>CM076581.1:923745265-924211951 GCA_034641835.2 Pinus albicaulis | reverse complement strand
CAACCTGACCTGACCCGACCCAAACGCGTTTCCCTGGGCGACATCACATGAATCGACCCGACCCACCCGAATGCATAATTTCCCTAGGCGCCCTCATATGGGTGGCCCGAATGCATTTCCTTTAGCGCCCAGGGAGATTACGAGCCGCCCGAACGTGCACAAGTCACCCAGGTAGTCAGTACAACCTAGCAAACCTGATACAGGCGCCCTCGAACGAAACGACCTGACCTGAACGCGCCCAGTCGGGTGACCTCACACGACGCGACACGGCGCGCCCGACTGAACGATGCCACAAGGGAGAAAACGACAAACGGACCGCCCGAATGTGCACAAGGCACCTGAGCGGTCACAACTTAGAAAAACCGATACGGGCACCCTCGAACGAAACGAACTGACCTAAACGCGCCCGGTCGGGCGACCTCACATGGCGCGAGACGGCACGCCCAATCGAACAATGACACAAGGGAGAAAATGGCAAATGAGCCGCCCGAACGTGCACAAGGCACCTGGGTGGTTACAAATTAGCAAAACTGATATGGGCACCCTCGAACGAAACGACCTGACCTGAACGCGCCTGGTCGGGCGACCTCACACAGTGCGACACAGCATGCCCGATCGAACGATGCCACATCATGGGAGCAAATGGAAAACGGGCCGCCCGAACATGCACAAGGCACCCGAGTGGTCACAACTTAGAAAAACTGATACGAGTGCCCTCGAACGAAACGGCCCGACTCGAACGCACCCGGTTGGGATACCTCACATGGCACGACACGGTGCGCCTGACCGAACGATGCCACATCATGGGAGAAAATGGCAAACGGGCTGCCCGAACGTGCACAAGGCACCCATGCAGTCAAAACTTATCAAAACTGATACGAGTGCCCTCGAACGAAACGGCCCCGACTCGAACACGCACGGCCAAGCGACCTCACAGGCGCGACATGGCATGCTCCGACCGAATGATGCCACATCATGCGAGCAACTAAAACAAAGCCAAACGAACGTGCCGGTGGCACTCAAAGGTCACAACTTAGCAAAACTGGATACCATTACCTCGACGAATACCTCGACCTCGAACGCGCTTGGCCGGTGACACCACACGGCACGACACGACGTGCCCGACCAAACGATGCCACATCATGGGAGCAAACAGAAAACAGGCCGCCCGAACGTGCACAAGGCACCCGGGTGGTCACAACTTAGCAAAACTGATACGGGCGCCCTCGAACGAAATGGCCCGACCTGAACACGCCTAGTCGGGCGACCTCACACGGCGCGACACAGTGCACCTGACCGAACGATGCCACATCATGGGAGCAAACGAAAAACGGGCTGCCCGAACGTGCATAAGGCACCCCAGCAGTCAAAACTTAGCAAAATTAATACGGGCGCCCTTGAACGAAACGACTCGACCCGAACGCGCCCGGTCGGGTGACCTCACACGGCGTGACACAGCGTGCCCAACGGAATGATGCCACAAGGTAGCCAATGGAAAACGGGCCGCCCGAACGTGCACAAGGCACACTGGGCAGTCACAGCTTAGCAAAACTGATACAGGCACCCTCGAACGAAACGGACCGACCTGAACGCGCCCGATCGGGTGACCTCACACGGTGCGACACGATGCGCCCGACCGAATGAATATTCCACAAGGGATCGAACAAAAAACGGGCTGCCTGAACATGCACAAGGCACCTGAGCAGTCACAACTTAGAAAAACTGATATGGGCACCCTTGAACGAAATGGCCCGAACCGAATGCGCTCGGTCGGGCGACCTCGCACGGGCTGACATGACGCGCCTGACCGAATGATGCCACAAGGGAGAAAATGGCAAATGGCCGACTGCACACAAGGCACCCGGTGGTCACAACATAGCAAAAATGATGCGACCCTCGAATGAAACGTCCGACTCAAATGCGCCCGTTGGGAGACCTCACATGGCGCGACACGTACGCCCGACCGAACGATGCCGCATCATGGAGCAAACGGAACGGTCATCGAACGTGCAAAAGCCACTCGGGCCACAACTTAGAAAATTCAACGCTCGACTCACACGGCGCCCGACCGAGCAATGCCACATCATGGAGCAGCCGGAAAACGGGCCGCCCGCGAACGCATAAGGCACCCGGCGTCACAACTTAGCAACCGATACGGCGCCCTCGAACAAAACGACCTGAACCAAACGCGCCACGTCGGGCGAAATTGCACGGCGAGACACAGCACGCTTTACCGAATGATTCCACAAGGGAGAAAATGGAAAACTAGCTGCCCGAATGTGCACAAGGCACCTAGGCGGTCACAACTTAGCAAAACTGATATCGGCGCCGAACAAAACGGCCCGATTCGAACGCGCCGTATGGCGAGACCACATATGACGACACGTCACGCTCGACCGAATGATGCCACATCATGGGAGAAAACGGGAAAACGGGTCCGTCGCGCACGAACGTGCACAAGGCACCTGTAATACAAATTAGCAAACCGATACCGATGCCCTTCAACGAAACGGCCCGACCCGAACGCACGCAAGCAGGGTGACCTCACACGAATACGTGACATGGCGTGCCCGACCAAATGATGCCACATCATGGGAGCAAATGAGAAAAACAAGCCGCCCGAATGCGCACAGGGGTGCACCCAGGCAGTCACAACTTAGCAAAACTAATACGGGCGCCCTCGAACGAAACGGCCCGACCCGAATGTGCCTGGTCGGGCGACCTCACACGGCGCGACACGACGCGCTCGACCGAACGATGCCACAAGGGAGAAAATAGCAAACGGGCCACCAGAATGTGCACAAGGCACCCGGGTGGTCACAACTTAGCAAAACTGATACGTGCACCCTCAAACGAAACACCTTGAGCGAACACGTCCAGTCGAGCGACCTCACACGGCGCGATACGACACGCCCGACCAAACGATGCCACAAGGGAAAAAATGGAAAATGGGCCGCCCGAATGTGCACAAGTCAACTGGGCAGTCACAACTTAACAAAACTAATACGGGCATCCTCGAACAAAACGGCCCGACCCGAATGCGCTCGGTTAGGTGACCTCGCACATCATGACATGGCGCGCCCAACCGAACGATGCCATAAGGGAGAAAATGGAAAATGGGCTGCCCGAACGTGAACAAGGCACCCAGGCAGTCACAACTTAGCAAAACTAATACGGGCGCCCTCTCATTAAACCATTTTTTGGTCATCTAACCTATTATCATTAGATGGACCCAAGTACACCATGTAAGACCAATTTTACCCTAAGTAAAATTGCCTTCACTATGTTAAATAACTTAATAAACCACATTTATTAGGTTGTTTATGGTCTAAACAGGAAACCCCAAAAAGAAATATTAAACAAACCTATATTTGTTTGATTTTCCTCATGGAATAATTAATTAAACCATAATTTAATTATTATTCCCAGTCATGTTTAACCCAAAAAAAAAGAAATTAATTAGATAAACCTTCATTTATCTTATTATTTTCTAGGAATAATTATTTAAATCTTATTTAGATAATATTCCTTGTTAAATATGACCAAATCACCCACAAATAATTAAATAAATCATTATTTATTTAATTATCCTTCAACCACTTCCTTAAAAGATAAATAAATCATTTATTTATTTATTATTAACAAATAAAGGGATTTGACCCAAGTCAAATACTTTTTCCCTCCAACAAATATAATAAAATATTCCATAAAAGGTGGATCTAGATTTGGTTAACATTATTTTAATCATGCACCAAGATCTAGAATGACCCAATATTTTGTTATAAATAGGAGGGTTTTTTCTACCATTCTTCACCTTTTGTTGCCTATTAGATCACTCTGGATCTATACACTTGGTCACATTTTTCCACTATTTGTTGTGTGAGCTCCCTTTGAGTTCTATTCTTTGTGTGGGTTTTCTACACCAACAAGAGAGAGAGATTCTATATCTGAAGTGCTGAGGACTTCCAAGAACCCATCCCATTGAGGAGAATTGGATACGCCTTCTTGTTTTCCTCCCAAGTGCCCTTAATACAAAAATTCTTTCAAAAATTGTTCTTGTCTTGTCTATTGGTATATGGAGCAAACCCTTCTTTTTACTACTTAATGTCTTTCTATGCATAGATCTGGTTTTTTGCAGCTCTTTTCTTGATCAACTAACTGCAGATCTGAAGATATTGGCAGCCACTTTTGTTGTTAGGGCTATTAGTTATGCGTAGCTAAAGTGGTCATTTTTCGTACACTTCGACAAAGGATTCATACTAACAAATGGCGACTCCACACGGGTTTTAAATTACGACCGCTGTCGTTTTTCATATTCCTGCATATCCAGCTACTTCAGACCCTAGGGTTTCTTTTCAGCTGTTTATTTTTCCTATTTTTATGTTGTTTTTCTCACATAAAACCCTAAAACATTAAAATTTTTAACTTCCGCGTGTTTCTGGCCCTATTGCGCAGGAAAGCGACATCAGCCGCAACTGAGACGACAAATTTTCCAAAAATCTGCCGCCGAGACAACTGGAACGGGAGGTCGCACTTTTCAGCCAAAAAACTGTGACCTGGACCTCCAGGTCACACTTTTCAGCCTCTTTTCTACGACTTGCACTGAAAACAGGTCAGAACCTGCGACCTGCCAATTTTTCAGTGGTTTTTCTGCAATTTTTCTGGGTTTTGCTGAAGCTTCTGTCAGGGTTTCCCAGCCTCTGTATCAGCCCACCTTGACCTAGTTCTGATCTGTTTTTACTCATCTAAGTGGGAACATAGCCCTCTAGGGCTTCAGTACCCTCCACTTTTTGTGGAAGAGTTTTAGCTGTTTCAGCCGTCTGTTTTTCAGAGTTTCAGCCTTCCCTTTTTCAGATCTGGAACCTCCTCCTTAGATCCCCTTAAATCAGCTTCTCTTCCTTTCAAATCACCTCTTGTCGTTTTGTTTGGACCTCCCTTTAGGACCTCCTCCCTGTCCTTTCCGCTTTTTGCTGATTTCCTCATTTTTCCAGCCACCTTGCCTCTGTCTCTTGGCTGTGATCTGCACCTCTTTTCAGCAGCTTTATCCTTTAGATCCCTGTCCCTTTTGACCCTAGATCTATTGGCCTCTTTTTAAGTGTGTTTTGACTATATTTTTGCCCTTTTTTAGATTAGTTTTGAGCGACCCGCCTTCTTGGGTTGAATATTTGCAGTAGTAGCTGTTATTTTTCTGTTATTTCAGCATTATATACTGTTGTCTGTACATTTATTTTCAGTTACGCAACACACTTTTTTCTTTCTCTCAAAACGAAAAGGGTTTAAAAATTAAAATTAATGCACGCCACACACTGACCCTAAGTGAAGAAGCGCCTGGTTAACACCGCCTGGCAAAGACTCTAAAATCAATTTTCACTGCACATTTTCTACCCGTGACCTCCCTTGATTCTGTCCCTTTCTGCCCTTGTCAGTTTCCTTCTTCCCGTCATCATTGCGCCCCCAAGGTGCCTTTCCCGGAGACTTCTTGGCCTTCACCCTCAGTTTCCGGTCGATCGACCTGCTCCGTCCTGCCGTCGTCGAGCCAATCCTCCTCCGAGTCCGCACTCCAACTCCTCTTTTGATTCTTTGGGTTCTCCTTCTCCTCCTGGTTCTCCCCCTGTCACCTTCACTGTGTCTGGTCCAGGGCCTAACGCTAGCGGTGCTCCAGGCCCTAATGCCGGAACTACTACTAGCGGAACCGCCACAGGAACTACCTTGGCCATACCCTTGCTGCCGTACATCGCAGGCCTCAGCCTCCCCGATTTCAATCAGTTGATCAATGACCCTATCCGCCACGATGTTGGTTGGCCTGCTATGCCAACCAAGCTCCCCTCCGACATCCCTAAGTTCGAAGGCCTTGTTGGAGAAGATCCAACCAATCATGTCCGATCTTTCCACATGTGGTGTTCCTCCAATTCCATTACCGATGACTCCATCCGTCTTCGATTGTTCCAATGCACGCTTACCGGCGAAGCTTCTAAATGGTATGTTGACCAAGCCACCTCTTCCCATACCACCTTTGCGACCATTGCCCAAGCCTTTTTATCTTACTTCCAGCTCCCTCTCCGATACGATACTGGTACGAAGCTTTTGACCTCTTTCAAGCAAACCTCTTCGACCCGCCTTTCCGCTCATGTCCAGGAATGGCGACGAAGACGAAGCTTATGTCGAGCTCCCCCCTTCGAAGATCGGATCTATATGGATTGGTTCCTTCGCTCTCTCTTAGCTCCCATTGGCAAAGATGTCGCCTCCCATTTTCCTCAAACTGAAGAAGCCGCCCTCCAAATAGCCTTGAAATATGACCTGATCTATGCTCAGTCTGGTTATGTTTATACCGTTCTTCCTGACCTCCCCAGGCCCGACGGCACTAACGCCCCGGGGGCATCTCATTCCGCCAACGATATCGTTGGAGCCCTTTCCCATCCGTACGCTCAACCTCATATGGGCTATGTTCTCCCTCAGGGAGGGGCCATCACCTCTAGCACTCTTCCCCCTTCCGGTAGCATGTATCCAGGATACGGCATGCCTCCTCCTTTTTCCCAACCTCCTGCTTACCTCAATGTTGCCCAACCTAACCATTACCTTTATCCGCAGCCTGGTGTGCCAACTCCTCCAGCATATGTGCTTCCATCTCCCTTGCCTCCTCCAAACCCACAACAGCACCTACAGCCCCCTCCAGGGCAAGTATTTGCACAGCAGGGCGTGACTAATCCCCCTTCTTCTCAAAGAAGGTGGAGAGGCAATCCAAACCAATCTGCCCCTGGTACTCGTGGACCCAATCCTCAAGGTGTTGATCCTAACACTGCCAACCAGCAACAGGGCACTCAGCCCAAGCCGGACAGGCTTCTTCGCACAAATAAACCTTGTTCGTGTTGCGATGTTTATGGTCATTACACCCACGATTGTCCCCTCTTACACCAGATGCGGCAGATGTGGGAGTCTCAAGCCACATTGCGCGGACAACACGCCTCCCATCATGCTCCTCCTAATGTGGCCACTACCCAACCAGATGTGTTTACTGATCCTTTCCCTCAGCAAGGATTCGTGGCTACCCAACCCCCTGACAGCCAGGTCGCCACTCCACCTTCCCTTTCTGGTTCCTCCGATTACCAGATCCTTATGATGAACTCTGATCCTTCCCCAACCGTCGACCTTCACCTTCAAACTCGGTCTCGCCAGTACCCCAAGCCTCCCGCTCAGTCTACCCACGAGTCCCCTTCTTCCGGTTCTACAGAGCCTCTTTCGACAACCAATGGTCCCTTACATATCCCTCAACCCAAAGTTGAGGCCCATCCCAAGATTCCTAAAGGACCGTTACGTCGAAATGCTGCTTCTGGTCGAGCTGCTCATTCGTATAGCATAGTAGATGATTTGGCGCAATCTCCTGCTGCCATTTCCACACTGGAACTCCTCCAGTCGTGCCCTTCCTACAAGAAGGCTCTACTATCTGTCGTGGGCGCTGTAGATCCTGCTGATGACCAAATGATTGTGTTCGACACCGATCAATCAGACCATCCTCCCCTTCCTACTTCCGTCACCTTCCAAATCCCAGTCAAAATCCGGAACGCCAACGTTTCTCGGTGTATAATTGATGACAGGGCATCCACTTGTGTGATGTCCGCTTCGGTTTGGAAGAAACTCGGATCTCCTGAGTTGGCCCCTTCCACGATCACCCTTCGAGCGTGGGACGGCCACGCCTCCCAGCCCATTGGCCTTTTCCGTAATTGTCCTATCACCCTTGCCGGTAAGACCGTTTGCGTTGACGTCGAAGTCATTGACGCCCCTCTAGACTACAACATTCTATTAGGGTGAAGCTACACCTATGCCATGTCTGCTGTCCCATCCGCGGTTTTTCGCAAGATGTCTTTCCCTCACAATGGAAAGATAGTCACCATTGACTAGCTGTCTTACCATGAGCTGCCGTCTCAGACCTCCCCCGAGACGACCATCTCTTCTGTAGCCAATAAGCAAACTGTCGATTCCTTGACCAGTGTCTCCCCCGGCGTCTACAAAGATTCCTCCCTGCTTGGAACTTTTCCTGGTCTTCCTCCTCCTCCTATCTCTGACCCCAGCTCATCGAATGTTTGCATGATGCAATCATCTCAGGCTGCTCTCAAGCAACCCGCTTCGGCTAGTCAGCAACCTTGCCCTCCGCAACTTGCTCCTAGCCCTTCACCTACCGTTGATAGTCATGAGCCTCTTTATCCTCCTGGCACGGTTCCTCCAAGCCTTAGCCATTTAGGAGCCGTCCCACCTGGCCATTACCCCTCTGGTCAGATGTCGTTCCTTGCTCCCCCACCAGGAGTGTACACGGTACCAGTCATGGCCACCCTCTCTCTCCCTAACCTGACCCTGGGCATACCCGTCTGGTACATTGACCCTCCAGTCGCCACCCCACCCGGTCACCCCAAACCCTACCTTGCTTTGACACCGGTTCAACTGGTCCCCCTCGCTTCCTCCGGGCCCCCCGCACCTCCCCAGGACCCTGCCCCTGTGGTGCCAGCCCCGGGAAAGAAAGGAAAAGCTCGTAAGGGGGCAACCAATCAGGACCAAGCCGCCCTGACAACCCCTACCCCTCCGCGACCGCCAAAGCCTGCTATCTAGTGCGCTCTATGCGATATTGTCAGTCACGCCACCCATATGTGTCCTGAATTGCCGCACCTCAAGATCCTGGTCAACGAGACGTTTCCCGACTCTGATATCCCCGAAGTCTACGTCACTATCCTGGATTCTATCCCGAAACTCAAAACCTTGCGCACAAATCACCCTTGTGCTTTGTGCGATTTCCATGGCCACTACACCCACCTCTGTCCCCGCCTTGACGAGTATCGTTCCTCCTTGGACACGTACCGCCAATTCAAGGCTACGCATGACAAGATACCTTCTCACTTGTCTGTGAGTTCTACTTCGATAGGACCAGAGGATATCCCTACTCCCATTCACATTCCTCCTCCCACTATCGAACCAACGGAGCCTTCGACCACCATTTTGTACATATCATCATCCTTGAGAGATAGTTCACCTAACCTTCAACCTGCAGACACTCTCGGTTCCCCCTCAGTCGACCTTGGATCTGTTGACGTTGCGCATCTGAGCCCTTCTCCACAAGATGCCTCGTCACACATCACTACCTCATCGGGTGATCCTTCTTCCTCCAGTCTTCCCATCTTCCAGTCCGATGAAGACATTATGGAAGCCATGACCAACCCTGACTTTCCGTGGGATGATATGCACCATCGCGCATACTTCCTCCCACTGTAGTCCCATGACCAATATGTTGTGGAAACCAAAGACTTCATTCCCAATGCAGTCGATTGGTTCAAAAATCCCATCCCTGCACTTGATGCTTTCGAAGAAGGAAACATGGCAAATATCTCTCCTACCATTAAAATTGACATTTCAGTCAAAAAAGGAATCGAAGAATATGTCACCTTGGGCGCCCAATGCAGCCCGAAAGAAATTGAAGCTTACACCAATATTTTCAAATAATTCCACGATATTTTCGCTTGGTCCTATTCTAAAATGCCCGGACTCGATCCCGCCATCATCGAACACCATATCGACACATGGCCTGATGCCAAACCGGTCCGTCAAAAGTTGAGACCCATTCATCCTTCCAGACGTGACGTTATCAAAGCCGAAATCGATAAGCTCAAGCAGGCTGGTTTCATTTACCCCATTGAATACACCACTTGGGTATCCAAGCCAGTTCCTGTTCTCAAGAAATAAGGCACCATTCATGTCTGCATGGACTTTCGCGACTTGAACAAAGCTTGTCCCAAAGACAACTTCCCCACACCGTTCATTGACCAAATCATTGACGAGTGTGCGGGGCATGAGGTTCTATCATTTATGGATGGTTTCTCCGGATACAACCAAATTGTTATCCATCCTGTTGATCAACTAAAAACCGCGTTCATTAGTCCGTGGGGAACTTTTGCTTACCGGGTCATGCCTTTCGGCCTTAAAAATTCCGGCGCCACTTTTCAACGGGCCATGTCTTATTGTTTCCATGACTTAGCTCATATTATCCTTGCTTATTTAGATGACCTCACTGCGCGTTCTAAGCATTGGGTGCAGCACCTACACGATCTGCGTACCATTTTTCTCCGATGTCGCAAGTATAATATCCGCCTTAACCCGTTGAAATGCGTCTTTTGCGTTCCTGCCGGCCGTCTCTTAGGCTTCATAGTGTCTAAGGATGGTATCACTCTTGACCCTTTGAAAGTTCAAGCCATTCTTGAACTTCCCATTCCGCGTACCCTACGCCAGCTCCAAAGTCTCCAAGGCAAAGCTAATTTTCTTCGTCGGTTTGTCCCTGACTATGCCACCACCACACATGGGTTCCTTAGACTCCTCCGATCTAATATCCCATTTGTTTGGGATACCTATGCTCATGAGTCTTTCGATGCCCTCAAGCAGGCTCTCACATCTGCTCCCTTGATCCGCCCTCCCGACTTTGATCGAGACTTCATCCTGTATATCTCCGCTTCCACCTATTCGGTCGCTGGAGTCCTTATCCAGGAAGATGACAATGGTATCGAGCATGTGATTTACTACATCAGTAAGAACCTTGTAGGGCCTCCTGTTTCCTACTCATATGAAGAAAAATTAGCGCTGGCTGTCGTGTTCTTAGTCCAAAAACTTCGTCATTATATCCTCATGCGCTCCACCAAGGTTGTGACTAATTCCAACCCCATGGCTTTCCTCTTGAGGCGTCGTATCCTTACTGGGAAGTACTCTCGTTGGGTCGTTATTCTTCAGGAATTCGACCTCGAATTTGTCACACCAAAGAGTAAGAAAGGCTTAGCCCTCGCTGAGCTCATTTCTGAATTACCTACCAGAGCGCAAGACCCCCCAGTTAATGATGATTTTCCTGATGAAAACTTATTTTCCATTACTTCCGACGACCCGTGGTATTGTGATATTCTTACTTACTTGTGAACCCAAAAGTTCGCCCTCCACCTTGATCGTGAGGCTCGCCGACGTATCCGACACCAAGCTCCCCGATACCTCCTTATCGGTGACGACCTCTATCGTTGCGGGATCAATACTGTCCTTCGTCGTTGTCTCACACACTGAAGCTGAACAGGTCCTTAATGCCTACCATAGCGGCGCTTGCAGTGGCCGCCTCTCCGGTCTTGCTACTACCGAGAAATTCATGCGCGCTGGGTATTTTTGGCCTTCCCTCTTCAGTGATTGCATTGAGGCAGTCAAACACTGTCCCAATTGCCAACATTTCGCCCCTAAGGCGCGAGCTCCCCCAGCTCCCCTCCATCCGGTCATCTCAACTAGTCCCTTTTTTAAATGGGCCATCGACTTTATGGAGTGTTGCCCACCATCCGCTGATAACCACAAATATATCATCGTGGCGGTCGACTATTTCACAAAATGGGCCGAAGCCATGCCAACATTTAACAACACGGCAGCTACCGCAACCCTCTTTTTCTTTAACCACGTTATCACTCGATTCGGGGTTCCGAAACAACTGGTCTCTGACCATGGCAGCCATTTTGAAGATGAGATATGGCGTGAGCTATCCTCACTGTTGGGTTTTGAGCACCAATATTCCTCCTCCTATTACCCCCAAGGTAATGGCCAAGTTGAAGCAGTCAACAAAATCCTCAAGACTATGCTTCAACGAACGGTGAATAAGCACAGAACCAACTGGCATCTCATGCTCTTCCCTGCTTTGTGGGCCTATCAAACTTCTGTTAAAACCGCCACCGGGTTTACTCCTTTCCACCTCGTCTTTGGAGAGGAGGCAGTCTTACCGATCGAGTGTGAAATTCCTTCCCTGCATCTGGCCGTTGAACTTCTCCCTGACACCCAACCTCTAGAACAATGACTTATCATGCTTGAGCGTGCTTCCGAAGACCGCCGTGTTGCCTTGCAAACCATGGAAGCGGCCAAGAAACGCACCAAAGCTGAGTATGACCGAAAAGTCCAGCCTCGCACTTTTCACGAAGGCGACCTTGTTCTAGTATAGGACTAGGCCCATGACGTCCTTGGTCATGGGAAGTTCGACTCATTATGGCTAGGCCCTTACATCATCAGTAAGGATCTCGGTAAGGGGGCATACCTCTTAGAGGATTTCGAAGGCAATCCCCTTCCTAATCCTCGCAATGCACTCTATCTCAAGAAATATTACCCTTAGCATTTCCCTTCTGAAATGCATGTTTTATTTTCTTTTAGATAGCCAACATCTTTTTTCGTTTTTGTGATTTGCTACTTCACCCGGACCCATTTTGTCCAAGAAGGGTCACTTCACCTCCCCTTTAAATCGAATTTCCTCACTTACAACACTTGTACTGGGGGCACCACTCCGCCTCCATACTTGTCCATGTTCGTGTCGATCTTCGTCATGAGTTCCCACCTTGTACTCATGTTTTTCCTGGTCCCCCATTGGGCCTTTACTGTGTGGCAGCACCACCAAGTCACCCTTGTTTAGAGCATCCAAGTTGAGTCATCATCGCATTCATGGAGTCTATCCCGCGTTCCTTTGTACCCCACTATAGCCCTCCATCCTTCATTGCTTGGTCTCTCTCTTGTGTCACACATTATGGCCTTCAATCCCACTGACCCCTATCCCTTATGATATTGCGTCAGTCACTACCATGCCATTCATGCCCTTTATGCTCTAACAAGGGAAGTCGTCCATTCGCTACTCAGTCCCTTCCATTTCACCATCATCATTAGTGTCAGTCTGTCCGTCGCTCTACTATTTTCTCTCGTGCCTTAGTCGAGGATCTCTCATTGCCTCACCTATGGCGGACCTCCTTCTGTCGACATCAGCTCATTCATTCCAGAAGCCAGGTCTAGAGGGCGGTGTACCTTGGTTCCAGCTTCCACTCTTGTTCGGTACCTCGGATCAGGCAAAGGGATCTCTCATTTCCCTTTGACTTGATTGTTTCTCCACTCCAGCTCCTTTCAGCATGACCGAGATCCGTATACTTGATGGTTCAGTGATACAGCAGTAGCTCTTGATGATTCTCGGGTATGTGTGAGATGTCTCAACCCTCATGAGGGGGTGGCCCTGCAGGTAGCCCCCCACATGCCCGGATGACCTCCTCCTTGCAGCCTTCGATGCAGCTCCAGATATTTGATGATGTTGGCCTTAGCCACTTTCAGCACCTCTTTGATTTGCATGTATTAGTCAAATTTTGTGAGCCCTTCACCATTTACAGGGGGCATTTGGGTTGTATTTGTATCTCATGTACTCCGATATTATTGTATAAGTCCTGGCTGTTATCTCAGGCACAACATGTATGTGGGATTCCTCATTGTATTTTTATCTGGCTCATGATTATGCCAGCTGTACTTTATGGTTCGGTCCCTTGTTTACTGGACCCACTATTCTTTTGTACTTTGTCTCGGCGGGCATAGGTATGCCTCCCCCGCCGCCTTCAGCACAGGTACCCTCTCATAAAAAGAGACTTGTTGCACCTACGAGTCTCGTCTCCTCAGGGTCTAGTTCTTCAGCACACTATCTACCTTGCATTTCTCTCTCCGACTTCCCTTTTGTTGTCTAGTGATTGAGTTCTTACAACGTACTTCGGTCATACGATTTGCTCCTGACACTCGCACGCTGGGGGGCAATCTGTTACACCATTTTTTGGTCATCTAACCTATTACCATTAGATGGACCCAAGTACACCATGTAAGACCAATTTTACCCTAAGTAAAATTGCTTTCACTATGTAAAATAACTTAATAAACCACATTTATTAGGTTGTTTATGGTCTAAACAGGAAACCGCAAAAGGAAATATTAAACAAACCTATTTTGTTTGATTTTCCTCATGGAATAATTAATTAAACCATAATTTAATTATTATTCCTAGTCATGTTTAACCCAAAACAAAGAAATTAATTAGATAAACCTTTATTTATCTTATTATTTTCTAGGAATAATTATTTAAATCTTATTTAGATAATATTCCTTGTTAAATATGATCAAATCACCCACAAATAATTAAATAAATCATTATTTATTTGATTATATTTCAACCACTTCCTTAAAAAGATAAATAAATCATTTATTTATTTATTTTTGACAAATAAAGGGATTTGACCCAAGTCAAATACTTTTTCCCTCCAGCAAATATAATAAAATATTCCATAAAAGGCGGATCTAGATTTGGTTAACATTATTTTAATCATGCACCAAGATCTAGAATGATCCAATATTTTGTTATAAATAGGAGGGTTTTTCCTACCATTCTTCACCTTTTGTTGCCTATTAGATCACTCTGGATCTATACACTTGGTCACATTTTTCCACTATTTGTTGTGTGAACTCCCTTTGAGTTCTATTCTTTGTGTGGGTTTTCTACACCAACAAGAGAGAGAGATTCTAGATCTGAAGTGCTGAGGACTTCCAAGAACCCATCCCATTGAGGAGAATTGGATACGCCTTCTTGTTTTCCTCCCAGGTGCCCTTAATATAAAAAATTCTTTCAAAAATTGTTCTTGTCTTGTCTATTGGTATATGAAGCAAACCCTTATTTTTACTGCTTAATGTCTTTCTATGCATAGATCTGGTTTTTTGCAACTCTTTTCTTGATCAACTAACTGCAGATCTGAAGATATTGGCAGCCACCTTTTTTGTTAGGGCTATTAGTTATGCGTAGCTAAAGTGGTCCTTTTTCGTACACTTCGACAAAGGTTTCATACTAACACCCTCATACAAAACGGCCCGAACCGAACCCACCCGGTCGGGCGACCTTGCACGGCGCGACCCAGCGTGCCCGACCGAACGATGCCACAAGGGAGAAAATGGTAAACAAGCCGCCTGAACATACACAAGGCACCCGGGTGGTCACAACTTAGCAAAACTGATACAGGCACCCTCGAACGAAACGGCCCGACCCGAACGCGCCCGGTCAAGCGACCTCACACGACGCGACACGACGTGCCTGACCGAATGAATATGAAATAAGGGAGAAAATAGAAAACGGGTCATCCGAACGTGCACAAGGCACCTGGGTGTTCACAACTTAGAAAAATTAATACGGGCGCCCTCGAACAAAATGGCCCGAACCGAACACGCCCGATCAAGCGACCTCACATGGCACGACACCACGCGCTCGACCGAGCGATACCACAAGGGAGCTGCAAATGGAAAATGGGCTGCCTAAATGTCCACATGGCACTCGGGCGGTCACATGAACTTAGCAAAACTGATACGGGCGCCCTCGAACGAAACGACCCAAACCGAACGCACCTAGTCAGGCGACCTCACACGGTGCAACAGGGCACGCCTGACCGAACTATTCCACAAGGGACAAAAACGAAAAATGGGGCACCCGAACGTGCACAAGGCACCCTGGAGGTCACAACCTAGCAAAACTGATACGGGCACCCTCGAACGAAACTGCCCGAACCGAACGCGCCCGGTCAGGCGACCTCACATGGCGCGACACGAAACGCCTGACTGAATGATTATGCCACAAGGGAGAAAATAGAAAACGGGTCGCCCAAACATGCACAAGGCACCCAGGCGTTCACAACTCAGCAAAACTGATACGGGCGCCCTCGAACAAAACGTCCCGAACCGAACGCGCCCGATCGGGGGACCTCGCACGGCGCAACACGGCGCGCCCGACCGAACGATGCCATAAGGGAGCAAAGGGAAAAAGGGCCACCCAAATGTGCACATGGCACTCGGACAATCACATGAACTTAGAAAAAATGATACGGGCGCCCTCGAACGCACCCGGTCACAACTTAGCAAAACTGATATGGGCGCCCTCGAACGAAACGACTCGAGCCGAACGCACCCGGTCGGGCGACCTAACATGGCGTGACCCGACGTGCCCAAATGAACGATGCCACAAGGGATCAAATTATGGCAAACGGGCCACCGGAACATGTAGTACAAGGCACCCGGGCGGTCAAAAATTAGCAAAAATGATACGGGCGCCCTCGAACGAAACGGCCTGACTTGAATGCGCCCAATCGGGCGACCTCACTCGGCGCACTTGACCGAACGATTTCATAATAGAGTTTTAAGAAAATTCTCTCAGCTAGCTCAATCATTGACAAATAATCTCAAGAAGGTATATCCTTTATTTCTGAGAAAGGTTTTTTTAAGTGTCAAGAAAAACTCTCATACACAGGGATTTTCAGCTTTAAAGGAAAGATTGTACTTTTTCCTTATTATGTGTTGGATAAATTATTTGTAACAAAGGTGTGTCACTAATGTAAATCCCTAAAACACTTTTTATATAAATACCAAGAAACTACGACGCATAAACTTTTGTTTGAACTAAAGGAGATTGATGATTATTCCTTTACCATTCAACTCAAACATGAGATAACTATAGAATTGTTATGGGAATTTGTTGAAAAGCGCCGGTATTGCGACACTTGTAGAAAAGCGTCGAAATTGCGACAATTGTGGCCCAAACTGTCGCAATTATGATGCTTTTCTCTAAGTGTCGCTATTGGGACACTTGTAGAAAAGCGTTGGAATTGCGACAGTTTGGGCCACAACTGTCGCAATTCCGACGCTTCTCTACAAGTGTCGCAATACCGACACTTTTCTCTAAGTGTCGGTATTGTGACAGTTGTAGAAAATCGTTGGGATTGCGATAGTTTGGGCCAAAACTATTGCAATTTCGACGCTTTTTCTACGAGTGTCGCAATACCAACACTTTTCTCTAAGTGTCAGTGTTGCGACCCTTGTAGAAAAGCGTCGAAATTATGACAGTTTGGGACACAACTGTCGCAATTCTGACGCTTTTCTACAAGTGTCGCAACACCGACACTTAGAGAAAAGTGTCGGTATTGCGACACTTGTAGAAAAGTGTCAGAATTGTGACAGTTGTGGGCGGGATTCGAAAAATTGATAAAATTTGGGGAAATTTCCGACATTTGGTCAAAAGTGTCGGAAGCAAAGTGTCGGAATTTCCGCCAAATGTACTAGTGTGCATCTCTAAATAGACATGAAATCTATAAATAGAACTTGCACATACATCTACAAATAGACCTCATCTATAAATAGAATTTTCTCATGAATCTATAAATAAACATCCACCTAAAAATAGCCTGAGGCTCCATCCTAGTGTAGGTGCATAATTTTCACTAAGATCTTCTTGTTGAATCTCAACAAATAATTTGTTGATTTCAATAAGGTTATCATTGACTCTGTTAGCACTGGAATTAGCACTTGGACTGCATCAAGGGCCTGACCAGACACATCTTAAGCTCAAGGACTATTCTTATAAGTTGATTGGGTTTTTTGGAAAGTGGTTGGATCTCAAGAACTCTGAAAGGAACGTTGAACAGCTAAAAAATATCTGACACATATGAGGGCACTCGTATATATGATGTGATAGAAAAATTTGTAGTTAAATGATTAGAAGAATAGGAGAAATACAGTGAGTCTGTAGGATAGAAATCCACTACTGGGAGGAAAAAATGACGCAAATTCCATATATGAAATGTATAGTGAAAGAATGATTTTAAAAGACTTACAAGAGTCTCACTTTACATTTAAAGAATCCCATTACAAGGAATGCTTCTGACTAACATGATCTCATGAATCAGGAATTCTTGGTGAATCAAGATTGACAAAAACATATTAACATCCATGCTAGATCAAAAGACTTATAAAAACATGAAACAAGGTTTAATTCCACCTCAAGGAATTCTTATGAACAATCTTCAATTCATACTGGACTAGGAAAGCTTGGAACAAGAGTTAGAAAAATAGATCCATATCACTTAGAGGTTCACAAGACTTATAAAAACATAAGATATAACTTTTATGATAAACCTGGAAAGACAAATAAAGTATCTAAAAAGGGAAGGGAAAACAGTACACACACCATATGATTTTTTGAATCCTCAAGGGTGTAACTAGAATATATGATTTGTTCGATAATACATTGTTTAAGAATGTCATGAGAATCAGCAACAGGGCACTCGACCCTGTGCCACCAACCATCTCCCCCCCTTATTACATAAAACTCAAATCTTAAATAGAGTTGCACAAAACCAACTGCTACTAATTTTAGGAATGAAATTAAATAAACAAACTAAAAACAGTAAAAAAATCAAACTGTTGCATGAATTTAGAACTGTTGAATGGTTCGAGGCTTAAAAATATGAAGCATGAAACTATTTGACTGCCACATAAGCTTCTTTCTGCCACCTGCCCTAACTTTCTTCACTGCTGCAAGAAATCTGGAACTGACTGCTGCATGCACCAATTATTCCCTTAAAATATGTAAATTATTTTATGAACAACTACTTATGTTTGGCATGTCTCTAAATGTATGATATTTGCAAGCATCATCCTCGTCACCAGTTCCCTTGGGGTTCACCATGAAAACTGTTTCTGAAACCCTTAGTAACTTCATCAAAACGTCGAACGTGGCCAATAACAATGGAGATAAATACTGGATCAGCCGCATCCTTTTTTTATTCCAACATTCTCTAATATAACCGCCAATGCGAAGAAATTTGAACAACTTAAAACCATAGATTAAAATGAAGAGAAGACGAAGTTACAAGTGGTGACAGTCAAAAGTAGAGAAAATGTTAAGGCATAAAACCCTTAAGAATATTTTCGGAAGGAGAACCATGGATGGTGAAAATTAATTTGCAAAAATCGAGAGCGAAGATCGACGACCCAAATTACTTCACAAGATAAGTTGGGTAAGTTCCGAAGTGGCCACATGTTGGCCATAGGTTCCATCGCATATCGCATTCGGTAAAGGATATAATTTTTCAATATGGTTAAACAAGTAAAGTTGTGATGCGATAAGATGTGGTTCAGCGATGCGATGTGAAGAGAGGTAAATTAATATCTGTGTGATGGGATAAATATCGCACACAGCATGTGATAAGATATTGCGGCGATCGCAAGGATTAAAGGCTGGTGAAGTGCGAAAAGCTATATTCGTCGATATTTGAAGTAGTATGTTTTGCGATGTGCGATGGGTAGTGGGGAAAGGGTGATGTGGCAGGAAGGGTCCCACTATATCGTATCGGCATTAGAAGAAGAAAACTGAGATGCGAAATGGTAAAGAATGCAAATTTGCACAAATTCGAATGGAGTTGACCTGGAGGGAAGGGTCCCACTATACTGCATCGGCTGTCTAGAAAACAACAAATGGAATGTGGCTAGGACTTTTGCAAAATGTCGATGCGAAATGGCAAGGAAAGGGTCACAAGGTTTGCTGCAGTAAGGTAAGGCTTATGTGGTTTCTGACATATAAATTATATATATATATATATATATATATATATAAATTATATATAAAGCCAGCTAAAGTGGGGGGCGAAGCTGAAACGGAGGTATCGATGCTCAATATGAAGTCCTAAAACTTTATGCATGTGGGTTTTGGGGGGTTTTATGAAATGGATAGTGCCACCCAATGTATTTAGGCTTAGTTTAGCTATATTGGAAATGAAGTGAATACAACCATCCTTTGCCTTGGTGCCCATAAGTATATTTTTGAAATAACATAATCAAAACCAGTGCTAATAGTGGCTCTAATTGGGGATGATTTGCCCCCTGTGGGCTATCAAGAACCGTAGACTTAGTGCCTTGTATCCAACTCTCATCTCTCCAATGAGCGATCCTGCTCATTAACTAAAAAATACCAGCATGCCTAGCCGTTGGGTAATGGAGTCAAAAGCATCATTTTAATTCTGCAACTTATTTCTTCAAACTCAAACTGAAAATTGAAATCTAATATTCTAAGAAAATTCTAAAAACAATGAGCTTATTCATTCTCCTTATTCTAATCTGATTTGAATGATAATCTTCATGTAATACGGAACTTGTTGTACAACCATTCAAATAGTTGAAAAAACTCTTATATAGATTCTGAATCTTAAAAGTAGAACTAAAAGAATCCATATAATGACATAATGCAAATCATGATGAAAACAATCACAACGAGGGATACTTATAAAGTATTGAATGCCTGCACTATAAGAAGACTCCAAATCATCAACTACTGGATGAGGAAAAACATTAAATGATACCTCTGCAATGATGTCCCTTCAGAATTTTGAAAGGTGCAGTTGTTTATCCAAAACTTCCACTGAAAATTTTCTCTCTACATCCCCGTGAAGTCACCACTGGATCCGAAACAATGGAGCCGCCAAGTGAAAAACTGCAGTCCTCTTCAAGTTATCAATTCTTGTTCACCTTCAAGAATCAATCTTCAACAATTAAATCAAGAGACTCGGGAGAATACTTCGTTTCAAGGCCTTCGTCTCTCGGAAAACACACCAAAATATGTTAGCACTGGAATCAGCACTTGGACTGCTTCAATCGCCTGACCAAACATATCTTAAGCTCGAGGGCTATTCTTATAATTTGACTGTGTTTTTTGGAAAGTGGTTGGATTTAAAGCACTCTAAAAGGAATGTTGAACAGATAAAAAATCTCTAACACATATGAGGGCACTCGTATATATGATGTGGTAGAAAAAATTGTAGTTCAATGATTTAAAGAATAGGAGAAAGACATTGGGTTTGTAGGACATAAATCCACTACTAGGAGGAAAAAATGACACAAATTCCAGATCTGAAATGTATAGTGAAAGAATTCTTTTAAAAGACTTACAAGAGTCTCACTTTACATTTAAAGAATCTAATTACAAGGAATGCTTCTGACTAACATGATCTCATGAATCACGAATGCTTGGTGAATCAAGACTAACAAAAATAGATTAAAATGCATGCTAGATCAAAAGACTTATAAAAACATGAAACAGGGTTTAATTCCACCTTAAGGAATGCCTATTAATAATCTTCAACTCATACTGAATCAGGAAAGCTTGGAACAATACTTACAAAAACAGATTCATATGACTTGGAGTTTCACAAGACTTATAAAACATAAGATAGAACTTTTATGATAAACCTGGAAAGACAGATAAAGTATGTAAAAACAGAAGGGAAAACAATACACACACCATATGATTTTGTGAATCCTCAAGAGTGTAACTGGAATATATTATGTGTTCAAAAATACAATGTTCAGGAATGTCATGAGAATCAACAACAAGGCACTCGACCCTATGCCACCAACCATCTACCCCCCCCCCCCCCCCCTTGTTACATAAAATTCAACTCTTAAATAGAGTTGCACAAAACAAACTACTGCTAAATTTTAGGAATGAAATTAAATAAAACAAACTAAAAACAGTAAACAAATCAAACTGTTGCATGAATTTAGAACTGTTGAATGGTTCAAGGCTTAAAATTTTGAAGCATGAAATTGTTTGACTGCCACATAAGATTCTTTTGGCCACCTACTGTAACTGTATTCACTGCTACAAGAAATGTGGAACTGACTGCCACCTACACCAATTATTCCCTTAAAATCTGGAAAGTATTTGATGGACAACTACTTATGTTTGGCATGTCTCTAAATGTATGATATCTACAAGCATCATCATCGTCACCAGTTCCCTTGGGGGTCACCATGAAAATTGTTTCTGAGACCCTTAGTAACTTCATCAAAATGTCGAACGTGGCCAATATCAATGGAGATCAATACTGGATAAGCCGCATCCTTTGGTTATTCCACTATTCTCTAATAGAACCACTAATGCAAAGAAATTCGAACAACTTAAAACCATTTATTGAAATGAAGAGAAGACGAAGTTACAAGCGGTGATAGTCGAAAGCAGAGAAACGATTAAGGTAGAAAACCCTTAAGAATATTTCTAGAAGGAGAACCATGGACAGTGTAGATTAATTTGAAAAATCCAGAGCGAAGATCGACGACCCAGATTACTTCACAAGATAAGTTGGGTAAGTGCCGAAGTGGCCACGTGTCGGCCATAGGTTCCATCGAATATCGCATTTGGTAAAGGATATAAGTTTGCAATATGGTTAAAAAAGTAAAGTTGCAATGCGATAAGATGTGGTTCGGCGATGCGATACGAAGAGTGATCAATTAAGATATGTGTGATGCGATAAATATCACACATCGCATGTGATAAGATATTTCGATGATCGCAAGGATTAAAGGTTGGCGAAGTGTGAAATGCTATATTCGTCGATCTGTGAAGTAGTATGTTTTGCGATGTGCAATGGGTGGTGGGGAAAGGATGATGTGGCAGGACGGGTCCCACTATATTGCATCAGTGTTAGAAGTGGAAAACTGAGATGTAAAATGGTAAATAATGCGAAGTTGCGCAAATACGAACGTACGTGATGTGGCGGGAAGGATCCCACTATACGACATCGGAGGTCTAGAGAAAAAACAAATGGAATGTGGCTAGGACTGTTGTGAAATGCCGATGCGAAAAGGCAAGGAAGGGGTCACAAGGTTTGTTGTGGTAAGGTAAGGCTTATGTGGTTTCTGACATATACTTTATACATATATATATCAAGTCGGCTAAATTGGGGGGCGAAGCTGAAATGGAGGTATCGATGCTCAATATGAAGTCCTAAAACTTTAAGCATGTGGGTTTTTTGGGGGGTTTATGAAATGGATAGTGCCACCCAATGCATTTAGGCTTAGTTTAGACTATATTGGAAATGAATTAAATACAACCATCCTTTGCCTTGGTGCCCAAAAGTATCTTCTTGGAATAACAGAATCAAAACCAATGCTAACAAACTCCACAATAAAACCTCAAGTTGAATAGTTAATGGGATATTAATATGAAATAAAAGGGATATCAAATACAATATAACATGCCACGACAGGTATAATAATGTTATAGATTAATATAATGAATAGTTTGTGGAGGAATAATTATATATGCTTTAGATGCATTGATACAAAGGATAATTTCTATATATATATATATATAGATATAGATATATATAAACTATCTTTTGTATCAATGTGAGATATTTTTTTTTATAGGTTAATGTTGCAACTGGGTATATTATTTTAACTTCATGTGTGAATCTAATTTAAGGTGGATATTTAATATCATATGAATTTTTCCTAATATTATCAATAAGGAAGCACGTGGGATATTTTAGCAGATTGTGTTAATGCACATTAATGATCTAACAATTCCACAAGCCATTGTGGGTGTCTTACTGTCCTTAGCTCCATTTATATTGCGAGAATTATCCATCATGATCCTTCAAGAAATTGAAATAAAATAGAAAGACTCATTTCCTTCCTGTGAAGAAAAAATAAAGGTCTCCATGGATCTTATTAAATAATTGTCTTTGTGACCTGTCATAAAAAAAGGGTTTACCATAAAAAATATCATGCCTTGGTCCCCCTTAAAATTATTTAAAGTCATGTGGGAATTCACCCCCTCTTTGAAATATCTATAAAATATCATGCTATTAAAAGGAAAAAGTAAAAATGGTCTTCAGATATCCATATTCATGTTATTCACTATCCACCCATTATTATATGTTTAAATGTGTTCTCTCACAACCCTAAGTTTTCGAGCCTTTATGTATTGTGGATCCTAATATCTTCATTCTTTATTATTGCGCCTTGGCCTTGTTATGTTCATTATATATGAATCCAAAACAAAATATATACTCTTTTCCCTTGTAATGTATCAATGGAAGTATGATATTACATAAATATGCCAAGACTTAAGTCAAAGGCTCACAAAGCACCAAAGAGACCCCATATCATCAAATTACAATTACAACGAATTTAGTTTATAAATATTATGTTGTACTCTTCCCACCATGAATGTGGGACAACATTTCCTTTTAAAAGAGAGAAAAAAAGGAAAAGTATATGAGCATGAGATGGTTTCACGAGTTCTTAGAAAAGTGAGCTACATTGTAAATAGGAAATTACCAAAGGAGAATTTTAAATTCCTTAAGGCTCAATGCAATATATTTTAAAGAAAGTTCAAATAGTTTATCCACCAGTTGGAAAGTTTCCAACATGAATGAAAAAAATGAAACTACCAAGCATTCATCCAACAACCATTGGAGGAATATCAAAGCCACTTATTTGCATAAGGATATCTATAAAAATCAAGCAAGAAGTTTGAATAAAGGGAGTCCCCATTTTATACCCAGATGCTTCCCTATTTTTTTCCTCTTCCAAGTATATAATGTAACGTGATGCAAAGTTCTACCGGTTAACAACATGACCATTAGAGATATTTTGAGGTCTAAAATGAGCCTCCTAAGAAAAATGTACAACCAAAATAAACTTTATGAGAACCAATAGCATTCAAGATGATGATGTCAACCATGGGAGATGATTCACCATTTTTGGAGTAAAAAAGTAAAAATATTAAAAGATAAAAAAATAATAAAACTATTTTTTCAACTTATCTCCTTAAGGTTTTACTCAAATTTTGAGTGGGAGTACTCGTTGACTACCAAATTTAATTCCTCATCAAAGGAGCACCCATGTTGCATACTTTCGATGGACCCTGCTACACGAAACATGCAATGTTTCGTGTAGCAGGGTCCATTGAAAGTATGCAACATGGGTACTCCTTGGATGAGGAATCAAATTCTACAACCAACAAGTATTTCCTCTCTAACTTTGAGTAAATTCATAGGGAGATAAGTTGAAAATACGAGTTGAAATTTTAGTTTTTTCTTTTTTCCCTCTAAAATTTGATGATGTAATATAATCTTATTTTATTATTTCCAATATTATTTTATAATTTTCTTAGGAGGCCCATTTTAGACCTCAAAATTTCCCTAATGAAAAGTAAATATATTTATTTTTCATTTATTCTTTTTTATCATCATTAAAATTGGTATTAACCACATGAATTTTATGCACGATATGTTCTTCGTGTTCATTGTTTATTAATTTAAATACACTACATACCAATTTTTTATCCTCACACATATTCCATCCCATTTCAATCGTTTCTGGCATTTGGGTTCATGTTTTCAAATAATGTTTAAATTTTACTTTGATTTCTCAGATATTTTACTTTTATTTTACTTTTATATTTCTCTGTACAAACGTGTTAATTTCTTATTTTACTATTGTAAGTCTATGTATTATTTTTATTTTTCTTTTTAATGTTATTTAAATTCTATGTTTTTAGTGTGTTTTACTTCCTTTAATATAAAAACCTTAACTCCCATAAATTATCTGTTAATTATTACTTTTACCTTATCTCATATTTGCTTTTAGTTAGTCGCCGTTCTTTTAACTTTATTTCACTTTTGTACATACTTGTTTACGTTTTAGTTAAGAATTGTTTAATTGGCTATAATGAATCTTGATACGTAATTGTTGTTTTATTGTTTTAGATAAGAAATCTTATGAATTTGTAACTTAATCACACATTCTATTGACTTGTTCAGATTTATTATTTTCTAAAATTAATACATATGCAACAATTAAAGTATATAATAAAATATTCAACCACACAATTTATACATGTGGTCTAATGTTAAATTCACTTCTCATGCAACTTGGAGGTCATAATTTCAAACCCTGTTAAGGCCAATTTGTTGAACCAGAATTATATAGTAAAAAATCAATGTTTTCTTACAATGTTTAATTGTTGTTTAATGAAGTCTTATTCATTATAAATTAATTATGTGTACAATTCAAATGATTAAGATTTTATTGTCATGATAAGAGTGCATCAAACAAAAATTAAAGAAAACAAGAAATGCACAACATGCTTCCACTTATTTAATATATTTTTCACGTGTTTCATTATTTAGTTTTCAAGTAGGAGGAGGTATGGTCTATTTAATATTTCCTGCATATAGAATTTTGTGGTCAATTCTTTTCTTAACATAGGGTCTGGGTTGTTTGGTCTTTGCTTTAATTTTTTTTATTGGTTAGGGTTACTAGTTGTAAGGCTCTTCCTAACTAGTTGTGACTCCTTGACAAGCAAGAGGGTTGAGTTACACCATTATCAACGTGGATTCAACTCCCACTCGCACGACTGTAAACCTTGGGATAATGTTCATGTTTACTTCTCTTCAAGCACCGAGAAGTTTTATATGTTGATGTGATGTTGGAGCGACACCTAACCATAAACAAATCAACATATTTCTAGTGACTCCACTAGGGAGCGATTAGGTTTGCTCTCCTTTGTTTATTGTTTTATAAAGCATGCAACTATTTCCAAGTCTTGGTTGAATGATTGTCGTGGCATATTTGCCCCATTTTTATCTGCCTTCCTTGTGAGTCTTCCCATGACCATGTTAATAAATTTCTTGATTTTTGTCGATCAACAAGAGTTTAAGACCTTCATACCGCCTCCCACTTATTTCACCTTACGCTCTTTGGAGAGACAAAAAATTAGAGCCCTAGTCTTTCCAGTCCTGCTCTCTTTGAGAATTTCATCAATTATTTTGCTTACGTTCCACATTTTTAACTCTGGTGTGATTTCTATGAAAGCCTCCATGATCCTTCAAATTGCCAAATTTTCCTTGAGGCAAAGAGACAATACAAGTTAGAGAAGGAAAACCAAGCTACTTTTGATGGATGGGAGTATAGAGTTTTTCAACTTGTGATTCTTGATCCATGTGGAGATTGTTCCTACTCCTTGTTTGACTTAACAAAAAACCCTACGTCATGTCTATCCATTTGATGACCTACTCTTTCAAGAAGACCCTAAACCTCACACAAGAAATCATAATCATGACCTTAAAGCCGATTATAACCCTCTTCATCCCAATGAAAATGTAAATTATGATGATTCTTATGAGGATAGGTCTAATCTTAGTCACCAAGTATTCTTTCATGATATGGATGAAGATTCATTCCTTTTGGAACCTCCCATATACCATGATGACCATGAACTTAAATTTGACTTCAACCTTATTTATCCTAGTAACGATGTTATTTATGATGAACATGATGAAGATGAGTTGAAATTTGATGGTTAAGAGTCTTTTCATGACATGGGAGATGGTTAGTCCTTCAATTAACCCCGTAAAGAATTCATTTCTTGTGAGGAACCAAGTCTTGATGATGAAAGACCATGTATTGACATGGAGGACGATGAATTGTTCTTTAACAAACTTGAATGAGAAGTGCCATGTTTAAATATTGAAAATTATTCCTACTATCATGATATAAATGATGAAATATTCTTTAATGAAATTGAGAAGGAATATTTTCTTTTTGGTTTAGGGATGCTTCTTTAGTTCGATCGGTTGAAAGTGAAACATTCAAGTCTAAAAATTGTCATGCATTCATCCCCCTTTAATTTGTGAGGAAAAGTATAACCAAGACTGCATCGATACTTCCCTTTACATGAGTCTTGAACTCATTATGCATAAGTCTTTCTATTCTTCTATTTTGGTAAGCGAATGTAAACACACAATAGTCGGTTGGCACATCATGCAATATAGCCAACAATACTTTTGGATTATTTTTAAGCTATTTCCAAAGTCACATACACTGGTTCGTTGGCATGACGAGCATCCTTGTTTAGTTTCCCTCCAACAAGCCATTAATCTTGGATGTAAGGTCCAAGACTCTTTCCTCTATTTTCAGTTTCATGCGATCTGATTCTGAGGAAGTCTTCAACCCTTAATATTGTACATAAATAAACTTTCTTAAATAAAAAAATAAAAATATACATAAAAACAAAATAACAAAAAAACACAAAAAATTGCTTTCTTTTACTCATTTTTGTTTGCTTTCAACATCAAGTCATGCTCTACTTTATTTTTATGTTATGTTGATCACTTTTAACTTGCAATTTCGAGCTTTGATTTTATTACTTTTGGTTTTATCACATGTTTTGTTCTTTTGTTCATGCTTACAGTTAATCTCATTTTTATTTTCTTTAATTTTGATTTTTGTTTATCCTAGTAATCATTGATCAACATTCCCGCCCCACATCCACATTCCTTGTTGTTATGAAAGAAAGTGAACATGTGTTGAATTTGAATTAGTCGATGGTGAAAAAGAAGATGTATTTATG
Source organism: Pinus albicaulis (assembly GCA_034641835.2). Lineage (NCBI taxonomy): Eukaryota > Viridiplantae > Streptophyta > Pinopsida > Pinales > Pinaceae > Pinus > Pinus albicaulis. Next base: position 924,184,113 of record CM076581.1, on the reverse strand, counting down.
GATAATTTATCACTAGTGTGCCAATTCTTTTGACGAGAACAAGGATGAATAACAAAAAACTTATTGCCTCCCCTACTTATCTTTACAAAGCTCGTTGGAACTGACTTTGATCCACTCAAGTAAAGAATCCCACTTGAAGGTAACGTCAGTCACAATAGTGGATTTTGATCACTTCCCCCTTATTCCTTTTGAGTACACTGACCTGCCCTATGTGGCACCCTAAAGATTAATCTTCTGCCAGACTAGCCACTTTTATTATCATCCCTTTGTCCCACTCCCTTTACAATCTTAGCTTCCCCCCTTCTTAGTTTCATGATGTCACTAGAGTCTTTCTGATTTTTGGTTAACATGGTGCAAACCACCCTGTGGAGTTGCCAACGTTGATGCACATCAACGATCTAACCATTCCACAAGCCATTGGAGGTGTCTTCCTTTCCTCAACTTCATTTATATCATGATATGTTTCCACCATGAACCTTCGCTTAATTGAAATAAAAGAAAAAGACACATTTCCTTCCTTTGAAGAAAAAAGAAAGGTCTCCATAGCTCCTATTGAAAAATGTTCTTCATGACCCGTCATAAATCAAACAACAAATGGGTTTATCATAAAAAAGTCTCATTTCTTGGTCCCCTTAGCATTGTCTAAAGTCATAAGGAAATTCACCCATATTTACAATATCTAGAAAATATTATGCTATTGAAAGGAAAGAAGTAAAAAAGGTATTCATATATCGACATTCATGTTATTAACTATCCACCCATTATTATATGTTTAAAGGTGCTCTCTTACAATCCTAAGTTTTAGAGGCTTTATATATTATGGATCCCAATATCTTCATTTATTATTATTATGCCTTGGACTTCATCTGTTCATTATATATGAATCCAAAAAAATGTATACTCTTTGCCTTGGATCCCAATATCTTCATTTATTATTATTATGCCTTCGAATTCATATGTTCATTATATATGAATCCAGAAAAAAATGTGTACTCTTTTCCCCTGTTATATATCGTGAGAATATGGTATTACATAATCATGCCAAGACTTAAGCAAAATTCCCACTAAGGACCAAAAAGACCTCATATCACTAATTTATAATTGTGATGTGTTAGTGTCCCGTGATTTGGTAGACCGGTAAACCAAATGACAGGGTAACATCAGACCAGTCTTTGGAGTCCTAGGACCTAGCCTTCCTGGACTCAGAGAGGGCTCTCTCTATTATGCGAAGGATGTGAACTTGTTCGCTTTGGATGATTGATTTTAGGCTAGTTGTTAAGTGTCGGTTTGTTGTTTGTTTTGGTTGGGGTAAGATGACTAAGTAGGATAGGTGGAGTGAGAGGTTATCAAATCAATTGGGCTATGGAGTCTATGAAGTTATTGATATCTCGATAATGAATCGGGGTACATCACAGGGAAAATATAGTGTAGTCAATGGATCTTTCAATTTATCTGTGGGGTGAAATGGACAATAAGTTTGGGAACCAAGGTAGGGTAAAGGGCAGTTAAGAATCCTTTTTCAAATACCTATGAACAGGAGGTCTTTAATATTGATAAGAAAAAGATACTAATCATGAGATAGGGCGCACCATTTACTCAGTGACAATACTTTTAGACAAATAAACATTGAAGATAAACAATCCAGTAGAACACGGAAGCAAGACAACTTATCTAAATTCAATGATTCAACTTTTAAGATTTGAAAACAAATATCATCAATAAATGAAGAGGGAACGCCTAAGAATCATTCATTAAACTATAAAGAACTTTTAGGTAAACTGATAAGCATATTCAAAGGGCAAGATCGAAACAATACCTCTTTGACTTAACCTAACAATCAATACATCAATGAGAGATTTCAAGACAGAGTTTAGATAGCATTAAAAAAGCAAGGCTTACCATGAATCATGTTTATAAACTAGCATACTAATCCAATAATGAAATAGAAAAGCTTAGGTGGGCCTAAGGAGCAATGAAGAATTCTTTAAGCTAACCCAGCAGAAGAAAACATGAAAACAATAGCTAACAGGAGGACTGAGGTGCCTCAAGCAACATTTCTCATCCTATACTTTTATAAGATATTTCAAAATAGAAAGATGAACATATGGAAAACAAGAAAAAACATGAACATATGAGAGATACATCACCATTAACTAAACTCAGGGATACTGCAAGCAAGCCTTCATCACCATCAATCAAGGCAATCCATCCACAAGCTCCACAACACTAAATTGTTCTTCAACTTTCAAAAACCATGTATTGCTCTTAACACATCATGTTCCCCAAATGTTTACAATGAATACTCATGCCTTATATAACAATCAAGGAAGAGGAAAACCAAAGAGAGTATCTAGAAGCCTATTGGCCGACAAGAAATATCCTAAGTTGTCCTTGAGGCTTTGCAAAGCCCAAGGCACAAAAATATCTAACAAATATCTTTTCTGACTATAAATATAAATTAAATTGACTTTTAGGCCTGACACGCCTTTGAAAATTTTCTAAATGCACATTCTTTCCAGTCACCCACAAGAGCATAGCACACTATGTCAAACTCTAAAATTATGCCAGGAGCGCAGCACAAAAATAGGCCTTTTTGCAGCAATGCTTTGGAGGCCTTCCCGATGTCGGAAAAGGCTCTGTGATGGCTCGTTGGAAAGCCATTGAAGTATAATTTCTAGGTATACCTTTATTTATTCAATATGACCTCTGCAAGATTCCCAAAAAGTGAAAATTCCAAGACTTCCAGGAGCGTACCACATGCTCAGAAAAGTGGGCAGAAAGGTGAAACATTGAGTGTTTTTTACCCTTTTGAGGGGTCAAAACAACTCCAATTAAGCTGAAATTTGGTGAGCATACTCCTATAATGATGGGGAATCTAAAAATGTAAACCTCTCCTCTTGAAGATGGCTAGGGAAAAAGCGCAACACAGGGTGTGCTACACTCCTAGCCTCAAAATTTGCAAAAAACAAAAAGTTGTTCAATTTCTCTCAAAATTGGTAGGTAGGTGCCTCATGGGTCCCTGGAGACCTGTAGAGAAGCTTGGGCCAAAATACCAAGCCTAGCTTGGTATTTTTCATATTTTGGTGTCAGGCCCTCATTTTGGGCAGTTTTGAGTTTTTTCCTTGCAAAGTGGTTTCTTCGTTTATAGTGCTCAGTCATTCTTATTTGCAAGTTCAAATATTTGTTGGCCTTCTCCAATTTGGTCTCAAGATGTATGTTGGCCCTTTCAAGTCATGATTCCCTGTTATGCTCAATTTCTATGGCAAGGAGTTTAGTGAAGGAAAATTGTTGCGCTTGGGCTGAATCTTGCTCCCTTTCTCGTGCCAAAGCCTTTCTTAGACCCATAGTTCTAGGCCTCCTTCTAGACTGACCCTCCTCATCCTCACTTTCTTCATAGGTGCCCATGTACTCCTCCAACTTGACCTGTGCCTCTTTCCGGTATTTGAGCCCCTTGCTTCATGGATGGCCTGCTGGCCACTCATTTGTTTGTTCTACATTTGTAAGAAATGAATGACATCCTTAACTCTCTCTAATTCAGCGTCCAAATCCCTGATCTATGCATTCCTGTCTTGTAGGAGAGAGTTTGCAATTCTTGTTTCATTTTCCTCATCACTTTCTATGTAAACGAGCTCAAATTCTCTCTCCTCTTCATGATTGTCTTCTTCATCTTTTACTTGTTCTTTAACTTTTTCAATCATTTGAGCTAAGGAGGATGACATGGCCCCTTTCCCTTTGGAGGCAGCAAACACATGCCTCACTCCTCTTTGATAGGTAATGGGAAAAGGTACAACAAGTTCCACTTGTAAACATTGATCATAAGTGACCTTAGGACTGCTTTTCTCCCCATGTATTATCTCTGTGAGTGCATCCTTTTCACCTTGCCCTTGACTGCCCTTTTGATAAGAATTTTCATTATCTCTATGTCATCATTATTGTTAAGACCTTTAGGACTGTCATCCTCTGTTTTTGCAATGCTAGAGGTGTCTTCATCATTGTTGGGTATATCTTCATTTCTATGACTGTCCTCTTCTTCATATTTTGACCCACTGTATTCACTGTCTAACTCAGCCTTTGTATCACTGTTTGCACTCTTGGTAGGGTCACTATCTTGGGCATTCTCATCAGCCTTTCCCTTACTGTGATGGTCATTTTCTTCTTCACTAGGTGAGTTTTCTAGGCTGGTTTCTTCTTCACTGTCCTGTTCATCATATTCATTTCTTGGCTCATGATCTTCATTGTTTTTCTCATTGAAATCACTTTCAAACTCTACTTCTTAGCTAACTTTTCCATCTTGGTCACTATCTTCTTTTTCCTCTTTGATGCTTTCATATGCCTCCTCTCCACTGTCCTTTGTATTTTTAGTGACACTTTCTTCATTTTATACTTCTTTTCCTTGTCTACCATTTGTTTGTTGGTTGTCACTAGGCTCATTGTTTTGGTCTTTTTGTAGCTCACTGATTTCCTCTTGATAAGCTGCCTCTGTCCCTATGTCCTTGGAGTCATCCTCTTCACCTTCAGACCCACTGTTTTGGACTTTTTTCTCATCATCTGGCTGACTGCTTTCTTCATTTTCATAATCCTCTCCCTCACTGCTTTCTTCATTTGCATCACCCTATCCCTCAATACTTTCTTCATTTTCTGATTTCTTAGGGGAAGGTGAATGAGGAAGGTCTATTTGAGGAAATGATTCATGTGAAGAAGATGAACCAAGGTCAATGGAGGGTGATGGAGGTGTGTGAGGAGGATTTTGAGTTTATGATGGCAGAATTTGTAGAGGGATGGGCTATGGAGTTGTGAAATCATCATGGGCGATGAAAACCTCCTAGGGGATGCCTTGTTGTTATAGTTGGTGTGAGACAATCACTTTGATGAGGGAATGATGAAAAATTCTTGACATTTGTTGGGATGGAGACCTCTTTTGCATGATGGAAGACATTTTCTCAATACTTTTGCAAAGGTAGTAGGGCATATGTAGCAGCTTGGTTTTGGTGAAGTGCATGATGAGTATTATGTGGTAGGAATAGACTCTGGAGAACCTACCCTCACAGGTGAAGTATTTCATAATGATCTTCATTAGGAGAACATATCTATCCAATACATGAGAGAAGGGGAACATGGTTTTGCAATCAGCTTGACAACTTGGTTTCAAGAATGGGCGATAGTGGCTTAGGTCCAGATGCATTTGTTTGAACCACCTTTCTCCTATGCAAGGTATTCCAGTGGCCTTAGAGATGGCATTGGTGGTCAACTCAAATTTCACCCCGGCTAGGTGTACTTGATGATGATGAAGGTTTAGGGAAAATAGCTTGGTCAACTGAGGGTGGCTCTGGATACTTTGTACTTTTTTATAGAATTCATAGCACCCCAATTCTTGAAAATAGGAAAAAATAGTAGGGGAGGTTATCATCTCTTCAGTGCTTATAGGTTCAAACCTATTTGGCATCCCTCCCTTCCTTTGCTGCTTTTTAGGCCTTTGACTTGCCTCATCAATGTCAACATTATCTTCTTTAGACATTTTGTTTTTTTACCCTTGCCTCAAAATCCTTAAAGATAATTGGCACTTCTTGTAGAATGATGTGACAATGGTGAGGTTTCTAATTAGGTGAAGGCCCAGCAGTGTGTACGCCAAGTGTTTTCTTTAGGATCTCACTGCCTTCTCTAAACCAACTTTCAATTTTCTTTGTGACCTTATCTTTTTAGAGAAACATGAAAATGAAGGAAAAGTTCAAAATACCTCTCTAAATGCCTCCACAGCAGAAAAAATAGCTCAGAAAACCTTGTCGGGAAGCTCGGGTCATCTTCTGAACCTGAAATCAGGCAGAGGCTGCACACTGTGGCAGGAGCGCAGCACAGCTTCTGTCGGGCAGCTCGAGTCAGCTTCTAAATGTGAAATCGGGCATAGGCTTCACACTGTGGCAAGAGCGCAACACAGCTTCTATCGAGCGGCTCGGGTGACCTCCTGAACGCGTTTTAGTGCAGAGGCTGCACGCTATGGTAGGAGCGCAGCACGGTGCTGGGTGGCCCTGAACGGGTTTTCATGCGGAGGCTACACAGGGCGTTTTTTACAAGTGCACAATGCCTCCGGACAGGAACACAACGCCGAATGGAAAATAACACAGGGAGAGGCTACAGGAGCGCAGTGTAGCTGCTTAGGAGCGCATCGCCCAGAAAAATTTTCTCGAGGACTCTGTCGGAAAATTCAAAAAAACCCTCACTCCTTCTGCAAATATCCAAATGGTGAATAGGAGATGCTTTGCTGGAGCTATTTTATACCCTTTGATAAAAATTAATGGCAAAACCCACTTTATAAGGTTTGTTCCCTTTTTATTTTTCTCACTGTCTTCCTTTGGCTCTTTGGTCCTATAGGCGGGCAGTTTGATTAAAACATTGTTCTTTTCACTGATGGAGGCCTCTTAAGTTTATTTTCAAATTGATAACCTTGCTGAAGAAGCCAAGACTATGCCTCTCACCTATATTTGGAAAATGAACTTGTTTTATGACTTTTAACACCTATACACAACAAACTTATCATTTTTGCAATTTCTCCCTGTGACTGATATTCTTCCATGTTTTCATATTTAAGTAATGAAGAAAAAACCTCTTGGTGGGAAAAATACCCTAGCAGTAAGTATAAATGGCAGCTTGTTCTTTTGAGATGTGCCACCTTCATTTGAAACATTGCTTGTCTTGACCTTATCAATTTTCTTGTAAGAAAACACTTTTGACAGTCTTGTAAAGTGCCATTCATGTTCATCTATCTTTTGCAGAATATTCATTTGATAAGGAGGCCCTTTTTGGGAGTTCCACTGCTCTTCTATAAACCAGCGGTATATCTGTTTCTCAGGCCATTTTAATATTCCTCTAACTATTCTTTAGAAAAAAGACCCTTGAACTGACATTTCTAGCCTCTTTTTGTTGATACTATTCATCATTTTTCTACCTTCGGTGTAGTGGAGTACTGATTTTCATGTCTTCCATTCTTGATCTTCTTTAAAACCTATGATTTTACCTTTTGATGAAGTGGAGTTAGCTCTTGTCTGCCAAACCCTAGAAGGTAGTTTGAAAACCCTTTGAAACCATCTACTGTGATGAAGAAGGCTTCTTTGTCACTTTTTGACCATATTTTTCCATCTTCCCAAACTTCTGAGTTTTTGGGGATGCTTAGAAAAAGCAAACAGTGTTGTCTTCTAAGTTCTCAAAGGAAAACTTATCAAACTCATTATTTATGTCTAAAAAATTCTTCAATGACCATTTGAAGGGGTTGAGGTGTTCTTTGTCTTTGTAACCCTGGTATTGCTTTATTTCTTGATCAAAACAGTCATAAACCCTGATTCCCATCAAACCCATACCTTTCTGTTTTCTTCTTGGTTGTGAGTGGTTTTCTTGTGATGGTGCCTCTCATTACTTTACCTCTTGCTAGGTTGATAGACTTTTGACTCTTTTGCAGAAATGTAAGCAAGGGGCATTTTTCCCCCTACAAAACTTGTGCTTCAAGCCAAATACCTTTTGAATGATCTCTTTGATGAGTTTAAGATAATATCACCAATCCTTTCCTTATTTGAATTCAGTTTCTTCATATAGGAAAAACAGAGTTTGTAGGGCACCAAATCCACCCTATGAGTTTGTGAAACTCTAGGTGGCCTAGTAGAGGCTTTATGGGACTTGGCTTTTGGACTGAAACCTAGAACCTGGGATTTATCAAGTCTGAGACAGAGTTCATGATAAACTAATGTATTTAAGACCCAAAACCCAATGTACTTGATTTATTAAAGAGTCTACAGAGATAGTTTGAGACTATCAATGTTTAGGAGAAGTTTGGTGGACACAACAAGCTAATTGATTGGTGAGCTTAGGTAGCAGTGGGGTTTTTAGGTGAAACAAAAACAGGGGATTTGGGTCAAAGGTGACAAGATATAGATAAAATGGGTGACATGGGCTCTTAATGGGTATTCTGAGACTGGTAGGCAAAGCTATATAGGATGAAATGATGAAAATAGTGAAAAATTATCTTAAGGATAATGAAGGTAGTGATATTTCTAGAGCTCACAATGTCTATGAACTTTGTTTCTAGAAATCTTGGGATAATCATTTAGTCATCTAAACAGGTAAAAATTACTAATGACTAACAATGGCTCCACTTGGGGAGAGAAGCTCCTTTTTAGGAGGTGTCCAGAATTGCAGATCTCTTGGTTTATGAATACCAATGCCTCATCCATTGGGCAGATTTTTACCTTTATTTACTTGCTGATGCTTGCTAGAAGCTTTGGTCTCAAAAATCTGAAAGATCTGATCAGCTTAATTCCATCTCTAGCTACCCAATCTACTTGCCTATCATTTTTTCTTCTTTAGGTCTATTCAAACTAGCAAACTTGACATCCTTTTATTTTTGAAAGTAAACAACTATCTACTTCTACACTTTTTCTTCCTGGAGTTCAGATTAGGCTAATGAACTCCTTTGATTCTCTACCTATACTATTCAACTATCAAGGTTAAACTACTTGACAGGTTTTATTCACTAAGATGAAAAAATGAAATTGAAAACATGACTAAATCAAGATTAGAAAATCTAATTTATCATGGGTTTGTGGCAAAAAAATAATCTACACACAAATGTTATTTTTGTACAACATAAGACTTAGAAAAATCAGGGCTCGGATACATAGTTTTCTATTCATCTCTATTTTTCTCCTTGGTTCTATTTTGAGCATGTGGAACCAGTATCTTTCTTTCCTAATCTATTTTCTTCGACAAGTCAAGCTTCAATGATTTGACCAACATTCTTTTCCCTAACTTATCAACAATAAATTTAAAACATGTTTAGCCATGATTAGGCTAGATAGCTGAACAAGACATTCTTTTTGCACCAGTAGTGGCATTTAGGCTTGCACACTTTCAGTATTACTATTTTTTGGGTATGGGGTTGTACCTTGTTTTTTGAATCTGCCCTCTTTTCCATTTTTTCCTATGGTTTTTTGTTTTTCTCTTTGTGGCCTTTTCTTCAAACAATGGTATGTACAATGAGTGAAAATTTTAAAGCTAAGGATCTTGACAAAAGTACTGTTTGAGCATCCTGTCTTCAAAAGGATCTCCTAACATTTTTTTTCCATTCAGCTCTTGTAAATAGAAAACATAGTTACCTCTATTTGACAACATGGTATAAGGATTATTCCAAGAGTTTTCAGAAAATCCATGATCCCCTTGGTGCTTCTTCTTTGAGCTTTGCTCCTCAAATCTGTTTGTGTCAAAGATCCTCTTTAGGTAGGAAAGGTATTCTTTATCATCTTTAAAAAAAATGATGAAGTCATCCATGTACACCATAGTAGAGAAATTTAAAACTGAAGGCATAGTTTTTCGGAAAGTATCTCCAACACTTTCTAGCCCGGGAAGTATTTGTTTAAGCATGCAACTGTCCCAAGGAAATTTGAAAAAATATTTGAGCTCATTGATCTGAAGTGGTATCATCTGAGGGTAACCTAAAAAAATATCATGCCATGAGATTTGGTTAGAAAACCCTACCCTTTATAAAGTATGATCTTTTTTGGTAAAACGATACTTGTTCTTTTGGAAGGGTTGATCCTGGTACCTAAAGTCTATACAAAGCCTATGTCCTTTTGCCTTCTTTTAAGTGAACTCAACTGCTCAAGATTTTCATGATTCTTTTTGAAAGGAAGACTTTTTAGAACAATGGTTGTGTTACAAGGTTTTAGACTAGCCTGCCTACACACATAAGCATTCTAAAAATTTTTTGCAGAGTCTTGTATTTCTTTGTTTTGTGTGTAGTGATAAAATTTTAGACAACTTAATTATTTCAGGGTTCTTAAGTTTACCCATGCTATCTGTTAGCTCCCCTATAAATTTTGACAAAGCAAAGTAGGGGGATAAATTTGTTTTTGAGGCCCTCAAGGAATGCATCTCCCCGAAGACACATCATCCTTGAGGTCTCCTATGCCTTTGGCTTTGATAAATTTCCCTCTGCAGAACTCTCCATGTTGCTTCTCTCTCCCCCTTCGCAAAATTCCCCTTTCCATCCTAATTTTTCCCCAATTTCCCCTTTGAATCCTACCCTTGCCCTTGATTTCCTCAAAATTCCCTTCTATCTCTCTACTGTTACCCTCCTTAGGCCTCAAAATGCATTAAAAATGGCTAAAAACCCACTTTCGGACCATATAATAGGCCTCATCCCCTTCCCCGCTAGCCCCGCACCTTTCCTTCCACGTGATCATAGCGCTGGAAACGCTCGCCAGTCCATAAAGGCGCTTATCTCAGCGGGTTATCAGGAGTAGTTGTAACCATTGATCTGAGAAAGACGGACGGTGATCGCCGCCCCCACAGCAACCACCGTTAAAACCATCCATCACTGATTCTCGCATCTTGACCGTCCGTTCCCTGCAGATCTAACGGTTCGGATTTTACCCGCCTGTAGACCCCGCCCACGCGCACTATTCAGAAACAACCCGGTTTTCATCGCACCACCATCCGAGAGCTGGCGGTATTTTCCCATCAGCCAGCGATTCCATACAGCGATTGACACGTGGCTCCTGTACGATTTCAAAACCGCTTGTCCATCGCGCATTAACTTTTGACTCAATTCGCGAAGCGATATGCATAATATCCATCTGATCTGTCAGTGCCCATCCAACGGTTGTTGCTCCTCTAAGTTGCCCACGATTTAACCCATGGCCATCGTACCCCTGGCCCACAATCCGTCGTCCTCCGCTGTGTTTCTCGCCGTCGATCTCCTTTGAGATCTGACGGTCCAGATTGGTTTTCTCCCCACTGTTGACTATTCCGCTGTCACCGGTTTCACCATGTCACCTCCACGTGTCCACCGTACGGTCTCCCTCCAGTTTTGTATACTTGTCCATAGGTCGGGTTTACTAAGGTTTTCATTCATTTTGCCCTCGTGCCACCTCCTGACTATAATCCATGTCGTTTTCACCACACTATGGATTTTCCACGACGTTTTCGCCATCTGCCCAGTCCGCGTAGTCAGTCTAGCCATCTAGTCACGTCCACCACCCCCATTGTTTTCTGAACATGTTTCCGTATTGTGCAGGGTTTCTAGAAAGGCGGAAAGCCACCATGATTCATGGGAATCATTGTAAGCGGCGCATTGAGCAGGAAAAATTAAAACTGAAGCTGGTACTGCAGGGAAATGTCAAGAAAGGTGGCGGCAGTATAAATTCCATCGAAGGACGAAGTTTGAAACTTTGCAGACTCTATCCCGTGCCATTAAAGCTCATATCTTGCAAAATCGAGACATTTATGAAGTCGTGAAGAGAAACCAGCTTATGATCAAGGATTTCAGCATGCGGCATTGAGTGTTTAGAGTTTTAATACAGCAGTTTAGAGGAAAAGCACCAAATCAATGATCCCACAGATCATGCAAAGGTACAGCACGCAGAAATCAATGCATATCAGGGGTTTATTATAGCAGTAGAATGCTTTCCCCTCCATAGAGGACAGAGCGCCCATGCAGTATTCAATCTATGTCGTGTTCGGGAGATATTTCTTACCCTGAAACAACCCCAGTGCTATCAGAGAATTTACTTCATCAGTATGGCAGATTTCTTTATCATTTCTTTTCTTGTGGTTTATTCACCAATAACACCACCTAGTACTGCAGTCAGAACACCAGAGATTAATGCACATAATCTATACAGAATGGGCTTCAGCCCTCTTTCTTTTCAGAAGTTTAATATTGCATTTAGTTCTCCATCTACCTCCTCTGCTCCTCCGGAGCTATAAATTCATGAATAAATCATTATAATGGTTGTTGATCAGTTATCAGAGAACTGCAAGTATTTTCTTTTGAGACACATTCTCTGTGTAAAGATTGCAAGATAGGTTGAAGGATATGTTTTCAGACTGAGTATTCATCTATTGGCAATATTGTACTTGATTAGTATTGTTACTTAATATGACAAGCACATTTCTTTGGATCCTGATCTGAAGCAGCGGTGATGTTTTCCTACCTCTGTGTTTACATTCATTTCCTTTCGTTTCTACTGGATTGCATCAGAAGTTTGGCATAGGATTTACCCTTGTTAGGTACCCTATGTTGCTGCTCTCCTTGCCATTTATGTTTCTCTTCTGAATGTATTTTCTAAGGAATATTTTCAGTTGGTTTAACCAGTGTAGTGGATGTTATTGCCTGCTGTCTGATGTATGAATTAAATGAATTCAGCTCTTAGATGCTTCTTGTTATAGATTCAATTGGAAGATTTGGGAACACTGGGGATTATTGTGAGCCCTGTCCACTAGGATCCTTGTGCGACCTGCTGATCTGTAACTTTATTCTCTGAAGTCTGTGTTATCTCCTCCCCTCCTAATTTCCATATCACATAATCATCTTGAAGATCCTAAGTTTCAGACGACTAGCCCAATTGAAAGCCTGCCTATTAAGTAGCAAGTAAATCCTTTCCTAACTCCATTTCCCAATGGTTTGAACATTTCCTGGAATATTTCACCTCTGCCTCATCCCTCTTTGCTCATCTTGGTCTCACATTGAACCCTTCTTTCCTGATAACCAGCAACCAAACTGAACAACAAACAAACCTGTGCCTATAACTAGCCTAACATCTTAAACTTTGAGCTTCATAGACATAAAACTTTGCTCAAATAGAGAGATCCCTCTCTGGACCCAGGAGGGCTAGATCCTGAGGTCTGAAATTGGTTCTGATGTTGTCTCATCTTTTGGTCTTGCCAATCTAGCCAAAACATGGGAACCCCAACATAATGGCGACTCCACTGGGGAATAAGTGCATTACACCTTAAACATTCTTAAGCATCCAAAACACCTACAATATCTAGTTAGGTTGGCAGTTAAACACTCCTATTCTCACATCAACCTCTACACCATTTGCTGTGTTTTCCCATACTCTTGGACAGAGTCTAGAAAGGGCCAGGTAGCCTCCGGATCTCACACTCTTTCAGAGGTGACATATCTGGTAAATGCCCTCCCAGTCAATCTCTGGTTAGAGTTTGCTATGTTTGGGAGATATACTTGAAAGAGGACATCTCATAAGCACTGTGGTGGACAGTGTACCCTTCGAAAAACATCTTAAACCTTCCACCTGGAGACTCCATCATTCCATAACCATTTCAAACACTCCACGGGTGATCAGTAGGCCTGCTGATTATCTTGGTTCACATTAGACTCCACTGTAGAAATTTGCTGAATAATGATTAATTATCCACCGAGACTATCCTGATCACATATCAATTCGAATTCATATGCAACACATAATCTCTTCCACTCAGATCATCACACATGCGGAAATAAAAACAAGCGATAGCACATCAAATCATCATACACATTAACACAGTATGTATGGGGAAAGCTTATAGCTGAAAACCCCGCAGCTATTGTGTATATTATAATGGAGAAATCATGTAACAAACTCAATACAATACTCCTCACAAGTACTCAGTACTTTCTCATAAAGTTACACACAAACTAGCTTGGTTTTGAACAAGTCACAGGTTCAAAACACACCACTAATTGCCTTGCCTCTATTGCGCAATCATGGCCTGTCTAAATAGAGATCCAAGGTTCGAATCTCCTTGGCTTGACAGCGCAATCATCATGGGAAATTCCTCCAAGTGTGGTGCAAATCTCATGCACAACTGATGTCGCCACCGATAGCTAACTCCACCCTTTCATCTACCTCTTTCACTGGTCTCCACTGAACTGTCCATGCACTGTAGTGAACTGATGTGTTCTTGAGTTGAATAATGAGTTGCTAATTAATGAATTAAATAATATTTAATTCACTCCACTCATTACTAGTTGATTAGCTAGTTAAACTAATCTCAACTAGTTCAACTAAGTTAAACCGAACACAACTCCACCAACTGTCTCATCAACTCCACCAAACTTCTGCCACTGAAGTCCTAACTGAAGTCAACCATGCATGAGCTCACCTAACCCCTAGGAATAGCATAATTCCTCTGTCAGATGCATGAGCCACTTCCAAGGCTCGAACTGAAGTGCTCCAAGAGAGTAAACTGAAGTTTAGAGTCTAAATATTATTAAGGGTAAATAATATTTGACTTCCCTATTTTAAGGAGAGGCAATCTAAAAATAGACTTCGACCTATAGGTCCAAAAAATAGAGTCCCATCTATTTTTACCAACATGACCAATACTCCAAGAATAACATATTGCAATCCCCAGACCATGCTCCATATGTCTAAAAATAGACATAGTCTAAAAATAGATTTTGCGCCAGAATTTGCCTGCGGGCCCACTTAGTGAAGGCGACTTCATTTCACTAAGCTCCATCATCTTGCTGCATTTTCAACACTCCCTCTCAGCAAGATATGGATTATCTGCAACCCCTATCCTGCCTCTGTGGAATTCGAACTTGCTCCTGGTGAGTGCCTTCGTCAGGATGTCGACGTCTTGATCCTCCGTGGGAACATATGAAAGCATCATGATTCTCCGCTGAACACAATCTCTGATATGATGGTACCTGATGTCGATGTGTTTGGATCTATCATGAAATACTGGATTAGCCGAGAGTTTAATGCAACTCTGGTTATCACAGTAAATCACTGTAGGCTCCAAATGCAACCCGAACAATCCAACGAGGATCTTCCTCATCCAAATAGCCTCGCATGCAGCCAAGCTAGATGCCATGTACTCGGCCTCTGTTGAACTGAGTGCCATGGATCTCTGCTTCCTGCTGTACCAGGAAACTGCTGTCAACCCAATGCTGAAAACTCCTCCAGATGTGCTCTTCCGGTCCGTTGGGCTCCCTGCCCAATCTGCATCAGTGAAGCCAGAAAGCTTCGCTCCATCCTCCTGTCTGTACCATAGACCATATCTCGATGTGCCTCTAATATAGCGCAATACATGCTTTCCTGCGTTCCAAAAGAGCTTGGTAGGCTTAACCATAGCTTGCGAAAGCTGGTTAATAGCATAGCATATATTGGGTCGTGTATTGACCAGATACATAAGCGACCCCACCAACTGTCGATAGATAGTGGCATCCACTACCTCCGCTGAAGTAGCATCCTCCTTCCTCCAACCACCAGGAAGAGGAGTGTCAACAGGCTTGCAGCCTTGCATGTTGAACCTCTCCAGAATCTCCCCGGCATACTTGCCCTGAGAAACAAACAGTCCTCCGCTGCGCTACCAAATCTCCAATCCCAGGAAATAATGAAGGATGCCCAAGTCCTTCATCTCAAACTCTCGTGGAAGATCCTCCTTGCATGAAAGTATCAACTGCTCATCGCCAGTCAAAATCAGATCATCTACATACAGTACGATGATCAACAGCTTCCCCTCCACCACAATCTGGTACAGGTTTGGATCCGCCTCACTCTTGGAGAGTCCAAGCCCGGTGAAGTAGCTGTCTATCCGAGTGTACCAAGCACGAGGTGCTTGCTTCAGCCCATACAGTGCTCTCTTGAGTCGGCACACATGCGACTCACCGCTGAAGATCTCAAAACCTTCAGGCTGCTCTATGTACACCTCTTCCTCAATAACTCCATTGAGGAACGCAGTCTTCACATCCATCTGATGAATGTGCCACCCCATCTGCGCTGAGAGAGCAAGGATCGTCCGTATGGAAGAGTACCTTGCGACAAGTGCAAAAGTCTCCTCATAGTCAATCCCCTCGATCTGTGAGAAGCCACGGGCGACAAATCTCGCCTTGTACTTCTCCACACTCCCGTCAGCCGCCTGCTTCACTTTGTAGATCCATTGCGAACCCACCACTGATTTCCCCTCCGGTCTTGGGACAATCTCCCATGCACTGTTCCTGACGATCGAATCATATTCTTCGATCATGGCATCAACCCATGCAGGTTCCTCCATAGCTTCCTCAAAAGAGGATGGCTCCATCATGACACATTGACTCACAAGAGCCATGTATCCAGTGTACCGATCCGGTGACTGCCTCTGTCTGCGTTGTGCTGTAGGTGGTCCTACAACCTTCTCTGCATCTCGAGCCAGTCGCTCAGCTTCTGTAGTGCGCATGCGCCCTCTGATGGTTGGCGCTGCATGGGTGGTTTCTTCCACCTCTTGAACTTCCTCTTGTGGCTGATCCACATCCAGAAGCTCCTCCTTAGGAACTAACAGCTCCTCATCTGCATGCAAGTGTAGCTCCCTCTCAAGCGAACACTGCATGGCTTTCTCCTTCTGAAACTTGATATCCCATCGCACAACAGTCTTTTGACTGTCTGACAAATACACCCGACAGTTGTGAGGTGTATCAGTGTACCCCACAAATATTCCAATCTCTGCGGTCGGATCCAGCTTCCTTCTTGCATCCTTCTTCACATGCATGTAGACAAGAGAACCAAAAATCCGCAAATGGGAAATATCAGGCCTCTTGCCAGAATAAGCCTCCTCCGGTGTACTCATGCCAAGAACCTTGTGAGGACAACGGTTCTGCACATACACTGCTTTATTGCATGCCTCAGCCCACAAGTGAAGGGGTAGGCCCTGATCATGCAACATCGCCCGTGCAGCACCCACGATCATTCTATTCTTCCGCTCAGCCACCCCGTTCTGCTGTGGGTTATGGGGTGCGATGAGCTCTCTCCGAATCCCTTCTGCGCTGCAGAACTCCTTGAATTCAGCCGAGATGAATTCACCACCGTTATCACTCCTTAGAGCAATCACCTTCTTCCCCGACTCCTTCTCGACCAGTGTTTTAAACTCACAGAACTTCGCGAATGTATCGCTCTTCTTCTGCATGAAGAAGATCCAGCACTTTCGAGAGAAATCATCAACAAAGATCACATAATACTTGTGCTTTGCTGTCGAAGCAACTGAGAAAGGACCACACACGTCTGTGTGAACTCTCTCAAGGACCGTCGTGGCGCGACTATCCTTCTCGTGAAAGGTGGCTTTCACATACTTCCCTAAAGTACACCCCTTGCACTGATCTGACTGCGCAAGAGTGCCCTTAGGAAGCCCAGTAGAAATCTGCTGCAAGATCTTCAAAGCTCCATGGTGAAGGTGGCCCAATCTCCTGTGCCACAGTTCGCCCTCATCATCCCGGCTCACCACTTCTCCCGCCTTGCATGCCATTGTTGCGCAGCCATCTACTTGCAACTGATAAAGGTTCTTGGTTCGAACCCCTATCTTCCGGGTCTCTCCAGTAGTCTTACTGCGCAGGAAGGCTTTTCCTTCGCCGAAGACCACATCATACCCCTTATCCTCCAACATCGCCACAGAGATCAAGTTCTTCTTCAATCCAGGTACATGCATGACATCCTTCAACACAAAGGGTTTACCAGACTCCCTCTGAAAGGATATGGTACCGATACCAGTCGCACTGTATCTACCATCATCGCCCATCTCGATGTGCGCACCCAGATCTTTGTCCTCCAGATCTGAGAACAAATCCCGATCTCCCGTCATGTGAAATGACGCACCGTTGTCCAAGAACCACACCGATCCCATCACACTTGAAACCAAGCATGCGATCAGTGAAAATTCAAGCTCGAACTGTGAAGCCAAAGCCTCTCCATCTACAGATCTTCCCGCTTGCTTGTTTTTCTTCTTCTTTGGACAATTGGTAGCATAATGTCCGTGATCATGGCAGTGAAAACACTTCACTTTCGCCATATCCTGCTTCTTGCCCTTTTCACCGGAATGAGAAGTTTTCTTACCCTTCCCCTTCTTTGCTTTGGCAACCAAAGCACAATTTTCTTCATCAGCTCCCTTTGATGAAGATCCATCTCGAGTAGTCCTCCTTATCTCCTCCTGCATGAGATCCGC
The DNA here is from genome assembly GCA_034641835.2 of Pinus albicaulis. NCBI lineage: Eukaryota > Viridiplantae > Streptophyta > Pinopsida > Pinales > Pinaceae > Pinus > Pinus albicaulis. Next base: position 924,166,374 of record CM076581.1, on the reverse strand, counting down.
CCAAAGGCGCTCCCATCCCGGCAGCTTCTCCCGACCATTGACACCATCTTGATATGAGTGCCAAGCCTTCGGAAGACCAAGGAGAGCCAGGTCGACCATATCCTCTTCATCGACAGTAACTCCCACACTTCCCAGTTCATCTCTGCATTGAGTGAACTTCGTGAGGTATTTAGCGATACTGTCGCCCTTCTCCATCTTGATGTTCCTGAGCTTGTCTTTGAGCGCCAGCTTCCTTTGGTCACTCTTACTCCGGAATAGATCCGTCAAAGCTTTCCACATTAAATATGGAGTAGCCTTTCCATGCAGGCTGGATACAATATGATCCTTGACGCCCTCCAACAGGATCCTTTGACATTTCGCCATCTTCTTTTGCCATGCTTCGACTTCAGCTGCATCAGTGGGCTTTTGGACATCCGTATCTACGAACTCCTTCAGACCATTATCTTCTAATACTGCTTCCATGCGATCCTTCCATGCAACATAATTCGAACTGCCTTAAAGAGCATATTCGAGTCGCAAACCGTTGAAAGACATTTTCAACACTGGCACCAAGAAAACAAAACTGCTGCAAAATTTCGAATTCCACCTCAAAGCTCAACCTCTCTAGATCTGTGAGAACAAATTATTTCTAGCACAGAGATTGACTGAAAGGGGCGTTTACCAGACCTTTCACTTTCCGAAGAAAGATGAATCCGGAGGCTACCTGGCCCGCATGCAGACTCTGTCTACCGAAATAAGTTTGTAATCACTGTGATGATCAATCTCTGCTTCAATAGCTCCGATACCATGTAGAATTTTGCTGAATAATGATTAATTATCCACCGAGACTATCCTGATCACATACAATTCGAATTTATATGCAACACATAATCTCTTCCACTCAGATCATCAAACATGCGGAAAATAAAACAAGCGATAACACATCAAATCATCATACACATTAACACAGTATGTATGGGGAAAGTTTATAGCTGAAAACCCCACAGCTATTGTGTATATTATAATGGAGAAATCATGTAACAAACTCAGTACAATACTCCTCACAAGTACTCAGTACTTTCTCATAAAGTTACACACAAGCTAGCTTGGTTTTGAACAAGTCACAGGTTCAAAACACACCACTAATTTCCTTGCCTCTATTGCGCAATCATGGCCTGTCTAAATAGAGATCCAAGGTTCAAATATCCTTGGCTTGACAGCGCAATCATCATGGGCAATTTCTCCAAGTGTGGTGCAAATCTCATGCACAACTGATGTCGCCACTGATAGCTAGCTCCACCCTTTCATCTACCTCTTTCACTGGTCTCCACTGAATTGTCCATGCACTGTAGTGAACTGATGTGTTCTTGAGTTGAATAATGAGTTACTAATTAATGAATTAAATAATATTTAATTCACTCCACTCATTACTAGTTGATTAGCTAGTTAAACTAATCTCAACTAGTTCAACCAAGTTAAACCGAACACAACTCCACTAGCTGTCTCATTAACTCCACCAAACTTCTGCCACTGAAGTCCTAACTGAAGTCAACCATGCATGTGCTCACCAAACCCTAGGAATAGCATAATTCCTCTATCATATGCATGAGCCACTTCCAAGGCTCGAACTGAAGTGCTCCAAGAGAGTAAACTGAAGTTTAGAGTCCAAATATTATTAAGGGTAAATAATATTTGACTTCCCTATTTTAAGGAGAGGCAGTCTAAAAATAGACTTCGACCTATAGGTCCAAAAAATAGAGTCCCATCTATTTTTACCAACATGACCAATACTCCAAGAATAACATACTGCAATCCCCGAACCATGCTCCATATGTCTAAAAATAGACATAGTCTAAAAATAGACTTTGCGCTAGAATTTGCCTGCGGGCCCACTTAGTGAAGGAAACTTCATTTCACTAAGCTCCATCATCTTGCTGCATTTTCAACATCCACTGGGAGACTAGTCTCCATTACAACATCAACCACAGTAGAAATAACAAGTGGGGTTAAGCTGCTTGGTCAGAAACATCAGTCTGGCTTCTAGAACCATTCATACAAGAGCTTACCCTAACCCAGACCCACCTGAAATAGTTGATAATCCTGAGAGCATCCTAAAGGGAGCTCCTACACTTAAAAGATAAACTATTTCCAAACAAATCCATAGAGCCAATTCTGCACTTGAATATCTTACAGCTCTATCACATTTTCACCCTGACCTAGACCTACCTAACAGCTTACCTAGAACTAGGTCATTCAGTAGCTTAGACCAGCCAGACCCTGAGGTTCCTGATTCACCACGGCAAAGTGGTAGACACCTTGGGAATAGACAGACCCCTCCATATACACCTCCTGATTCACATTTCATACAAAACTTGGGGCTCAGTCACCCTAGGTCTGCTCATCAGTTCTCTGCTGGTCATAGCATCCCTGTCATCCATATACCTGCTGCCCAAGTTAACCCTTTACTTCATCAGAACATCATCATGGCCGCCTGGTATACACCTCTGGTTTTACCCTAGCCTCTAGTACCCTTACCAAATGACTACCAGTCTAAGATTCCACACTTCACTGCAAAGGATTTCATCATAGCCCAACAACAAATAGATAAGATGGAAGATTCTTTTGACTACATGGAAATCGATGATGATACTGTCAAAATGAGAATCTTTTCCCAAAGCCTAGGGGGTGATGTGAAGAAATGGTTCAAGGGCCTCCCTCCAGGTAGCATCAATGATCTTCTGGGCTTATACCAGACTTTCATAAACAAATGGGAAACTAGGGAAAATCCTCATCAACTCCTAGCAGAATACATGACCCTTAAAAGAAACGCAGGAGAGAGTGTCCACGATTACACAACAAGGTTCAATAGCATTTATCATGCTCTCCCTCCACATATGAAACCTCCACAAGGCATGGCCCTAGCAAAATACCCTGAGGGTTTTGATGCTGACATGGCCTATGAGCTTAGAGATAAGGAATACAACACACTGGAGGACATGCAGAAAGGAGCAGTGAATATTGAAGCCAACCTAATTGAGAAAAGAGCAAGACTGAAATCTGAGAGAAGGGTAACATACAGAGATGACCATGTAGCCTCCACATTTGACCAAAATTATGATAAGTTGTCTAAAAATGTGGATAGGTTACAAAAAATGATGGAAAAAATGGTTGTCACAGTCAGTAACCAGAACAAAAACCAAAACCAGAACCAGAACTTTAGAAGAAACAATAACACTCCCAACAGACAAAGAGATTCAGACCAGCAAGTTATTCCCCCATTCCAAGAAAATTTTCTTGATGAAGGTGAGGGAATCATAGAAGAGTCTGAGGGAAGCACAATAAACATGTTCGAAACAAAGGAGTCGATCCACAACTTTTATTCAGAAGAAGACCAGCCTTCACCCTCTGGTTGGGAGGAGGAATGGTTGGAATCTGAAGATTATAGATTAGGATTTGAAAATGCCATGATGAAGGTCAGAGAACAGTATGAACTTAGAAGCAAAAAGAGTCAAGAAACTGCCAAACCCACAGATTTTGAGACTACCATCAAGAAGAGACCTGAGAAAACTTCTAAAGAAACTTCTGAAACCAAAAAATCAGTAGCTGAGAGTTCTGGAAGGAATAGAGAAAAAGACAACCAAAACATTAATGCACATGGTAAAACAACTAGCAGCACTAGCACTGCAGTTAGTGCTCCTGATAAAATTGTCACCAACACTGTACATAATCAGAATCAGCCCACGGATTCAGATACTAAGGAAATAGCTAATAGAACAGAGATGAGCGTGCCTAAAAGTCAGTCCACTTTCAATTTGTAAAGTGAGATTGCAAGAATTAAAATCTCTGTCCCACTTTCTAAGATGGCCACTCAAGATGTATATAAAGGCCAGATTTTGAGAGCTTTGAACTTAGGTGAGAATGGTGACTCTGTCAATTTGAATGATGATCAACCTGCCCTCTTGTTTGGTCCTAAGATAGAGGGGAAGTTTCAGGAGGGGGTATTTCCACCTTTCTATATCAGTCTCAACATTCATGACAAGATCCTGCACAATGCAATGCATGATTCTGGAGCATCCCACAACCTAATACCTAAGGTAGTTATGGAAAGACTAGGTCTAGAGATAACCAGACCCTACAAAGATCTATACTCTTTCGACTCTAGCAGAGTAAAATGCCTAGGCCTGATCAAAGATTTGTGTGTGAGCTTAACTCAAATCCCAGCTAAATGCATGGTTATGGATGTTGTGGTGGCAGATGTGCCACCCAAGTATGGCATGCTACTATCAAGATCATGGGGAGCCAAGCTGCAGGGTACAATGCAGATGGATGGTTCATATGCCACAATCCCAATCTTCGGCCAACTTAGAAAACTGCATAGGGAGGCACAGATAAAATTTCTAGTCAGTAGCCCCGAAAAACAAGAAAATTCACCTGTTTATTATGTACACACAGACCTTGACTCCTTCATTTTTTGTAATGATGGATCTTTAGAAGGGTCAGAGCCCCAAAACAGAGATACAAATGGAGAGGCAGAAGCCATGGATTTCAACATAATGGATGCTCTGGATTTAGAGGACAATGAAGAAGAAAACCACAACGAAACCTGTAGGATATGCGGTGGAGACCTAACTCCGACTAAACAAGAAACAGAGCGTAAACAGCCACCTGGACAGCTCTCCGAGACTCATACTTTTCACGAAGAACAAAACGATCCACAGCCTAGTACAGACTCTATAACACAACACAATGGCGAATCCAACTGTAAGGGAGAAAAAAATGATAGTCACGAGAACAGCCCCTTATGGGAAATGAACTTTGATGGGTCCTGTACTAAAAGGACTGCAGGGGTAGGGGTATGGTTACACAATACAGAAAATGACTACGCTGAAAGCCACACCTGCAGCCTGCACTTCAAATGCACAAATAATGTCACTGAATACGAGGCTCTGATCTTAGGTCTGAATCTGTTGAAGAAAAAGGGAGCCTGTAGGATAACCGTAAGGGGAGACTCAGAGTTAGTTATTAAACAGGTAAACGGGGAATACACAGTGAAACATCCTAGGATGAGAGCATATAGGAATGACACCATGGACATACTGAAAACGTTTGTTGAATACAATTTAGTGTTCGTTCCTAGGAGTCAAAATGTCATTGCAAATGGACTAGATCGCCTAGCCAGTTCATACCCCAAAACTCCCAGTGACCAACAGATCATCATTCAAACCAAATTCATACCTGTTGTGCCATACAACGAAAAATTTTGGCAGGTATTTGAAGGTGATAAACAGATCGAAGATTTCATAGTAGGCAGAAACAAGTTTGAGTTTTCTGATTCAGACTCTAAATCTGATCATAGCTTCCTAAGTGATGAGTCCTCAGATGAGGAAGAAACACCCTGTAATATAGAAATAAACTCTTTAGATGAACAGACTAGAAATCCAGACCAAAAATGTGAAAATGCAGACAGTGAAGAGGTAGAGGTGCTGCAAGCCAAAGATAAGAATATACCCATAGGCCTGGCACCCTTAGAAGACCTCTTTGACTTTGATGATGTGGGAAAAAAGCCTACTATAGAACATGCAGAGTCTGATGTGGAAGAATGCAACTTAGGCACTGAAGATAAGCCCAAAATGATTAAACTGGCTAAGTCTTTACCTGCAGACATGAAGAAGAAATACATTGACCTTTTCAAGGAATTCATTGATGTGTTTGCATGGAGCTATGAAGACTCAAATGCCTATGACACAAATATTATCCAGCACAAAATACCCTTGAAAGAAAATCAGAAGCCCTTTAGGCAAAAACTTCACAGAATCAATCCCAAGCAATTGCTTGCAGTAGAGAAGGAGATTAAGAAAATGCATGAGGCAGGTATAATTGTGTTGGTGAGGTTCTCTGATTGGGTATCAAACTTAGTGGCTGTGAGGAAGAAAACAGGAGAAATCAGATTGTGCATAGACTTCGGGAATCTTAATAGAGCCTCACTCAAGGACAATTACCTGTTGCCTAAAATGGAACATATCCTACAGAAGGTAGTGGTCTCTAAAATAATCTCCCTTCTGGATGGTTTTTCAGGTTATAACCAAGTCTTAGTGATCCCAGAAGACCAACTCAAAACAGCTTTTACCACTCCATGGGGTACCTTCATGTATGTGAAGATGCCTTTTGGATTGATGAATGCTGGAGCCACCTTCCAAAGAGCAATGGACATAGCATTTTCAGATGAGATAGGGCTCTTCATTGTTATCTACTTGGGTGACATAACCGTCTTTTCCAAGACCGAAGAAGAACACTTGAAACATCTGAGAAAATTATTCGAAAAGTGTAGAAGGTTTGGTCTGTCCCTGAACCCTAAAAATACTATCTTTGGGCTACAGGAAGGAAAACTCCTTGGCCACATTATATCCGAGAAGGGGATCAGGATATACCCACAGCGAGTTGAGGGAATACTACAGATCACACACCCCAGAAACATCAAGGAATTACAGTCTTTCATTGGGAAGATTAACTTCCTTAGGAGGTTTATTCCAAATATGGCTGAACACCTTAGGAACATGACTAACATGCTGAGGAAAGGTGCAGGAGTTAAATGGACTGTGGGAGCTAAAAAATCTTTTGAATCAGTGAAACTTGCACTTACCCCTAATCAGCCCCAATTTCTCCAAAGATTTCCTGATATTTTCATTCGCCTCTGAGCATACAGTGGTTGTAGTCTTGCTGCAGAAAAACACAGAGGGAATGGAATAGCTAATTTCCTTCTTTAGCAAAGCACTCAAAGATGCACCCTTGAAATACAACATCATGGAAAAATAGGCCTATGCTCTAATTAAGGCCTTGAAAGACTTCAGGGTGTACATATTGCATTCTCACACAGTAGCTTATGTGCCCAACATCATAGTCAAAGATATACTATCCCAACACCCAGATGGGAAAAGGGGCAAATGGATAGCTATGATCTTAGAGTATGACCTTGAGATAAAACCCACCAAACTGATTAAAGGTCAGGGCTTAGCTAAATTAATGGCTGAAACAAACCTGCAAGCCCTAGACATTAACATGATAAGTACCTTGGATGAGCAGCAAGAATTGCCTGATCTCACTGTTGAGGAAAAACTTCAGAGCTCTCCTTGGTACTCCGACATTCTGTATGTGCTTACACACCTCAATGCCCCTCCCGGATTATCAAAGACCAAGGCCAGGTTCTTAAAGCTAAAAGCCAGAAATTACTGCATTGTGAACGAAATCTTATACTGGAAGAATCCTAATGGCCTATTGCTTAAATGTTTGACTGAACATGAGGCAAAGAGAGTTAAACAAGAATTCCACATTGGAGAATGTGGAGGCCACCTGAGCTGGAAGGCCACTGCAAACAAAATACTCAGGGCTAGCTACTATTGGCCCACACTCTTTAATGATGTCCATAAAATGATAGTTGCCTGCCACAAATGTCAGATCTTTGAGGGCAAAGGAAAACTCCTCCCTTTACCCTTACAACCCATCACACTTGAAGGTCCCTTTCTGCAATGGGGCCTAGATTTCATAGGGGAGATTCACCCTGCTTCTTCTGCTCAACACAAATTGATCCTAACAGCCACCGATTATTTAACTAAGTGGATAGAGGTCATGCCCACTAGGAATGCCATAGACTCAGTCATTATTAGTTTCCTAGAAAGTCATATCCTCTCTCGATTTTGCTGCCCAAGGAAAATAATCACCGATAATGCTACTGCTTTCGGATCCAAAAATATGGTTGATTTTTGTCACAGGTACCAAATAGCACTTGGTCATTCAACTGCCTATTACCCTCAAGGTAATGGGTTAGCTAAATCATCAAACAAGAGCCTGGTGATCATCATCAAGAAGCTGTTGGAAGAAAACAAAAAATCATGGCATAACAAGCTAGTACATGCTTTGTGGGCTGATAGGCTTACAACAAAGAAGTCCATTGGCATGTCACCTTTTCAGCTTGTCTATGGAATAGAAGTAGTATTTCCTACCAGCCTTGGGATACTGGTGATCAAGCTGGTCCAGGAGATCCAAACAGAAGAGGACATCATGGTGAGGAGAGTAAACCAAACAATCCATCTTCAACAAACAAGGGAAGAGGTCTACAACAGAGCAGTGAAAGTTCAGGAGAACATAAAGAAATTGTTTGACAAAAGAACCAAAGCTACTGATTTCAAAGTTGGAGATAAGGTTTTGAGGTGGGACTCGAGAAGAGAGGATAAGGGAAAGCACAACAAATTTGACAGTTTGTGGCAAGGTCCATACCTCATCCAGGCCACTATGGGTCTGAATGCTTTCTTCTTACAAGAACTAGATGGTACATAGCTGTTTGGGGGTCCTATCAATGGCAGGATGCTCAAACACTACTTCTGCTAATTCACAATTTCCAGTTTCATTTCCATTGTACATACCATTGCAGTTTTTATTTTCAAAGAAAAAGAGAAAATGTTTCAAAAAATAGAGGAAAAAGAGAGGTTTAGACATGCTTAAAACATGGACCTCTGATATGCAAAAGAGTGGCTCTGATAAACTCAAAACCTGAGCCAAATAAATTCAAACAGTTGGTCCTAACATGCTCAAAATCTGGACCAGCAAAGAAAAAATAAGAATCAGCTCTAACATGCCCAAAACCAGACCTGAAACAAAGAAAAGGAAGTGACTCTAACATGCTCAAAACTTGAGTCACAAAAAGAAAGGAAGGATGCTACAAGTTCCAGTTTTCAAGCCTTCAAGATTTGGTTCCAAAGTTTTGCAAGTTTCTGTCCATGTGCAACTATCTTTATGCCAGGTCCACAGCAAGCCAGACAGTCTAATCCTGGCTTGGTTGTTTTTCAATTTCTGTATTAGAATGTAGAGAAGAAATCTGTTGGACAGTTTAATCCTAGCAGATATTAGATTAGGTAGAGAAACATATGAGGCCAAAAATCTAATTCGGTCTCATGAAGCAATAAGGATAGAATTAGAATAGTTTTATTCTCTGTTTGAAAAAATAAAATAATGTAAAGGGTCTGCTAGCTCAAGTGCACCCTAGAAGAAGAAAAATGCTAGGATTATAGTATGGGTAGGTAGATTGGTTGAGGAAATTTTTTCTGCTGATGTAATGTCTTCATATTGTGGCAGCTGATCAAAGAAAGAAAGGGATGTGCCAAGCAGTAGGCCACTGGCCTACTCCAAAGATCTACTCTTTGAATTCTTGACTCCTTCAAGAAGAAGCCATCCCCATGTGGAGCCACTGTTAGCCCCCCTATAAATTTTGACAAAGCAAAGCAGGGGGCTAAATTTGTTTTTGAGGCCCTCAAGGAATGCATCTCCCCGAAGACACATCATCCTTGAGGTCTCCTATGCCTTTGCCTTTGATAAATTTCCCTCTGCAGAACTCTCCATGTTGCTCCTCTCTCCCCCTTCGCAAAATTCCCCTTTCCATCCTAATTTTTCCCCAATTTCCCCTTTTAATCCTACCCTTGCCCTTGATTTCCTCAAAATTCCCTTCTGTCTCTCTACCGTTACCCTCCTCAGGCCTCAAAATTCATTAAAAATGGCTAAAAACCCACTTTCGGACCATATAATAGGCCTCAGCCCCTTCCCCGCTAGCCCCGCACCTTTCCTTCCACATGATCCTAGCGCTGGAAACGCCCGCCAGTCCATAAAGGCGCTTATCTCAGCGGGTTATCAGGAGTAGTTGTAACCATTTATCTGATCAGGACGGATGGCGATCGCCGCCCCCACAGCAACCACCGTTAAAACCATCCATCACCGATCCTCGCATCTTGATCGTCCGTTCCCCGCAGATCTAACGGTTTGGATTTTACCCGCCTGTGGACCTCGCCAGCGAGCACTATTCAGAAACAGCCCGGTTTTCATCGCACCACCATCTGAGAGCTGGCGGTATTTTCTCATCGGCCAGCGATTCCATACAGTGATTGACACGTGGCTCCTGTATGGTTTCAAAACCGCTTGTCCATCGCGCATTAACTTTCGACTCAAGTCGCGGAGCGATATGCATAATATCCGTCCGATCTGTCAGCTCCCATCTAACAGCTGTTGCTCCTCTAAGATGCCCACAATTTAACCCACGGCCATCGTACCCTTGGCCCACAGTCCGTCGTCCTCTGCTGTGTTTCCTGCCGTCGATCTCCTTTGAGATCTGACGGTCCAAATTGGTTTTCTCCCCATTGTTGACTATTTCGCTGTCACCGGTTCCGCCACATCACCTCCACGTGTCCACCATATGGTCTCCCTCCAGTTTCGTATACTTGTCCATAGGTCGGGTTTATTAAGGTTTTCATTCATTTTTCCCCCGTGCCACCTCCTGACTGTAATCCATGTCGTTTTCACCACACTATGGGTTTTCCACGATGTTTTCTCCATCTTCCCAGTCCACGTAGTCAGTCTAGCCATCCCGTCACGTCCACCACCCCCATTTTTTTCTTAACATGTTTCCGTATTGTCCAGGGTTTCCAGAAAGGCGGAAAGCCACCATGATTCATGGGAATCATTGTAAGCGGTGCATTGAGCAGCACTAAACCGGTCACATTGCAGTAGAAACACGAAAGGTGGCTACAGATAATTCATCGTAAGGACGAAGTTTGAAACTTCGTAGACTTATCCCACACCATTAAATCATATCTGCATAATCGAGACATTTATGAAGTCAAGAGAAAACACCACATCAAGATTTCACATGCTGTATTGAGTGGTTTAGAGTTTTAATATGCAGCTTTAGGAGTGTACACTCAGATCAATGATCCCACGTATCATAAAAGTGGCACACACGTCAGGGAGGAGCCATCGTGGTTTATAAAAGCAAACAGTAATTGCTTCTTAAGGAGGGAGGAATGATCCGAATGGAAAATGGCATCAAATCATGGTATTTATCTACCCATGTTATCCATCTACCCATGGAATTTACCCATGGTATTGTAAATGGAATCGGCCCATGGTATTCATCCACCCATGATATTTATTCACCCATGGTATTATAAGTGACCCATGGTATGCATCCACCCATGGTATTCATCCACACATGGGATTTACCCAGGGTATTGTAAGTGGTATCTACCCATGGTATTGGCCCATGGTATCCACCTATGGTATTGTATCTCAAAAAAGGCTATAAATAACAAGCCTCACTTTGTAAAAGGACAGATTGTCTGCCACAATGTAGCTTCTACAGTTATTCTCTGCTTTAATAAAACAAGTTTCTTTGTGGATTTATTTTCTTTGTGTTCTCCCTTTTTTCTGGCATTCTAATTTTGCAGATCTGGTCACATCCATTTCAATTTTCTTATATCTTGGGGGTCTCCCCCCAAGATCCGGATCAGTGGTATCAGATTCAGGTTACGCCTCCATGGGAGTGAGGGTTTAAAACATATTTCAATTTCAATGTTTTGCAGCAATCTTCAGCAAAATCCATGAATGTTTTTGGGCGGCGATTTTTCAGATCAGATCTGAAAATTTTGGTGAAAATTTTGCAAAAACAAAGACCAGATCTGGATTCCTTGTGAAAAAACACTCAAATTCAAAAAACAAATTGGCCAAATTGGCATTCGGATGAGGGAGATATCGCTGATTCAAAATCAGCAATGTGGAAGCAATTTTTCTGACGACAATTCATGGACGGCGGCTCTCCTGTCATTTTTTGTAATTTTCAGTGAAAATTTTTAGAAGAATGGATACAGATCTGAGCTCCTCTTGAAAAATTACCCAAGTTAAAAAAAAAAAATCGGTCGAATCGGAGTCCGGATGTGGGAGTTATTGTTGATTTAAAATCAACTATTTTTTCAGAAATTTTGTGACGGCGAAACAGTTCCAGCGCGAATCTGTGGGTCTAGAGTCTCCAGATAGTGGTTTCAAACACATGAGAAGATGAAGAATGATCATTCCATTTCCAAAAACATGTTATAATAAATATTTTGAGTTATATTGACCGAGTTATGCTCATTTTAAATTTGGAGCAGCATTCGGAGCGGGTTCCCTTTGGAGACGTGCCCTCCCACCCCGCTTTAGTAGGCACCTGCTTCACATTCATCAGTTTGATCATAGAAGCGTTTGGCTTGGGTTATTTGGAGACGTTCCCTCCCACCCAAAGCTATGTAGGCACCTGCTACTTCATCAACAATCAGCATCACAGTTATGGGTCAACTGCACAAAATCATTTTCATCGAAGTCCATTTGCTAGGCCGCACACTGTTAGTCACACAGTTGGTCACAAGCATTACAGGGTATCTCTATCCTCGGATCTTCGTTTTTCATGGTTTTGGTTCATCCACAAACCCACACTTCATCGAAGTCCATTTGCTAGGCCGCACACTGTCAATATCACAGTTGGTCACAAGCATTACAGGGTATCTCTATCATCGGATCTTCGTTCATCACGGGTATGGGTTAACTACACCAAACCCTTCTCTTCAGTGGCTCTTCATATTCAACAAAGGTTTCTCAGGAGGGAACTTCACGCAATGGGGACCATTGCTTCTTAAGGAGGGAGGAATGATCCGAATGGAAAATGGCATCAAATCATGGTATTCATCTACCCATGTTATCCATCTACCCATGGAATTTACCCATGGTATTGTAAATGGTATCGACCCATGGTATTCATCCACCCATGATATTTATTCACCCATGGTATTATAAGTGACCCATGGTATGCATCCACCCATGGTATTCATCCACACATGAGATTTACCCATGGTATTGTAAGTGGTATCTACCCATGGTATTGGCCCATGGTATTCACCTATGGTATTGTATCTCAAAAAAGGCTATAAATAACAAGCCTCACTTTGTAAAAGGAAAGTATTTGTCCGCTACAATGAGCTTCTGCGCTATTCTCCTGCTTTTAATAAAAATGTTTCTTTGTAGTTTTATTTTCTTTGTGTTCTTTTTTTCTGCATTCTCTAATTTTATCCGGTCATGTCTATTTCAACTTTTAGATCCTTGGGGGCTCTCCCCCAAGATCCAGATCATCCATGCGTATCTGCACCAGCAAGCTGTCTGAGAGATTTTCAACTTGGCATGTGCCCCGCTCTACTTAAAGCATTTACCTTTTACCGCATATATATTTCTTTATCATTCCTTTTCCTGTGGTTTATTCACCAATAGCACCACATAGTACTGCAGTTAGAACACCAGAGATTAATGCACAGAATCTATACAGAATGGGCTTCGGCCCTCTTTCTTTTCAGAAGTTTAATACTGCATTTATTTCTCCACCTACCTCCTCTGCTCCTCCGGAGCTATAAATTCATGAAGAACTCATTGTAATGCTTGTTGATCAGTTATCAGAGAACTGCAAGTATTTTCTTTTGAGACACAGTCTCTGTGTAAAGATTGCAAGATAGGTTGAAGGATATGTTTTCAGACTAAGTATTCAGCTATTGGCAATATTGTACTTGATTGGTATTGTTATTTAATATGACAAGTGCATTTCTTTGGATCCTGATCTGAAGCAGCGATGATGTTTTCCTATCTCTGTGTTTACATTCATTTCCTTTCGTTTCTACTGGCTTGCATCAGAATATTGGCATAGGATTTACCCTTGATAGGCACCCTATGTTGCTACTCTCCTTGCCATTTATGTTTCTCTTCTGAACTTATTATCTAAGGAATGTTTTCAGTTGGTTTAACCAGTGTAGTGTATGTTATTGCCTGCTCTCTGATGTATGAATTAAATGAATTCAGCTCTTAGATGCTTCTTGTTATAGATTCAGTTGGAAGATTTGGGAACACTGGGGATTAGTGTGAGCCCTTTCCACTAGGATCCTTGTGCGACCTACTGATCTGTAACGTTGTGCTCTGAAGTCTGTGTTATCTCCTCCCCTCCTACTTTCCATATCACATAATCATCTTGAAGATCCTAAGTTTCAGATGACTAGCCCAATTGAAAGCCTGCCTATTGAGTAGCAAGCAAATCCTTTCCTGACTCCATTGCCCAATGGTTTGAACATTTCCTAGAATATTTCACCTTTTCCTCATCCCTCTTTGCTCATCTTGGTCTCACATTGAACCTTTCTTTCCTGATAACCAGCAACCAAACCGAACAACAAACAAACCCGTGCCTATAACTAGCCTAACATCTTAAACTTTGAGCTTCATAGACATAAACCTTTGCTCAAACAGAGAGATCCCTCTCTAGACCCAGGAGGGCTAGATCCTGAGGTCTGAAAGTGGTTATGATGTTGTCTCATATTTTGGTCTTGCCAATCTGGCCAAAACATGGGAACCCCAACACTATCTTCCTCTATATTAACTTTAGCAAAGATTTCTTTGGGATCTATAGTAATATTTGTGAAAATTGACAATTTTTCTGAAAGGGAAAAACTCTTGGATGATGAAGTATCTAGGTAAGGCAAAAACATAAGACTATCTCGTTCCAGATTCCCTAAAGCTTTGTGTTTTGTGAGGGTATCTCATTTTTTCAGGATTAGCAAAAGGAGGAAGTTGTATTTTGGTGGTTTTTCCTTCCTTTGAGAAATATGTTTCCTGTTCTACACTGGTTTTTGTTTCTGATATTTCATTTTCAATTTGCAGAAAATCAAGTTCAGTTTTATTATCTTGTGGTGTTTCAGGGTCGTGATAGTTCTAACTGTCGAACTCATCATAGAGGGACTGATTTGATTGTTGTAATGTGCCTAGATCTTCACAATCTTCATTCACTTGCTCATCAAGGTTATTTTCATTATACAATATGAATGAGTCCAAGTCTGAATGAATGGAATAGATAGGGGTGTTGTTGGGTCTATCTAGGCTACTTACCATATACTTCATGTGAGATTCCCGGTAAAGTCTCCTTGTTTGGTTAAAAATTGGGATGGTAGCATAAGACATGTCAAGTTGGAGGTTCCCCAAAAGCTTGGCTCCCCAATATCGGGACAAAAGCATGCCATATTTGGGGGGAATGTCAGCCACTACTATGTCCATGACCAGGCTCTTAGCAGGGATTTGTGTCAGATTGACACATAAATCCTTGATTAGGCCCAAGCACTTAACCTTGCTTGAATCAAAGGAATAAATATCTTTGTAGGACCTGGTTATTTCTAGGCCTAATATTTCCATCACTACCTTTGGCATGAGGTTGTGAGAGGAACCAGAGTCTAGCATGGCATTATGTAGGATTTTATCGTGTATGTTTAGGCTAACATAGAATGGGGGAATGGCTCCTTCTTGGTATTTTCCATCTACTTCGGGTCCAAACAATAGCTCTGGTTTGTCATCTGTCAAATTCAGAGTATTGGTATCATTTCCTATGTTCAAAACTTGGGAGCGGTACATATCCTGAGCTACCAGTTCAGTAAGAGGGATGGTTATTTTGATTTTAGCGATCTCTCCTTCAAAATTGAAAGGTACTTGAGTTTTGGACATATTTACATCAATTTTATCAACCATAAATTTTTCCACATTTTTAATTTGCTGATTTTGATTCGGGGCTTTGGTCAGTAGATTTTTCTCAGGGCCACTAGTAGAGGTGCTAGGACAGCTTGTGTCAACACTTGGTTGGCTAGTTTTATCCTTGTTAGGATCAGTTTTCTTAGCCATGGTATTATTATTATCTACTATTATTTTAACAATATTTTCGAGAGTTTTCTTAATAGCAGTGTCTGAGTTGTTTTTCCTGGAGTTGTCTTGGTTTTTCTTACTCCTAAGATCACATTTCCTATGGACTTCCATAATGGTATTTTCTAATCTCAATTCGTGGTCTTCGGAATCTTCATAGCTTGTTTCATCTTGGTTTGAGGAGAAAAAACCTTGTTCTTCTTTTGTGAGAAAACATCACCCTCAATATCAGAGCCTATTAAATTTAGATGATTTTCATCTGGTTGTTCAATATCTCTTTCCCCTTCATCAACATAGTTATCTTAGAAGGGTGGCCTGATTTTTTGATCATTTTCCCTTGGTCTGTTTTGGGGTGGGTCTCTTCTAAAATTCTAATTTTGGTTTCTATTTTTGGGATTTGGTTGGTTGTCCCTAGGGGGTGTTCTTTCGTTTATGCTTATTCTCTCCATCATTCTTTCCATGGTCCTAAGAAGGTTGTCCATCTTGGAATCAGATGAGGAGGTGGAGGGCATGGTGTCATCTTTGTAGGTTACCCTTTTTTCTAATCTTAGCCTAACTCTTTTTTCAATTAAGTTGGCCTCTACACTTATAGCTCCCTTTTGCATGTCTTCTAAAGTTAGTGACTCTCTTTCTCTCAGTTGATAGGCCATGTCGGGGTCAAAATCCCGATAATTCAGCTAAGGTTAGGCCTAATGGGGGTTTCATGTTAGGTGGTAGTGCATTGTAAACACTATTGAACCTAGTGCAATAGTCTTGGACACTTTCCCCCATGTTTCTTTTAAGATTGCTATATTCCGAGAGGATCTGAAGAGGGTTTTTCTTGATTTCCCATTTGTTTATGAAAGTTTCGTAAAGGGAAGGGAGATCATGTATGTTGTTGGGAGTTAGGCTTTTGAACCATTTCTTAGCTTCTCCTCCTAGGATTTAGGCAAACATCCTCATCTTCATGGTTTCCTCTTCTAATTCCATGTAGTCAAAAGCATCATTCATTCTATCTACATATTGTTGGGAAGTGGTAGATTCTGCCCCGGTGAAGTGTGGGATTCTGGATTGGTAATCATTTGGCAAAGGTATCAATGGCTGTGTTAACACAAGTGGTGCATACCAAACTGCTATGATAGGAGCTAATGATGGATTTACAAGAAGAGGATTTGTGATATGAGATGGAGTGGTTTGCACAGTGGAGGTGTGAATGGGTGTGGCGGAAGTACTCGGACCAATAAACTGATTTTGATCAGACTTGGGGTGAAAGGAGCCAAACTAGTGGAGAAGTTGGAAATCAGGTGGTGTTGAAGGAGAAGCTTCTCCGCTAAGACTCTGCTACAAGTCTATGGGCTCAAGATTGGTATGGTCGATTCTACTTTGTGACTTGGTTCTGAAAAGGTTTCGAGTATGGTGCAAGTCAAACTGGGGATCTTGCAAGGCTGTAAGATGTTCAGGTACAGAGCTTGCTTTATGAATGGTCCTATTAGTAGCTAAGTTTCCAATTACAGAAGTTTGCCACAAAATCATTTCTGGGTCATCAACTATAGTAGGAGGGTTTGGGTCCAAATGAGATCTGGTATTGATTCTTCGCAAAGCCAGATTTCAAACTCAAAATTTAGAGAGGTTGAAAGTTTTCAAACTTTTTTGAAAATTTTACCTCTTATATGTTTGCTAAACTCATACAGTGTATGACTAGGATTCTAGACTTCCCAGGGTTGATTCGGCACAATCCTATAGGTGTCTAGGGACACTAGTAAATTTATAAGGCCTACTGGAGGCTAGTGGAGTCGTCAGGTGGATATTTTAGTTGTGTTAAAGATATGTGTCTATGTTCCACCACCAATACTAAAAAGAAGCCAATCTAGGAATGTTTTGGGGTTTTCTGAGTTTTAATATGCAGCCCTAGGGTTTTAATATGCAGCCCTAGTTGAGTCGTCATTTTTCTAGGATGGTGAAAAATTTAGATTCTAATTTTAGGCTATCGTTAAGTTATCTATGATTTGGCGAAGATTTCTGAAGTCCTAAGGGATACTTAGATTGTCACTGACATCAGAGGTTGCATCATGATCGCCATTATGTTGGTGAAAGTGATGAACTGATTTACAAATCACAGGATTTCAAATTTTACCTGAGGGTTAAAAGAGTCTATAAGAGTTTTTAGGCTACAATGTACTCAGTCCCACCGTGATCGCCATTATGTTAGTTTCCCGTGATTCGGAAAATTGGTAAACCAAATGACAGGGTAACATCAGACCAGTATTTGGAGTCCTAGGACCTAGCTTTTCTGGACTTAGAGAGGGCTCTCTCTATTATGCAAAGGATGTGAACTTGTTTTCTTTGGATGATTAATTTTAGGCTAGTTGTTAAGTGTCTCGGTTTGTTGTTTGTTTTGGTTTGGGTAAGATGACTAAATAGGATAGGTGGAGTGAGAGGTTATCAAATCAATTGGGCTATGGAGTCTATGAAGTTATTGATATCTCGATAATGAATTGGGGTACATCACAGGGCAAATCTAGTGTAGTCAATGGATCTTTAAGTTTATGTGTGGGGTGAAATGGACAATAAGTTTGGGAACCAAGGTAGGGAAAAGGGCAGTTAAGAATCCTTTTTCAAATACCTATGAACAGGGAGGTCTTTAATATTGATAAGCAAAAGATACTAATCATGAGATAGGGTGCACCATTTACTCAGTGGCAATACTTTTAGACAAATAATCATTGAAGATAAACAATCCAGTAGAACACGGAAGCAAGACAACTTATCTAGCTTCAATGATTCAACTTTCAATATTTGAAAACATATAAGAAAAAAATAGTGTCAATAAATAAAGAGGGAATGCCTAAACATCATTCATTAAACTATAAATAACTTTGAGGAAAACAGATAAGCATATTCAAAGGGCAAGATCGAAACAAGACCTCTTTGACTTAACCTAACAATCAATACCTCAAAGAGAGATTTCAAGACAGAGTTTAGATAGCATTAAACAAGCAAAGCTTACCATGAATCATGTTTATAAACTAGCATACTAATCCAATAATGAAATAGAAAATCTTAGGTGGGCCTAAGGAGCAATGAATAATTCCTTAAGCTAACCCAGTAGAAGAAAACATGAAAACAATAGCTAACAGGAGGACTGAGGTGCCTCAAGCAACATTTCTCATCTTATACTTTTCTGAGCTATTGCAAAATAGAAAGATGGACATATGGAAAACAAGAAAAAAGATGAATATATGAGAGATGCATCACCATTAACTAAACTCAGGGATCCTGCAAGCAAGCCTTCATCACCATCAATCAAGGCAATCCATCCACAAGCTCCACAACACTAAATTGTTCTTCAATTTTCAAAAACCATGTATTTCTCTTAACACATCAAGTTCCCCAACTATTTATAATGAATCCTCATGCCTTATATAACAAGCAAGGAAGAGGAAAACCAAAGGGAGTATCTAGAAGCCTATTGGCCAACAAGAAATATCCTAAGTTGTCCTTGAGGCTTTGCGAAGCCCAAGGCACAAAAATATCTAACAAATATATTTTCCGACTATAAATGGAAATTAAATTGAATTTTAGGCCTGACATGCCTTTGAAAAAAATATAAACGCACATTCTATCCAGTCACCCATAGGAGCGCAACACACAGTGTCAAACTCTGAAATTATGCCAGGAGTGCAACACAAAAATAAGCCTTTTTGCAGCAGTGTTTTGGAGGCCTTCCTGATGTCAGAAAAGGCTCTATTATGGCTCGTTGGAAAGCCATTGAAGTCTAATTTCTAGATATACCTTTATTTCTTCAATATGACCTCTGAAAGTTTCCCAAAAAGTGAAAATTCCAAGACTTCTGGGAGCGCAGCACATGCTCGGAAAAGTGGGCAGAAAGGTGAAAAATTGAGTGTTTTTGACCCTTTTGGGGGGTCAAAACAACTCCAATTGAGCTAAAATTTGGTGAGCATACTCCTCTAATGGTGGGGAATCCAAAAATGTAAACCTATCCTCTTTAATATTCCCTATGAAAAAAGCGTAGCACAGGGTGTGCTGTGCTCCTAGCCTCAAAATTTGTAAAAAACAAAAAGTTGTTCAATTTCTCTCAAAATTGGTAGGTAGGTGCCTCATGGGTCCTTGGAGACCTATAGAGAAGCTTGGGCCAAAATACCAAGCCTAGCTTGGTATTTTTCATCTTTTGGTGTCGGGCCCTCATTTTGGGCAGTTTTGAGTTTTTCCCTTACAAAGTGGTTTCTTCGTTTATAGTGCTCAGCCATTCTTCTTTGCAAGTTCAAATCTCTGTTGGCCTTCTCTAGTTTGGTCTCAAGATGTATGTTGGCCCTTTCAAGCCATGATTCCCTATTATGCTCAATTTCTATGGCAAGGAGTTCTATGAGGGGAAATTGTTGCGCTTGGGCTGACTCTTGCTCCCTTTCTCATGCCAAAGCCTTTCTTAGACCCATAGTTCTAGGCCTCCTTCTAGACTGACCCTCCTCATCCTCAATTTCTTCATAGGCGCCCATGTACTCATCTAACTTCACCTATGATCTTTGAGCCTCTTTCCAGTATTTGAGCACCCTTGCTTCATAGATGGCCTACTGGCCACTCATTTGTTTGTTCTGCATTTGTAAGAAATGAATGACATCCTTAGCTCTCTCTAATTTAGCTTCCAAATCCATGATCTGTGCATTCCTTTCTTGTAGGATAGAGTTTGCAATTCTTGTTTCATTTTCCTCATCACTGTCTATGTGAATGAAGTCAAATTATCTCTTCTCTTCATGATTGTCTTCTTCCTCTTTTACTTGTTCTTTACCTTTGTCAATCATTTGAGCTGAGAAGGATGACATTGCCCCTTGCCCTTTGGAGGCAGCAAACACATGCCTCACTCCTCTTTGATAGGTAATGGGAAAATGTACAACAATTTCCACTTGCAAACCTTGATCATAAGTGACCTTAGGACTTCTTTTCTCCCCATGTATTATCTCTGTGAGTGCATCCTTTTCACCTTGCCCTTGACTGCCCTTTTGATAAGCATTCTCATTATCTCTTATGCCATCATTATTGTTAAGACCTTTAGGACTGTCATCCTCTGTTTTTGCAATGCTAGAGGTGTCTTCATCATTGCTGGGTATATCTTCATTTCTATGACTGTCCTCTTCTTCATCTTTTGACCCACTGTATTCACTGTCTAACTCAGCCTTTGTATCAATGTTTACACTCTTGGTAGGGTCACTGTCTTGGGAATTCTCATCAGCCTTTCCCTTACTGTGATGGTCATTTTCTTCTTCACTAGGTGAGTTTTCCAAGCTGGTTTCTTCTTCACTATCCTATTCATCATATTCATTTCTTGGCTCATGATCTTCATTTTTTTGCTCATTGAAATCACTTTCAAACTCTACTTCTTGGCTGCCTTTTCCATCTTGGTCACTATCTTCTTTTTCCTCTTTGCTGCTTTCATATGCCTCCTCTCCACTGTCCTTTGTATTTTCAGTGTCACTTTCTTCATTGTCTACTTCTTTTCCTTGACTATCATTTGTTTGTTGACTGTCACTAGGCTCACTTTTTTGGTCTTTTCTTAGCTCACTGTTTTCCTCTTGATAAGCTGCCTCTGACCCTGTGTCCTTGGAGTCATCCTCTTCACCTTCAGACCCACTGTTTTTGACTTTTTTCTCATCATCTGGCTGACTGATTTCTTCATTTTCATAATCCTCTCCCTCACTGCTTTATTCTTTTGCATCACCCTCTCCCTCACTGCTTTCTTCATTTTTTGATTTCTTAGGGGAAGGTGAATGAGGAAGGCCTATTTGAGGAAATGATTCATGTGAAGAAGATGAACCAAGGTCAGTGGAGGGTGATGGAGGTGTGTGAGGAGAATTTTGAGATGATGATGGCGAACTTTGAAGAGGGATGGGCTGTGGAGTTTTGAAATCATCATGGGCGATGAAAACCTCCCAAGGGATGCCTTGTTGTTCTAGTTGGTGTGAGACAATCACTTTGATGAGGGAATGATGAAAAAGGCTTGAAATTTGTTGGGATGGAGACCTCTTTTGCATGATGGAAGAAATTTTCTTAATACTTTTGCAAAGGTCGTAGGGAATATGTAGCAGCTTGGTTTTGGTGAAGTGCATGAGGAGTCTTATGTGGTAGGAATAGACTCTGGAGTGGTAGGAATAGACTCTGGAGAACCTACCCTCGCAGGTGAAGTATTTCATAATGATCTTCATTAGGAGAACATATATGTCCAATAGATGAGAGAAGGGGAACATGGTTTTGCAATCAGCTTGACACCTTGGTTTCAAGAATGGTAAATAGTGGGTTAGGTCCAGATGCATTTGTTTGAACCACCTTTCTCCTATGCAAGGTATTCCAGTGGCCTTAAAGATGGCATTGGTGGTCAACTCAAATTTCACCTTGGCTAGGTGTACTTGATGATTATGAAGGTTTAGGGTAAAGAGCTTGGTCAAATGAGAGTGACTTTAGATCTTTTGTACTTTTTTACAGAATTCATAGCACCCCAATTCTTGAAAACAGGAAAAAATAGTAGGGGAGGTTATCAGCTCTTCAGTGCTTATAGGTTCAAACCTATTGGGCATCCCTCCCTTCCTTTTCTTCTTTTTAGGCCTTTGACTTGCCTCATCAATTTCAACATTCTCTTCTTCAGACATTTTATTTTTTTACCCCTGCTTCAAAATACTTAAAGAGAATTGGCTCTACTTGTAGAATGATGTGACAATGGTGAATGAGATGGTGAGGTTTCTAATTAGGTCAAGGTCCAACAGTGTGTAGGCCAAGTGTTTTCTTTAGGATCTCACTGCCTTCTCTAAACCAACTTTCAATTTTCTTTGTGACCTTATCTTTTTAGAAAAACATGAACATGAAGGAAAATTTCAAAATACCTCTCTAAATGCCTCCACAACAGAAAAAATAGCTCATAAAACCTTGTCGGGCGGCTCGGTTCACCTTCTAAATGTGAAATCAGGTAGAGGCTGCATGATATGGCAGGAGCGTAGCACAACTTCTATCAGGCGGCTCGGGTCACCTTATGAACGTGAAATCGGGCAGAGGCTTCACGCTATGGCAGGAGTGTAGCACAACTTCTGTTGGGCAGCTTGGGTTACCTCTTGAACGCATTTTCGTGCAGAGGCTACACACTGTGGAGGAGCGCAGCACGGTGCCAGGTGGCCCTGAACGGGTTTTCGTGCAGAGGCTGCACGCGGCGTTTTTTACAGGCGCGCAGTGCCTCCGAACAGGAACGCAGCACCAAATGGAAAATAGCACAGGGAGACACTACAAGAGCATAGCACAGCTGCTCAGGAGTGTAGCGCCCGGAAAAATTTTCCCTAGAACTCTGTCGGAAAATTCGAAAAAACCCTCACTCCTTTTGCAAATATCCAAATGGTGAATGGGAGATGCTTTGCTGGAGCAGTTTTATACCCTTTGATAAAAATTAAAGGCAAAACCCACTTTATAAGGTTTGTTCCCTTTTTATTTTTCTCACTACCTTCCTTTGGCTCTTTGGTCCTGTAGGTGGGCAATTTGATTAAAACATTGTTCTTTTTACTACTGGAGGCCTCTTAAGTTTATTTTCAAATTGATAACCTTGTTGAAGAAGCCAAGACTATGCCTCTCACCTATATTTGGAAAATGAACCTGTTTTATGACTTTTAACACCTATACACAGCAAACTTATCATTTTTTCAATTTCTCCCTGTGACTGATATTCTGCCATGTTTTCATCTTTAAGTAATGAAGAAAAAACCTCTTGGTGGGAGAAATACCCTAGCAGTAAGTATAAATGGAAGCTTGGTCTTTTGAGATGTGCCACCTTCATTTGAAACATTGCTTGTCTTGACCTTATCAATTTTCTTGTAAGAAAACACTTTTGACAGTCTTGTAAAGTGGCATTCATGTTCATCTATCTTTTGCAGAATAGTCATTTTATAAGGACGCCCTTATTGGGAGTTCCACTACTTTGCTGTAAACCAGGGGTATATATGTTTCTGAAGACACTTGAATATTTCTCTAACTGTTCTTTCGAAAAAAGACCCTTGAACTGACATTTATAACCTCTTTTTGTTGATAATCTTCATCATTTTTCTACCTTCGGTGTAGTGGAGTATTGATTTTCATGTCTACCCTTCTTGATCTTCTTTAAAACCTCTAATTTTACCTTTTGATGAAGTGGAGTTAGCGCTTGTCTGCCAAACCCTAGAAGGTAGTTTGAAAACCCTTTGAAACCATCTGTTGTGATGAAGAAGGCTTCTTTGTCACTTTTTGACCATCTTTGTCCATCTTCCCGAACGTCTGAGTTTTTGGGGATGCTTAGAAAAAGCAAACAGTGTTGTCTTCTAAGTTCTCAAAGAAAAACTTATCAAACTCATTATTTATGTCTAAAAAAGTCTTCAATGACCATTTGAAGGGGTTGAGGTGTTCTTTGCCTTTGTAACCTTGGTATTGCTTTATTTCTTGATCAAAACCATCATAAACCCTGATTCCCATCAAACCCATACCTTTCTGCTTTCTTCTTGGTTGTGAGTGGTTTTCTTGTGACGGTGCCTCTCATTACTTTACCTCTTGCTAGGTTGATATACTTTTGACTCTTTTGCAGAAATGTAAGCAAGGGGCAGTTGTCCCCCTACAAAACTTGTGCTTCAAGCCAAATACCTTTTGAATGATCTCTTTGATGAGTTTAAGATAAGATCACCAGTCCTTTCCTTCTTTGAATGCAGTTTCTTCATATAGGAAAAACAGAGTTTGTAGGGCACCAAATCCACCCTATGACTTTGGGAAACTCTAGGTAGCCTAGTGGAGGCTTTCTGGGACTTGGATTTTGGACTGAAACCTAGAACTTGGGATATATCAAGTATGAGACAGAGTTCATGATAAACTAATGTATTGAAGACCCAAAACCCAATGTACTTGATTTATTAAAGAGTCTACAGAGATAGTTTGAGACTATCAGTGTTTAGGAGTATTTTGGTGGACACAACAAGTTGATTGATTGGTGAGCTTAGGTAGCAGTGGGGTTTTTAGGTGAAACAAAAATAGGAGATTTGGGTCAAAGGTGACAAGATATAGATAAAATGGGTGACATGGGCTCTTAATGGGTATTCTGAGACTGGTAGGCAACGCTAGATAAGATGAAATGATGAAAATAGTGAAAAATTATCTTAAGGATAATGAAGACAGTGAGATTTCTAGAACTCACAATGTCTATGAACTTTATTTCTAGAAATCTTGAGATAATTATTTAGTCATCTAAACAGATAAAAATTACTGACAACTAACACAATAGATATAATTTATATATATTTTACATTGTACCCTTCCCACCCACCATGAATGTGGGACAACATTTCTTTTCAAAGAAAAAACCATATCATTAATTTATAATTGCAATGAATGTAATTTATATATATTACATTATACTCTTCCCACCATGAACGAGGGACAACATTTCCTTTTAAAAGAAAAAAGATAAGATAAGATATATGAGCATGAGATGGTTTCGAGAGTTCTTGGAAAAGTGAGCTATATGAGCTATATTGTAAAGAAGAAATTACCAAAGGAGAATATTAAATTCCTCAAGGCTCAATGCAATATAATTTAAAGAAAGTTCGAATAGTTTATCCACCAGTTGGACAAATGTCAAAATGAACGAATCAAATGCAACTACCAAGCATTCATCCGACGACCATTGGAAGAAGATCAAAGCAAATTATTTGCATAAGGGTATCTATAAAAAGCAAGCAACAAGTTTGAACAAAGGAAGTACCCACTTTATACCCATATGCTTCCCAATCTGTAACCGGACACAAAGAAATATATTTATTTTGCATACCTTTTTTTTTATATTATTGATCAATTTAAATCTACTATATCACTATCTTATTCTCACAGATATTCCATCATGTCATAGATGTACCTAGATGATGAAAGTGAAATTTATAAAAAAAAATATATATATATATATATTCCTTACATTTTAGTTTTATGTTTCTCTGTACAAATGTATTTCTTCTTTTATTGTTGTAAGTTTGTTTAATATATTTGTTATATTTTTAATATTATGTAAATTTTATGTTTTTATTCTGTTTTACTTCTTTTTATATAAAAATCATAACTCTAGTAAATAATATGCTAATTATTATTTTAAGCTTATTTGAAATTGGATTTTAGTTATTAGATTTTCTTTTACTTTGGTATATACTTGTTTATGTCTTAGTTAATAATTGTTTAAACTACTATAACCAGTTTTGGTATTTAATTGTTGTTTTATTGTTTTAAATTAGAAATCTTATTAATTTGTAATTTAATAGCATATTCTATTAACTTGATAAGATTTATGATTTTCTAAAATTAATACATATGCAACAAGTAAAATATATAATACAAAAGTCAACTGCACAAGTTTAATGTTAAAGTCACTTGTCATGCAACTTGGAGGCCACAATTTCAAACCTTGTTAAGGCTAGTTTTTTGAACCAAAATTATATAATAAAATGACAATGAATGTTTTTTTACAATGTTTAATTGTATTTTAATGAAGTCTTATTCATTTTAAATTAATGATGTGTACCATTCAAATGATTATGATTTATTGTCATGATAAGAGTGCATTAAATAAAGAGAAAACAAGAAATGATTAACATGCACAACATGTCTCCACTTATTTAATAGATTTTTAATGATGTGTAGCATTCAAATGATTATGATTTTATGTTATGATAAGAGTGCATCAAATGATTATGATTTTATTGTTATGATAAGAGTGCATCAAACAACAAGAAAACAAGAAATTATTACCATGCACAACATGCCTCCACTTATTTAATAGATCTTTCAATTGTTTCATTATTTAATTTTCAAGTAGGAAGAAGTATGGCCCTTTTAATATTTCTTGCATATAGAAATATTGTGGTGAATTATTTTCTTAACATAGAGTAAGGGTTGTTAGGTCTTAGTTTTCTTTATCTTCTATTTGTTAGGGTCACTAGCTGTAAGACTCTGACTCTCTTACTATGTGTGACTCTTTCACAAGAGAGAGGGTTGATGGAAAATTTTAGGGGCTAATATTCGCAGGTGGGCTAATTTTCCATTGTTTTTCCAAAAAAAGATTCGCCAATTTCCATTTTTTATAAAAATTATTCGCCCAAATTTTACAATATAAAATTATTTTGCGTTATAAATCGCCAGCATTATATAGAAAATATATATAATATCATTATAAATTTGAATAATTTTACAAATACATCAATACAAATTTTATAGTTTGCATATTAGGGACTAGTGAGATTCGCCAATTTTTTAAACTTCAAGATAAATTTCCATCCTTAAAATTATCCGCTTAGAGTCAATTTCCACGGGGCTTTCACAAGAGAGAGGGTTCAGTGGTCCTATTATCCGCTTATATTCAATTTCCACGAGGTAGCTATAAACTTTGGGATAGCATACTTCTCGTCAGCCACTTAGAAGTTCGAGATGTTGATGTGGTGCTGGAGCCACACCTAACCAAAAACATTATTTTGGTTCTAGAATGATACATAAAATTATTTCTAATTGAATAAGAGCTTTTTCTTCTCAAACATAAGGAAACATATTAACCACCAAAGGCCCAAAAACATCTCTAAAGAATAAAAATCTACCTACTTATAGATCACTAATGAAATATTCTAAATAGTATGTTAATGAATCAATCTATATTTATAAATAGTAACTAGTGACAGTTGTTCTCCTAATTGATCCACTGAATTATAATAAGTTTTTCTATTTTACTTTTACAATTAAGATGTAAATATAACATTTAAATTTATTATGTATTATTAAAATAAGGGAAAACAAAAATTTAATATTAATCAAAACAAAAATTTTTATTTTTTTTAAATGTCCAACTTTTAAAGAAAGTCCTTATATAAAAAATTGTTCACTAGTTAAAAATCTAAGAGAGTTAACAAAAATACATGTGGAAAATATTTATACAAATCTATCAAAACTTAATTATAGAAATGACTTGTTTTCTGTGATAGTGTTGGTATTAGTAGACATTTATGCAGAAAGTGTGCTAGTAAGAGGTTTTGAAATGTTTCTGAAGCCCTGGGCCTGGGCCTGAATCCGATGTTTGTTCCACATGGTTAGAGATTTTGAAATATTTTCGGAAGCCATAAAGGTGTACCCCTTCATATTTGTAGGAAGTTGCTAAGAACAATGCCCACAGCATGCCTCACAAAAATTGGAATGCACAATTAAGAGTGTTGAGATGATTTCTGAATGATGGTATATATCTACACTCAATTTAAAATTATCTATAAGTTTTCACAAACATAAAATTCTTCTTAGGATAAATATCCACTGTAAAAATTTCCAAACCAGTGGTGTGTACCTCAAATAATTTGTGGATGGATACATCACAATAGTTATTCCGAGAGATGAGGTATTGATTCAGTTGGAAGAATAGCCCATCAATTAAATAAACAGATAATTACCTACTCTCTGTACTAAAACGGATCAATCAAAAATTTCTATAAAACTTCCCAAATGGGATAAATTTATCAAACTTCTGTCACATTTAATTCAAATAGATACTGAAACCACAAAATAAGCAGTTCTTTCATTGTAAGAATGTCCAACATAATACAGGATCCATAAAAGATCACACATATGTATTTTGTAGAGATCAAGATATCACTGTATTTTTCTGAAGCCAACAATGGATCCATCAAAAAAAAATAATGATTCAATCACATTTAATTCAAAATAGTAAGGTACACATCAAAGAAGTGGTGGATCAATCGCATTTAATTCAAAATAGTAATGTATACATCAAACAAGTGGTGAATAAATCACATTTAATTGAAATAATTAATGGATCCATCAAAGAAATGGTGAAAAATAATGAATCAATC
Source organism: Pinus albicaulis (assembly GCA_034641835.2). Taxonomy (NCBI): domain Eukaryota; kingdom Viridiplantae; phylum Streptophyta; class Pinopsida; order Pinales; family Pinaceae; genus Pinus; species Pinus albicaulis. The sequence goes on along the minus strand of CM076581.1, from coordinate 924,137,962 downwards.
ACATTTAATTCAAACAAGTAAAAAGGTCCATCAAATGAATGGTGAGTCGATCACAATTCATTCAAAATAGTAATATATACATCAAACAAGTGGTGGATAAATCACAATTAATTAAAACAAATAATGGATCCATCAAAGAAATGGTGAAAAATAATGAATCAATCACATTTAATTCAATCAAGTAAAAAGGTCTATCAAATGAATAATGAGTCAATCACAATTAATTCAAAATAATAATGTATACATCAAACAAGTGGGGGGATAAATCACAATTAATTGAAACAAGTAATAGATCCATCAAAGAAGTTGTGAAAAATAATGAATCAATCACATTTAATTCAAACAAGTAAAAAGATCCATCAAATCAATGATGGGTCAATCATAATTAATTCAAAATAGTATTGAATACATCAAACAAGTAGTGAATAAATCACATTTAATTGAAACAAGTAATGGATCCATCTAACAAGTGGTGAATGGATTACCAAACAAGTAACCAGTCATGGATCCATGAATAGATCAATTAGATTTAGATTAAACGGTCGGTGGAACCAAACCAGGATGGATCAATCACGTCCATCAACTATAAACCTTTGTAAAGTTTTCGACATGAATCACATATAATTCAAACAGGTACCTTCACGAAAGAGAGTCAGACATTTCAAAAAAATAGTAAAATCATTTGCGGTACTAATGTTGTAAATCTTTCGAACAAGTAATCGATAGATGGACAAGTAATGTTTAATTCAAGCACATCATAAATCCATTAAAAGTGGTTGACCAATCACATTTATTTAAAAAAAATCAAAAAGGAATTTAGACCAGCAGGATTCATGAAAGCTCAATGTAAATGTTACCATATCAGTTAATTCAAAAAAGTTATCCCACATATTCGTTGTTGATTTTATTTTATTTTTAAAAATATTATAAAATAAAATATATACAAAATTATATTTTTTATTGTTATTGGAAAAACAAGATTATAAACACAAACTACTTTAGATGTTTTAAATTGAAGTTAGAAAATAAGATGATGGTAAATGTTGATAAATATCAAAATACTTATTTAATGGTACATGTTACATTATCAACATTAAGAAAAATCATAAAACTAAACAAATTATAACATTATTTTAAATTATTAATTATAATTTAAAATAATGCCACAATGATAAATCCAATCTCTTATGTTGCTTTGTGGACTTTAGAAAGGCTTTCGATATGGTTTCTAGAAACAACCTATGGAATAGATTAGAAGAGCTAAATGTTCCATTCGAGCTAAGAGAGGCCGCTATAAGGTTATACGAGAATGTAATTGCCAAGTTAAAGAGCAATGAGGGGTGGTCGAAAGATATTAACTGTAATATAGGAGTTAAACAAGGTTGCCCCCTCTCCCCTACCCTATTTGGCATTTACATTGACAAGCTAGAAGGTTGTTTAGAGGAAGCAGGATGTGCTGGCACGATCGTAGCTGAGATAGTCATCATCCTTCTTCTCTATGCTGACGATGTTGTTATTTTCGCAAGTTGCCCATCTGATCTTGATAAGCAACTTAGACTTCTTAAGGATTTCTGCTCTACAATGGGTATGTCTGTTAACACTGACAAAACAAAAGTTATGATTATCAAATCCAAGAAGGACACTTACGCTAATTTTATGTACGACAATAGTAACTTGGAGGAAGTGTCTTCTTACAAGTACCTAGGAATTGATATTCATCACAAGCTCAACTGGAACTATAGCATTCAGAAAAGGATTAATGTGGGGTGGAAAGCTTATTTTGGTCTTCAAAATAATTGTAAAATGGAAAACCTCGTAATGTGGGATAGAAGGAAGTTCCTCTTTGAAACTTTAGTCACTCCTCTTATCTTATATGGATGTGAGGTTTGGGGTTGTAGCATCTCTAGAGAATCCTGGAGAAATATTGAGAAAATCCAGAAGTGTTTTATAACGTATAACCTTAAAATTAAAAGCAATACACCCTATCCTATTCTCCTTATAGAAGTGGGTCTTTCCCCTATCGAGAGCCTAGCTATGACTAGACTTCTGTTGTACAAGCACAAGCTCAATAGCATAGGAGACCATAGACTTCCCAAGTTAGCTTTAAATTCCAGCCAAAACCACCTAAGGCTTAAAAGAGGTTGGTATAAAGACACCAGGGCCTAGTTAAACCATTGGGAGATTGACAATAATGTTGCATTGCAAAAAATTAATAACATTAAAAAAATTGTTACTTCTAAGTTCAAAGAAAAAATGTGGTGTGAGAAATATCTATATGCTAAAAGAAAATTAAGATATTATAAGGAGTTCATCAACCCCACCCTAGAAGACCAAAAGTATCTCTCTGTTTTAGCTAGCTCAAAGAAGAAAATTAATATAGCCAAGATTAGAACGAACTCTCATGAGCTCCATAGTGAAACAGGTCGTTGGACAGTTCCTAAAACACCATGGATGGAAAGGATTTTCCATCTCTGTGAGAGTATGAACATTGAGGATGAAAATCACTTCCTCGTAGAGTGCCCCGTGTACAACCACATTAGAGCTCAATTTCATAATTTTTGTTGCAATACTGACCTTCCTAGCCTTTTAAGATGTCAAAATTATAGTGAGCTGAGGAGACTTCTCTCTAAGATTTTCGAGCATAGGTATAAAATCTTAAATCAAACTAAATAACTTTTTTCTTTAGGTCAGTGGACGTTAACCATCATCATCAATTAATATTTGAGTTTTATATCTTTTTCTATATATATGAGATAATATTATTAATCTTGGAGATTCAATTCTACTTATCTCCATAAATAAGTTTTGTTACAATATCATGGGTCAATATTACTAATACCACGTGCAAAAATCCATAACTCATGTTCATATCACTTTTCTAAAAGTTAATCAATTTAATTAAAAAGGTAGAAATGACATAGCTATTTTTGAGATAAATATCAACCTTGGATTTATGACTATTGTTAAGAATATTTTAGAATATTTTGTGGAGGTTAAATCTCAATCAACCTAATAACTAATGCAACCATATAAATTAAATGGTCAATAAACTAAATTATAACTAAATTAAGAAATAACTAAATTATAACTAAAAATCATAAAAAATAACTAGATTATAACTTTATTTTAAAATATTATTATTAATATTAATTATGGTTTTTTTATATATAAGTTAAACATATATACATTAAAAAAATAAAAACAAATTCTTAATCATGGAGATTTACCTCCACTTTACCATGGAGCTTTTTAATATGTAAATAGACTTTGTTAGGATGTCATGGACCAATACCATGTCTTATCAATACCTCATGCCCAAAAAATCATAATTCACTCCATATGAAACATGTTGATATGAATAATCTAGAATATTCCATGAAGGTTAAATCCCTACCATCCACCTAATATTTATTGATAATTAAATTAAAATTTTGGAAGTCCTATTCCAAAATAGACATGCTTATTGACATAATTATTGTTAATTAAACTAAAATTTTGGAAGGCCTAGTCCCTAACTAATAGTAACTATAGTAATTGGAAAGTTATGATAATCATGTGCATAGCTAGGAAGGTTGAAATCAACATCTAAGGACAAAAATATATAGAAAAGACATAAATTTTTACTATCATGAGAGTTCACCTAGATTGGTGTTGGGGCTTGGTCCTTCTCCTCAATGTTTTGAAGGCCTAGGTTGGCCAATTTTTTAGAAAACTTGTTGAGCTTTTGGTCCATCTCCTTGACTTGTTGTTGCAAAGAATTGATGTAGAGGAGGAATTATTCATGAGCATCGCTTCTCTTGATGATAAAATTTCCCGCAACGATCTTCGGTTGCCAATATAAATTCATAGTTTACATGTATTATGTGTGCTTGGTGCAAGTATTTCCAGTGTTGGGAACCCACTAGCCAACATCTCCTTCAACATGCATGTCTAAAAGAAAAATTCTCTCAATTTGAGCTTCTCCCTCAGCATCCTTTAACTCTTCATCAACCGAATGGAGAATCAGGTTTCTAAAGCTTTGAGCAGCAACTTTTGCGCTCGCTAAAGCACATTTCCTTGGGTGAGGGGCTATAATTCTAGAGCTCTAACCAGGAGCATCAAATGTCTTGTCAGACATGTTGATAGAAGTGTCGAATGTTTAGGAGCTGGAGAAGCCATAGGAGGGAGTGGAGCTTTGGAAAATTTTAGAGCATAGGGAGAGCGATGATTATTGGGGTAGATGAGGATGGGGAAAAACATGAGAGGTCATAACAGATGTAGGACTGAGAGCCAAGATGCTAATGGAATAGTGGGGCACCCAAATGGGAAAGTGGGAGAAGAAAATTGTTGGGCATGACCCATTTTGGTCCATTTTGGGTCAAAAGACTCCACAACTCAAGGAGCGGAGTGCGTGGTTAAGTGAAGATAAATTAACCACGCAGAGTTTAGGGGCTTTGGGGCGAGTTAAATCCCCTCTTTTTTTAAAGGGATTGGGTTTATTTTGTTAGTTTTGAGTCGGCCCATGGTATGCGGACTATGGCTTTGAGTCGATGTAAATGTTATATAAACAATGTAAAGTTATGTCGAAGAAGAGATTCTTGTACATGTCATGAGAACAACTTGTTGAATATCTATCTTTCTGTGCTTTGGGCCAAGGGAAGGCTTTGCAGCTATGTGCGCAAAGGCCTTGAAGAGTTTGCAACTTTGTGCGCATACCACCTGCAACTATGTGCGCAGGTCGGAGAACATATATGTATCGAAGAGATTTACCCTAATAAAAGAAGAAGAGTTTGAAGACATATTTGTGTTTGTACATTGTATTTTCTTATTATCAATAATTACAAAGTTATTTATATGCTTTTATGTATTTTTTAATGATAAAGGCGCAATGCACAATAGTATTAAGCGGTTAATAGGGAATAGACTGTGAAAATAGATAATTGCATCAACACAGTTCCAAATAAGCAGAAGTAAAATCTTAGCAATAGTTCCACATCCTATTGTCCCTCTAGATGTAGAAACCTAGTTCTGATATCCCCCAATATCACCTCAGGTGATACAATGATCTGCATTGCAGGTTGTTGCCAAAAGAGCCAGTAATAAATGGTTTTTTTGGTGCACAACTAACTCTGAACCTAGGTCGAGACCCCTTTGAGCCAACAAATGGTTTTGTTTCCGAGACCGAGATATGATTTAGGGATATGTGGATGTGGCATCTGACCAAGAAGGAAATACAAGACTGGGTCGAACTGAAATAACGAGAATTTTCAGTTCAAGAAAATAAAAATATGCGACTATCAACTGAAGCTTGGTTGCAGAGGTATCTTTTTATAGAACAACACGAGATTTTCTTCGCGATGCTTGCTAACGAACTGCATGAATGGTTATCAAGGCTGACTAAGAACAAGACATGTTTTAAGAACAACGAGCCTACTGTGTGGAGCCCTAAATTGTTACAGTGACTTAAGGAGACCGATAACATCATATCAAGAGTTGTTGATTTATGGATCGACACTATCTTAGGAGGATTTATTACTAAATTCTCAATAGACACATTTGTATATTACAAGGAAGTTGAGCGAAGATTTTTCAAGGGTCCATGAGGTAAGTATTTGAATTCTTTGAAGCTGCAGATTAAAATGGTTTTATGTGAAAAAATTGTACTATGAATGCAGTCAAATTAATGTTTGGGCTTAATTATGGAGGCGAATCTAGACGAAGTGGAAAGAGATACATAGTAGATATAAAGAATTATATTGAGATTGATTACAATCCATTGTTGAGTGGCTCTGATAGCGAAGAAGAAATAAGTAACTCCACAACCCTTAGAGGTTTGTCACAGTCAAGAGTTGAGAACAATCAGGGCACCTCTGGGATTCCCCATCCCACAATGCCCCTCACCCCCCATCCCACTCCCTAAACTTTCCCTCCACCTCCACCTCCACCTCCATAACCCCAAGAAACATGGCTAATGATATCAAGCTACCGATATTTAGAGGACTTCGATCAGAGGATCCTAAGCAATTCTGGTTTGTAGTTGAAGTTGTATGGAAAGCAAGACATATCACTGATGAAGATATCAAGAAGGTGTAGATTGTCAGCATGCTACAGGAGAGAGTGCTGACATCATATATAAAGTATTCTATGATGAATCAGGGTGCTTCACTGGATGATACGAAGAAAGAATTGACTACAGAGTTTAAGAAGCCAAAATTGTAGTCGCATTGCATTATGGAACTAAAGGAGATTAAGCAACTAGTAACTAAGGCTTTTGGGGAATTAGATCAAATATTCAAGATGTTAATGGGTCAAGTAAGCTTTGCAATCCTTGAAGAACAACATAAAGAGTGGTTTATAGCTGCACTATTTCACATATCAAGCTACCTTTGACACAACAGAAGATATCAACATAAGCTGAAGCTTTGGAAATTACGATGAAGCTGGAAGCTTCACCAGTGGGAGATACTCACTCAGGAGTACAACATATTCAGAGCCAACTAGTAGTAATGCATTTGGAGTTACAATATCTGAATAAGGGTAAGGAATTCAGGTTAAAAATTCGATCAAAAGTATGGTGCATAAAGTTTAAGCTAGAAGGCCACTATAAGGATCAATGCCCTGTGTTCAGGGACTACATCAATAGTGGAGGTCCTAATCTGTTGCACCCAGGATCAAGTGCATGGTGTGAATTATGTAAAATTGCAGGTCGAAATCACATGAAATAATTCTATTTGTTGCAAAAGTATGTGTAGACCCCGAAACAATTGTTTTTTAACTTCTGTAGCTCGGTGGGGCATGATGAGAATAATTATTGCAGTTATGATTTGATGATAGAAAAAAGTGCAGGTGCTTATAGAATGAAAATTGAAGGACGTGCAGAGGAGGACCAAGGTTAACATGTTGGTCGAGGAGGATTTCAAGGATGAGGACGAGGACGAGGACGAGGCAATGGTCAAGATAGGGCCAACTCATATATTACAACTGTGGCAAAGCATGACACTTCGCACGGGACTATCAGAATCCTACCTCCACCTATAAGTACTGTAAATATTTTGATCATGTGATAGAAGAATGTCCAGTCCTTCTGAAAAATATGCAAGAGAAAAGAAACTATTAGCCTACGCAAAATTTTCAAATGATGATCGTCGAACCAAGGGAATATGACCCATGCATTAACATAGTCACGCGAAGTGGCACGATGATGGGAGATAATAGAGCCGAAGGTAAGAAGCTGATGGAAGACACATGGGTTAGGAAGACTACAAAAAGAGCCCCTGGGTTCAGTATTCAGGTGGAAAAATTAGAATTCCTAGAGGCAAAGAGAAATTTCATGGGAACTTTGACATTTAGCACGTAGCCATAGCATAAGTTGGTACCGAAGAAGGACAATGCTGAAGTAACGACTCAACTGAAAGAATTTGATCCAGCTATATTAAAATCATTTTTTCAGACCTACATGAAATTTTTGTGATATCGGAAAGTTGTTAAAGGACTCTAGGAGTTGATAGACTCATGCATTGGTAAAGAAGAACCACGAACTGAGTCGCATGTAGTCATCAAGTTGAATCAACATAAGAAGAGAACAGGAAGGAAGATGAGACTAAATGCATAGATTAGAGAATATGACATGGATCAGGTAATCCTGGATTTAGGATATGATGCCAATGTATTTCCTAAGAAAACTTGGGAGTGAATGGGAAAGATGAAGTTTCAATGGTCACCGATTCAGTTGAGAATGGCCAACCAATAGAAAACCGTCCCTATGGGAAGGCTATCTAGAGTTGTAGTAAATATTTAAGGAGTCCACGTTGTTGCAGATTTCAAAGTAATTGAGACTATAGATGATAGAAATCCATATCCGACGCTCCTTGGATTGGATTGGCCTTTCGATACTGATGCAATAATAAATCTAAAAAGGAGACAGATGGTGTTGGAAAATGGTGATCTGTGGGTCATTATTCCTCTATACCCATTAGAAGGAGCGCGATATATAGAGCCTGTCCTCAATGAGTACTATGATGTCGAAATTGATAATATCTACAAGATAAAAGCTAAGGAGGAAGATTTGATTAATCCTAGTGCAGAAGAAAGGTTAATATGGGAGTAGGAATTTTCCTGTACTTCAGACTCTAATGAAGAACTGGAAAATTGGCAAAGAAAATTGCATGAATTTTCTACAAGACGATGTAAGAGAATTACAAGATCACTTTACAACATAACTTCAGAGGTCTGTAATTTTCCTTATTATGATGGGATAGGAGATGTTAGTGTTTTTCTTGATGAATTTTAAAAATAATTTCCGAAAGAACAAAGGTTCCAAACATTGTATGTATCCCTAAGATCTACACCTGCTAGATGGTGGGGTACTCATAAATAAAATAACGGAGGTTGGAAAGAGTATCGTATATTGATAGAGTTTATATTTGGACATGTAAAAATTGGGATCAAAGTGAAATATGATGGAAATTATGACCCTAGGATCATATGTCTTGTTGAACTTTGGCTTGGGGCGAAGATCCAGAGCGAGAGTGGGTACATATATTTTTTCACACATTGGACCTAATACCTATGAACTAGTATCTTGAGATAGAGATATGACATGGAATGATGAGCTCAATAGATTTGGTTGAAAGGTTCTCTTGAGCCCCAAAGATGTCCTTTTATTTCACCAAATTTTATTTCATTTCCTTTGTCCTTTATCAGTTCTAGGCTTAAAAGATAAATAGGATTGATTAAAGTCACTTTAAGAATGTATACAGTGACTTACTTGCTATACTTTTATGGTTTTGTTGTCATAGTGATTTTTTACTAGACTTAGCTACAGAATGCAGCCATTTTGTAGCTAGTCGCCTATTCCGCATCTATCTTTATGTTCACACAGGTTACAGGTGTCACTTAAAGGAAAAACGCACATGGTTGAATTCCAGAACTCACCTACATCATTCCTTGCCCTCTACGAAGTCTGAGCAAAAATCTACAAGTGGTTATGCACGTGGAGGAAACCAAAACTAAGAAGTAGACTTCTACCAGGACAACGACTCTACAGATGTCTTCAGCAAAGTACGAGGCCTTAACAGGAGTTTTAATTCGACTTTAATTTAAAAATACACTTATCCCTATTTCTTCTCAATGGCAGTTATGTATGTTGCTTATAAAAATAACTCGGTGAACCGAGAGACAGTTAGCTAGTTGATGTTTTGTTGTTAAGTTGTCGAAGACTGTAATACTCTGTTTTTGAAGCGTTTCACTTTAATGAAAGAAGTACCACTTTAATGCATGATCTGAAGCAATCTTGAGGAGATTTGTGTGCCAATTCGATGGTAGAGGGCCCCTACTGTCCGAAAGGCTTTGTGCATATTTTATAGATAAGTGACTTTATCTCTGTTTCATTCCTAATTTAGGCAGTTTTCTGAACTTCATGTTTTGTGCTCACTTACATCGAATAGTGTAGTCAATCTTGTTCTCATGAATTGTTCCAAAATATTACTAACACTGAATGAGATATAGCTGTATTATTTCGAAGGCTAATTTCGTATTAGTTTAGTTCTGTTTATTGTATTTCAAGTTTTATTAATTGCATTCTAGCCCTGTTAAATTATACTTAAAAGGCCTTCATTATTTACAAATTGCTCTTGTTCTTAATTTCTGCTGATACATCATTATCATATGGACAAGAATTAGTAGTATCATTCTAAGGTCTTGACTGTTCTGCAATTTCTCATAATTTTACAAACATCCCTTTCCAAAGCTATTCCAAGAGATCTCTAACCCTTGATTGAGGTTTGACAGTAACATTTTGAGTTGCAGTATGGGTTAATTTTAGTGTCAAAAGTTAATTTATCATATATTTCCTTACTATGTTGCACATAATATTTTCTTAACGTGTTCCAACAAATTTCTTACCATGGATGAGATTTTCTCTGTGATATTGTAAGTTGTTGTTTGCTTAGAAGAACCTCATTGCATCAAACTTATCCTTTTCTCAAGTTGTTCCAACATACCTCTAATGAAATGAATTGGATTGAGTTCATGTTATGAGTTAGTTTTCTTGTCAAGTTTTGCAATCTGTGAATTAGCATTCTCTGTTCTTAGGTGCCATACATAGTCTAGATTTTGCTCTGTTTTAGTGTGACCAATACTTCTCTTTGCCAACAACTTAGTTCCTTTCCTCTTAGCACAAAAACACAAAATGAAAAACACTAAACACAACGAAGTAGGAAGAAGATACCTAGGCACATATAGTGCACTTCACTTCAACAGTTTACTAGCCCTGGTTGACAATTTATGACATCAATTTAGGAACACTAAGTTGACTAGACATTTTAGCGCCGTTGCCGGGGAAGTGTAACTAGGTAGCCTTGTTTCTTACCTCCCAAAAAAAATGATATGCGTAGAGAAAGAGACTCAAGGGGTAGATTCATAAGAAGCAGAAGCTCGATTCCTAGAACACCACTTGTTTCACCAAGACCAAGAGGCAACACACCTCCAACTCAACCCCACATTCCATACTCTACTGATCATAGACTTCCAGAAGACTTAAGATCAGATATTCCATTAGAAAGACCTTCCACTTCATCCACTGAACCTGTCCTAGAAGAAGATTCAAGAAACCTTGCTAGAGACATAAACTTTTCCACTTCCACAGGAGAATCAGCCATGGCAGAAGAAGGGGTGTTGAGGAGGTAAATCCCCTCTGCGGACAGAGGCGATCCCTACTAGCCCAGCAGGGGTCTAGCAACAATCAAACAATGTTATGAAGCAAGCTCCTAGTTACGAATGGAAAGACTAGGAATAGAATCCTACCTGGATTCCAATGCTATGATCTGAAGAAGAAACGTCCCCGTTCTTTAGCCCCGGCAGATCACAATCCCTCCACGATCTCCGCGGATGAACACCTGCACATGGAAGAAACGAACAGATACAAGTATAGAAACCAGCATACGTAACTAAACATCAGTCAGAAAAGATGTTACTCGCATTAACATGATGGAAAACGGAGTGGAACCATAATCATAATCATCTATTAAATAATAAACGAAGAGAGATTACAACCAAGTTCTGACGTCGCGGTCTCCTTCGGATGGGTCTCCAGTTGTCCACGTCTCGCAAAGCTCGCCAAGGAAAGGGAAAACCTCTCCGGAGTCTCTTAACAATGGTCTCCTTACTTGAGTCGGCCTTAAGGGAAGAAAGAGGGCTCTTACAGCACAAAGGCTCTTGGGAATTTGGAGATTCAAAGCTTAGGCACTTCAAGGCTAGCTTGCCATGGAATTGAGCAGGCTTTTATAGATGGGGAAGGAGGGAGTTGGGATCCCTATTATTGTGGGATTGGCCCTATCAACAAGGAAGGTTCCATGGGAGGTGGCAAACCACTTCCCTTCCATAGAACTCCCGCAGCCAATCCTCCCAACTCAAGATAGGCAATGGTTTGTGAGTTTGTTTAAATTTAACCTCCCGCCACATTATTTAAAAATGTACCCTAAATTGCATGCGATCGCTCTGCTGAGTAGCCAGTTGGCGCGACCTCTTTGCAGGATTTTCCCCATTGGCGCGAGTACTGAACTGCCCGCCCGCGCCAATGCCAAAAGGGATGTTTTTCATGATTTTTGCAAGGAGATGTCTAAAGGGAAAATAAAGCTCATGCTTAGAGGAATGCATTGATGATGTTTTCAAGGCATGACAATGTTCACAGGTCACAAAATGGGTCCTCCATTGTGCGGGACGGGGAATGGCAGGGACGGTGACAAATTACTGTGTAAACAAGGGGAGGTAGGGAGGCCTGCGCTGGGAGAACACACACTATTTGGAGGGGGTAGAGGTAGAGGTAGAGGAGAAGGAGGTAGAGGTGCAGAAGGAGAAGGAGGCACAGGAAGAGGTAGAAGAGAAATGGGAAGCTCTTTTGGGTTTCCTATAGTAGATGAAGAAACCAATGCAACTATGAAAAACATTTCACCCTCTGTCCTTCCAAACTTTTATGGACTCAAAAGTGAAGATCCTGAAACCTTCCTATTTGAATTTGAAGTCTTATGTAGAACCTATGATTACTTACAAGATGCCCAAAAACTTAAATTGTTCCCTTCAACATTGAAAGGAGCAGCATTAAAATGGTTTATGAGTTTGGTCAAAAGTTCTATTAGGACATGGGAAGACATTAAACATGCATTTCTAGAGAGGTATTTGGATTACTGTATGCTAGTCAACCATAAGGATGAAGTGTTTAAAATGCTACAAAAAGAGGATGAAAATCTGGAAGATTTGTTAGAGAGGTTCAACTACAACATCAAAAGAGAAAAAATGGAAAACTTAGACCAAGATACTTTGAAAGCTCTCTTGTTGAATACAATTAGGGATGAATGGCTAGATGTCCTTAATATGATGGGAAAAGGGGATATATCTCAGCTCACATTACCTGAAATAGCTTAATTATGTATCAACCTTTCAAGAGGGAAATCTAAAACTGTAAAAGGACCAAGAGACCCTGCTCTTGCAAGGGCGAGTAAGTCTGCTTCTGGGACAGTAAGTAGGGCAGAAATAGGACATATGCTTGGTGAATTCAAATATGATATTTTAGGGAGTCTTAGTGAGCAAATAGACACCCTTAAGTTACAAAACAAGAAGAAAGCTGAATCTGATGCCTTAGCAATCTTTTGTCCCAAATGTAGAAAGAAGCATGCCTTGAGAGAGTGCCCTTTGGATGCAAAAGTAGTAGAAACTTGTGTAATTTGTTCAGAAAAACATGAGAACAAGAGTTGTCCTTCACTTCCTGGTCTTAAAGCTATCTTTCAAGAAGAAATCCCTACAAATTCCACAGAATCTCTCAATTTTGTCTCTAGGAGGCCTTGGCAAGGACCTCAAACACAAGGATTCCATGATCAGTTGTATAATCAACCCCCACCAAATTGGAATTCTTGGCAGCAACCTTGGCCCCAATTTCAAAATCAATCTCAAACTTGGGCACAAGGAGCACAAAATCCCTATGGAAGATACTCTCAGTACTATCAATATCCACCATCTTATCCACCATATCCACATTTCCCTCCTCAACAAAATTTTCAACAAAATCCTCAAAATCCACAACATAAAAATCAACCATTTCCTCAGAAAACAAATCAGTTACCTACCCAACCCATACCAAACCCCAACAATAAAAATCCTCAGAACACATACACGATAGAAGGCCAACAGTTTCCAACCTATTTGATTACTCCTTTAGACCTTAATGATGTTCAACTTAGGTCTGGAAGAATACTTGAAAAGAAGAAACCTTCTGTAATCATATAAGAACAAAACAACTCTGAGGAAGATTCTCTGCGGGTAAATAAAAGTCTTGAAGAGAGCATACCTTTTCAAGACCCAAATATTGAAAAATCAAAACAAAAAGAACCAATAAATTCAACTTCTATATTAGAGCAGCCATCAACATCTATCTCTACACCTCCCTTTCCAGAAAGATTACAAATTGATAGGGGTGTAGAAAAACAAATTATGGTGCCTAATTATGATTTCCTAGATGAGCTGAGAAATGTTTGTATTAAGATCCCATTATTACAAACTATCAAGGAAATTCCAATTCTAGCAAAAACAATAAAGGAGTTGAGCATGAAAAAAACAGGAAAAAGAATCAAAGAGACAAAGAAAATTCAACTAGCAGTAAAAATAGCAGATATCATGATGGGTAAGATTTCCATTCCAAAGTATCTAGACCCAGGAAATCCAGTTGTTAAAATACACATCAATGGAACTGAGATCCAAAACACACTTATTGATTTAGGAGCAGCAATCAATATCATGAGTAGACAAATCATGGATAAACTGAAACTTCCTAATCTTCTTTTTACACCCACATTATTACAATTAGCAGACAGATCTGTGATCAAACCTAATGGGGTAATAGAAGACATTCCAGTGTCCCTAGATTCTTGGGAGTATCCTGTGGATTTTATGATCCTAACCCCTAAGAATAATCTAGGAGGGCATCCTATTATATTAGGAAGACCTTGGTTAGCTACAACTGATGCTTTTATTAGATGTAGATCCGGTGATATGTACATCTATGATGGTAGTTCAGCCAAGAAATTTACCTTGTATCCTCCAGCAAAGACAATTACAGAATTAGATGATACTCAATGGATTGAGGATGAAGAAGACTTACAACCTCTCTTCACAATTTTAGAAATTAGTGAAGATAGCCAGATTTTGAATACCTTAGAAAATTTTGAATCCTCTTCGGAATACAAACATGAAAAATTTCAAGAAGAATCCAACATTGAGTTTTTATCATGCTGACAAATGTCTCTCTATTCCATGGATAAATTTGGCAACTCTACAATTGAAATATTTCCAGGTAAAACTTTAAACACAAACAAGAACCTAGAAAAATCTCAACAAGAAGAGTTAGTAAAGATATTACAGAGACATTCTTCTACATATGCTTGGGAGTACACTGATATGAAAGGGATAAGCCCTAAGACTTGCACTCATCACATCTACATAGAGGAAAATTGTAAACGCATCAGACAGCCTCAGAGACGGATGAATCCAAATCTTAGGGAGATTGTTAAAGAAGAATTGCAGAAATTGTTAAATGTCAACTTTATCTATCCCATTTCAGATAGTCAGTGGGTTTCTCCTTTGGTAATTGTGCCAAAGAAAAATAGTAAATGGAGGGTATGTATTGACTACCTGGAATTAAACAAAGCTACTCTTAAAGATCATTTTCCCCTACCTTTCATAGATAAGGTGTTAGATACATTAGCTGGCAAAAAGTACTTCTCATTCTTAGATGGGTTTAGTGGTTATAACCAAATTCAAGTAGCACTTGAAGATCAAGACAAGACCACATTTACCTGTCCTTGGGGTACCTATGCTTACCGAGTATTTCCATTTGGACTATGCAATGCACCTGCAACATTTCAAAGGGAAGTACTAGGAATATTTTCAGATCTAATACATGATTGTGTAGAGGTATATATGGATGATTTCACAGTCTATGGAAACACATTTGAAGAAGCCTTAGCAAATTTGGAAAAAGTTTTAAAGAGATGTAAAGAAGCAAATCTTTCACTACGTCATGAGAAGTGTTTTATGATGTTTACTGAAGGAATTGTTTTGGGGCATCACATTTCAGGGAATGGGATTAGAGTTGATGAGTCAAAAGTTGAATTCATCTCTAACTTATCTGTTCCAAGTTGTCAAAAATATGTTAGGAGTTTTCTAGGATTTACAGGATATTATCGAAGGTTTATAGAAAACTTCACCAAAATAGCATCTCCACTTTTCAAATTACTTACCAAGGACTGTGAATTCAAGTGGAATCCTGATTTCCAGTTAGCCTTTGAGACCCTGAAAACAAAAATCTCTGAAGCACCTATTTTAAGGGGACCTAACTGGAAGTTACCTTTTCATATTTCAACAAATGCCTCAGATACAGCTTTAGGAGCAGTATTGGGACAAAAAGACCTGATTCCTTATGCCATCTACTATACAAGTAAAAATTTGACTCCTTCAGAGTTAAATTATACTATAACTGAAAAAGAGTTCTTAGATGTTGTTCATGCCATAAATAAATTCAAACACTATATAACAGGCTATGAAACTTTTGTTCACACAGATCACTCTGCAATTAAATATCTAATGAACAAATCAATTACTAATGGCAGAGTCATAAGATGGTTATTGCTTTTACAGGAATTCAACATTACCATTCTAGATAGGCCTAGGAAACAAAATAAAGTAGTTGATTTCCTATCTAGACTCCAAAACATTAAAGACAATACTCCAGTTGAAGATCAATTCCCTGATGAATATCTTTTTGCAATTTCTACTCAAACTCCTTGGTTTGTTGACATTGCTAATTATTTACTTTCAAGGAAATTTCCTTCAATAATAAATGCAAGAGACAAAAGAAAAATCATTTATGATAGCGCAAAATATTCATGGGTTGCTAATGAGTTATACAAAACAGTTCCAGACTTTATCATTAGGAGATGTGTTCGAGAAGATGAGATGCCTGAGATTCTCAAGGCATGTCATGATGAACCTTGTGGCGGACACTTTTCTGATAAAAGGACAACTTATAAGGTCCTTCATTCAGGATACTATTGGCCATCCCTTTTTAAAGATGCTAAAGAGTATGTCAAAAGGTGTGACAGTTGCCAAAGGTTAGGGAAACCTTCTTTTTCATGTGAGATGCCATTACAGCCTCAGGTACATATTGAACCTTTTGAGAAATGGGCTTTAGATTTTGTAGGACCTATTAGTCCTCCATCAAGACAAAATAAATATATATTAGTTTGCACTGATTATGTTACCAAATGGGTAGAAGCCAAGCCATTACTTTCTGCTACTGAAGCATCTGTAGTTAATTTTCTTTTTGAGGATATTTTTACTTGTTTTGGTGTCCAAAGAGAAATTGTTACAGACCAAGGAGCTCAATTTACATCAAAGCTAGTGGAGCAAATGGTGGAGAGGTACAAAATCAGACACAGAAAATCTACTCCCTATCATCCACAAGCAAATGGTCAAGTGGAATCTACTAATAAGGTCATTGAAGGGATCCTAACAAACACTGTTCATTTACATAGAAGAGATTGGGCAGACAGGCTTCCTGAAGCCTTGTGGGCCTATAGAATTACATGGAGAAACACAACAGGTCATACTCCTTATGAAATTGTTTATGGAAAACAAGTCTTGCTTCCCATAGAGTTTCAGATTCAAACTTTTAAAATGGCAGTCTAGCTAGGACTTGATCTAACAGAAGCACAAAAGCATAGATTGGAGCATATTAATGATTTGGATGAGATCAGAAAGGATGCAATACAGAGAACAAATATAGTCCAACAGCAGAGGACTAGATGGCATGATAAGTACATTAAGGAAAGGAAATTCAAAGAAGGTGACTGGGCCCTCTTGTTTGATTCAAAGTTCAAAGATTTTCAAGGTAAATTCCAAACACATTGGCTTGGGCCATATGAAATTGTGAAATTTTTTGACAATGGAGCAATGAAAATCAGGACAATAGATGAAGATGAGGTCACTTTTCTTGTAAATGGTCATAGATTGAAACTGTATCATAAGCCACTTTCAAGAGAAGAATTTGTCAAGAGATTCCAAGAGAACAGTGATGTGAAGTTAATGAAGAAGAATCCTTCTTCTTCATCAACTTAATTGTATTTTCTGAAATCAGATGATGAAAAAAAAAAGTGTAAACATGAAAACTAATCATTGATTAGCATGTTTATACAGAAAAGATAAAGTGAAAATCAAAATCTTTCTGACACTTTACCTTTTCAAAATTGTTCTTTTCCTGCAAGCAACTATCATAAAAATCATAAGTGCAGTCCCACTTTCCATAGTACATTCCACTTACGATCCATTTCACTCCATCATATCTCACTTCATTCATATTTCATTCACTCCCTTCATCCATACTTCATTCACTCCATTTCATGGAACATCTCATTTTTATTTCAAATTTGATCTCTTGTTGCAATTGAGTATTACAAATCATAAATTGCAGGCCACTTTTCATATTTCATTCCACTTCACATTTATGATCCATTTCATTCCATCATATTTCACTTCATTCATGCTTCATTCCACCATATTTCATAATCCATTTTATTTCATTTCATACTACATTCCATCCATGCTTCAGATCATTTCATTCCATGTTTCAAAGCTTTTACAGGTATATTCTGCAGCCAGACATTCTGCAGCCAGACATTCTGTAGCCAGACATTCTGCAGCCAGATATCCTGCAGGCAACTATCTAGCAAGCAGCCAGATATCCTGCAGGCAACTATCTAGCAACCACTTGTTCAACAGCAAATTGATCATGCACACCTATGACAACAAGCAAAATCAAAGGGATTATGAAGACTGAAAGATCAATGATTTTCAAAGGAAGACAAAGCATATTAAAAACCACAAAGATCAAAAGAAGGGCTAAGGTAACTTGTGAAATTATTATGATGACAGATTATGAAAGTTATAGCATGGTTAAGTTATATGTATGTTTCATAAAGTTATTTTAATTATTCGTATTGATCAAGCCTATTAAGCCTATCATAAAATTCATGGACAAATCCCTTCCATTCCGCCATATCAAATCATCATTTATTAAAACTTAATGGTTAGTACTTGAAGTGACCTATTAGGTCACGTCACTAACCCGAAGTATTCAGTGATGATTTTGAAATTCTCACAATATTTTTCCGCGGTCTTTCACTCCATGACATCTCTCAAACTCATTTTTCATGTAATTTACCCTCACCGTATCTCACTCATTTCATAACCACTTCATGTCATTTTTCTGTAGCCAATTCCTATCCGCAAAAAAGAGAAGTCATCTTTGGGGTGAAAACAACCTTCTGCAGCCATTTTTACCTTGAATAGGAGAGCAGTTACGGAGCAATAAACTAAAGATTGAGAAAAGAAGCCATGGGACTCATTGTAAGATCCAAACTAGTCGGAACCAAATACTTAGAGGGTTACCCACAGATTAGAGAAATGTTATAGCAGGTTGGGTGGCTACATTTTTTTGAAAAGTTCAATGGATTCCATAAGGAGGTTACCAAGACATTTGCCCAGTCCTTCAACGGGTCAGAAGTTGAAATAAGTGATGTCAAGTTCACTATCACAGAATCCTTCATTGCAGAAGCAGCAGAATTACCAAGGCAAGGTGAACGATGGTTCAAAAACAAGGAATTTCACAATGAAGCATGGAGGCAAATGCTCAAAACATCAGGTATGGATATCTTAGTTTTCAAGAAAGGCATTCCTAGTTCAGCCTTAAAGAATAAGTGGAAAAATATGTTGTTAATTCTGCAAAAGTTTATAACTTGTGAGGGAAGGTTTGGCACCCTATATGTTTATCATATTTGGCTTATGATGCATTTCTTAGATGAAGAAATCAATTTACCCTTTTTCTTACTCCATAGCCTAAAGAGGATGGCTACTAATGTCCAAAAAAGGGTTCAATTTTTAGAAACCACCTTGTATCACCATGGCCTAGTTAAAATCCTAATTGAGCATCATTTGAGAAAGGTGGGAGACAATTGGGATGATTTCCTCTTGAGGAATCACTTTGAAGAACCAAAAGAAACTCCATCTGAAGGCAAACTTGCAAGAAGAAGAAGGAGAGGGAAAATTTCCAAATCTGTTGAAATTAAAACTAGTAAATCCATACAAGAGGACAGTGAGGAGATTATCTCTGAAAAATTGACTGAAATCAAGAAACAACTTAAAAATCAGAAGATAATAAGAAAATATTCCAAGGAGAGAGGTGAGGGACCATCTAAACTAAGAAGAAGCCATAGGCTTAGAGGCATATTGAAGAAAACAGGGGTTAAGCAAACAAGAATCATAAATATTGAGGATGAAGAAACACCAACTGATAGATCTCCTGAGTACCAGTATGAAGAGGATTTTGATAGAGGAACTCCGGAGGTAGACCCAGCACAACAACAAATCTATAATTATGTTGAGTCATTGGAAAAGAGAGCTTCAGAAAACAGAGGAAGAACTCCTAGCCCACAAGAGTCTTCCATTGAAGTGCTGAGAAGAGATAAATATGAACTGGAAGTACTTAATAGGCACATAAGAAATGAAAATGAAATTTTAAGGGAACAAGTCAAGCTGAAAAGTAACATGAACACAACTCTCTCTCTGCAAATAGAAAAATTGTACAAGGCTAGTGAAAAGCTGAAGAACAAAAATAAAAAGTTGAACAGGGCACTTATAAACCTGAGGTTCAAATTGGTCATAAGGAAGCCTAGGATGCCATTGAACACCAAGAAAAGCAGAAAAAGGAAGTTAGATGTCCTAGCAGAAGTTTCAGAATACATGGATTGATTGCATGAGGACATGCAAAAGCTTTGCAGTGGGGGTATGTTGAGCCCCAAAGATGTCCTTTTCTTTCACCAAATTTTATTTCATTTCCTTTGTCCTTTATCAGTTCTAGGCTTAAAAGATCAATAGGATTGATTAAAGTCACTTTAAGAATGTATACAATGACTGACTTGCTATACTTTTATGGTTTTGTTGTCATAGTGATTTTTTACTAGACTTAGCTACAGAATGCAGCCATTCTATAGCTAGTTGCCTATTCTGCAGCTATCTTTATGTTCACACAGGTTACAAGTGTCACTTAAAGGAAAAATGCATATGGTTGAATTCCAGAACTCACCTACAACATTCCTTGCCCTCTACAAAGTCTGAGCAAAAATCTACAAGTGGTTATGCACGTGGAGGAAACCAAAACTAAGAAGTAGACTTCTGCCAGGACAAGGACTCTACAGATGTCTTCATCAAAGTACGAGGCCTTAACAGGAGTTCTAATTCGACTTTAATTGAAAAATACACTTATCCCTATTTCTTCTCAATGGAAGTTATGTATGTTGCTTATAAAAATAACTTGGTGAACCGAGAGACAGTTAGCTAGTTGATGTTTTGTTGTTAAGTTGTCCAAGACTGTAATACTCTGTTTTTGAAGCGTTTCCCTTTAATGAAAGAAGTACCACTTTAGTGCATGATCTGAAGCAATCTTGAGGAGATTTATGTGCCAATCTGATGGTAGAGGGCCCCTACTGTCCGAAAGGCTTTGTGCATATTTTATAGATAAGTGACTTTATCTCTGTTTCGTTCCTAATTTAGGCAGTTTTCTGAACTTCATGTTTTGTGCTCACTTACATCGAATAGTGCAGTCAATCTTGTTCTCATGAATTGTTCCAAAATATTACTAACACTGAATGAGATAGAGTTGTAGTATTTTTAAGGCTAATTGTGTATTAGTTCAGTTCTGTTTATTGTATTTCAAGTTTTATTAATTGCATTCTAGCCCTGTTAAATTAGACTTAAAAGGCCTTCATTATTTACAAACTGCTCTTGTTCTTAATTTCTGTTGATACATCATTATCATATGGACAAGAATTAGTAGTATCATTCTGAGGTCTTGACTGTTCTGCAATTTCTCATAATTTTACAAACAGCCCTTTCCAAAGCTATTCCAAGAGATCTCTAACCCTTGAATGATGCTTGACAATAACATTTTGAGTTGCAGATGGGTTAATTTTAGTGTCAAAAGTTAATTTAGCATAGAGTTCCTTACTATGTTGCACATAATATTTTCTTAACTTGTTCCAACAAATTTCTAACCATGGATGAGATTTTCTCTGTGATATTGTAAGTTGTTGTTTTCTTAGAAGAACCTCATTGCATCAAACTTATCCTTTTCTCAAGTTGTTCCAACATACCTCTAATGAAATGAATTGGATTGAGTTCATGTTATGAGTTATTTTTCTTGTCAAGTTTTGCAATCTGTGAATTAGCATTCTCTGTTCTTAGGTGCCATACATGGTCTAGATTTTGCTATGTTTTATTGTGACCAATACTTCTCTTTGCCAACAACTTAGCTCCTTTCCTCTTAGCATAAAAACACAAAACCAAAAACACTAAAAAAACACTAAACACAACGAAGTAGGAAGAAGATACCTAGGCACATATAGTGCACTTCACTTCAACAGTTTACTAGCCCTGGTTGACAATTTATGACATCAATTTAGGAACACTAAGTTGACTAGACAGGTTCCTCTTGACATTTAATTTTGAGCATGAAAGCCCATGCATTGATGAAGCCCTTCAGGAAGTCACATCAGTGATTTTTAAGACTACCATTGTGCCAACTTGGACGCAACCGGATTGGGCTGCGTAGTTGTAGCACGTACTAGATTGCTATTATGTGACAGAGGAAGAAGATGAGGAGGTTCCACACAATATTGATATCCCAAATTCAAAAGTAAATTACGAAGTTGTTGGACCAGAGCCTGAAATCAATAATATAACGCAGCCCGTGAAGACAAAGAAGGTGAATATTGGGTCATAGGAAGAGCCAAAATTTACACTAATTAGATATTATTGGGATGAAGACACAGTTAGAAAAGTTGCAAAGCTACTGCATGAGTATCAAGAGTTCTTCCCTACTAATTTTTATAAATTGAAGGGTATAGTAGGAGACCTGAGAGTTATGAGGATCACTCTGAAACCCGACACGAGGCCATTAAAGAAAAGACATAATAGGTTGAACCTGAAGTATAAGGAAAAAGTAAAGGCAGAGCTAGAAAATATGATCAAGGCAGGGATCATCGAATTGGTCGAAGAATCTGAATGGGTAAGTCCTATGGTAGTTTAGGAAAATAAGACAAAGGGTGAAATTAGAATATTTGTGGACTTGAGGTAATTGAATGATGCATGTGTACATGACCCTTTTCCCACACCATTCACTGACAAAGTGTTGGAAAATGTAGGAGGAAATGAGGCTTACTCTTTCACATATGGTTTTTCACGTTACCATAAGATCAGGATTGCGTCGAAAGATCAACATAAGACAACTTTTGCTACATAGTGGGGTTGTTACCAATACACTGTGATGCCTTTTGGATTTACGAACACTCCTCCTATATTCTCTAGACTGGTAGTCACAAATTTCAAGGAGTATATACACAAATTCTTAGAGGTTTACTTTGATGATTGGATAGTATTTGGGTTGTTGAAGACACATGTATCAAGATTTAAATTGATGTTGGATACCTGTAGGTAGTATCAGATATCATTGAATTTTAAGAAGTGCATATTTTTTGTACCTTTTGGATTACTATTGGGGAATTTTTTTTGTAGGCAGGGATTGATGGTAGACCCTACGAAGATAGCTGCTATTGCGAACCTGGAACCACCTAAGACAATGAAGAAACTGTGCATGACACTTGGACACACTTGATACTACAAGAAGTTTATAAAGGCATATGCACAGATAATTGCGTCGATGGAGAAGCTACTGAAGAAGGATGCTGATTTTTTTTGGGATGAAGAATACCAAAAGATCCTCGACATACTGCAGGAAAATATGGTAATTGCACCTATTATAGTTTTCCTGGACTGGAATAAGGAATTTCATGTACATGTGGATGCCTCTTGCATAGCACTGGGTGCATTATTGACGTAGCAAGCAGAAGGAGATACAATCACCACATTGCTTTTGAAAGTAGAAAAATTTCCAAGGTGGAGAAGGACTATTATACAACAGAAAGAGAGGGCTTGGCTATCGTCTATGCATTACAAAAGTTCAAGCACTATTTTTTGGGAGTGCACTTGAAGATGTTCACTGATCACTACACGCTGAATATTTGGTGAATAAGATTGTTATAGGAGGAAAGATTTTTCGGTGGTTGTTATTGTTTCAAGAGTATGAATTTGAAGTTATAGTCAAGCCAAGGAGATTAAATGTTGGACCTGATCATCTGTCAAGGATAGAAATAGGAGAAGAACCCACGAGCATTGAGGAGAACCTGCCTGATGTGAATTTGTTCGTAATCAGGGTCGCAGATGATCACTTCGCAGTATTATTCAGCTTTTGGCTATAGGAATGGCATCCGCGGAGTACATTATGCAGGAGAAGAAGGAGATGGTAGTTAAGGAAGCTGATTTTTCATTGATTGAAGGACATTTGTATAAAATGGGAATAGATGAAATACTACATAGGTTTCTCAGCATGAAAGGAAACATATTTTTGCAGAAGCTCATGGATGAATTTAAGGAGGACATTATGCAAGGAAGGCCAATGCACAAAATATTTTGAGAGCTAGATTACGATGGCCCATAGTGCATAAGGATGCAAAAGAGTATTGTAGATTTTGTGACACATGCCAAAGAACAGGAAGACCTTCTAGAAGGGATGAAATGTCCTTGAATCCACAAGTAATGTTGTGGGAATTTGATATGTGGATGATTGAGTTTGTTGGACCTATCAATCCACTAGGAAAGAATACTGGAGCAAGGTATATCATCACCACAATAGATTATTTGATGAGGTGGGATGAGGCAAAGCAGGTGAAGGATTGCAATGCAAATACTACCGAAAAATTCATATTTGAGTATATTTTTTCCAGATTTGGGTATCAAAATATCTTGATGAGTAAAAGGGGTTCGCATTTCTTGCATAAGGATATTGAGGCATTTACTAAAGAATTTCAAGTGTACCATAAAAAGAGTACACCATATCATCCTCAGGCGAATGGGATGGTCGAAGCTTTAAAAAATATTTTGGATAATGCACTCACAAAAGTATGCTATGTGAACTGAAATGACTGGGATATAAGAATTCCAGTGGCGTTATGGGCATACAGGACAACATGCAAGAATATGATAGGAAAAACACCTTTTAGGTTGGTCTATGGACAAGAAGTAGTCATTCCTATGGAGTATATTGTGCCCAGTTTGAGAATTACATCTTTCACAGAAACAACGGACCGCAACACAATGGAAGAAAGTATGGAGCAATTTCTCACTTTGGAGGAAGACAATTTTTTTGCAGGTTATCAACAACAAGTGCAAAAAACAAGGGAAAAAGCTTGGCATGACAGGCATATCAAGCAAAAAACATTCAAGGAGGGAGACATTGTATTATTTTATGATAGAAATTTTGTGAAGTTCATTGGAAAGTTCCAAACAAATTGGTTGGGGCCATATATAATCAGGTATGTCTCTGAGGGAGGCGCAATTCAGCTTGCGAAGTTGGATGGTCAGTTGATGTTAGGACAAGTGAATGGGAGAATATTGAAGATATATAAGGACGATTTTTTCCTTGAAACTTTGCATTGAATATATGAAAGGAGGAAAGTCTTAGTGTCACATGTAGTTGAAAGTGGGCACAGGACTATAAAATACTCTACCAAAGAAGGACTTCAATGGAGATGTATTATTGCATGAAACTCATGATAATGTCGAAGTCTAAGGGAAATGCGACGAGGAAGGAATTGTTGTGATGTAATAAAGGATTTGTCAAATTCCACCAGAAATATGACCATTGGAAGCGAAAAATCTATTTTGACAGGGAAATTTTCGATAAAAAGAGAGGAGGAAACACATTTATTGGGAATAGCTAGGAAAATCTTCCGCCAAATCTGCATTAAAAAGCTGAATCTGAAGACACATATGGGGTATGAAATTCAAATTTCTTATAATATTCCATCCCACTCCATATTTAGCCACTTTTCTTCGTGAGAATCAAAATTTCAAGTTTGCACCTAAGTAATACCAAAGAAAGTTGTTGTATCTCTGTGAAGAGCTGGGAAGAAATTTCCAGAGAATTGATTAGAAGGGGACTTGAAGGAACCATGACAGCCACAACACCAACCATCACAGGTCCAAGATTTCCAAGGAAACAATCGACTGCAAGAGAAACAACACAACCAAAGCAAAAGAAGGTCAAAAAACTAGTTTCATCACTTGGTGTTAGAAAATCCCCAAGACAAAAAATCACTAAGAAACATAGGTCTAAGCAGCAGTTAGACAAGCAAAATAAACCCATGGAGGTCCTGGATAGCAACGAAGAGGAGATTTCAATAGACATTCCTAAGGATATTGTAGCAGAAGAAGTACAACCTGTTTCTAGGTTTCCGCGATATGTAACACCCAGGAAGTCATGTGAGAAGTCAATAAAGGATCCTGATGCTGCAAAGTTCATTGTATTCACACCGCTGCTACATGATGATGTGTCGTTTGAGGGTGAACTACTGCAAAAAGTATCGCACCTAAGGATGGAGGACTGGGACTTCAGTGATAAGAGAAAATATCCCCAATTTGAGCCCAGTAGATACCTAAAGCAGGTTCAATACCCAACAAGCAATGTCACCAGATTGGAGACACATAGGTGGGCTACAGGAATAAAATAAGGAGGGTTTCTTAACATGTTTTACGTTCCGCATTTTGGGTGAACTAATATCAATACCATATGCATCCGACAGCCGTTGGAATTAATGCATGATGGCTGCCTCTAGCTGGGAGATATGATGATCAGGAGGATCACAACACTACCTCACTGAGGAGTTCGTGGGGAGAATCCAGGACAAGGTAGTCATCAAGAACATGAAGAAGCAATTTGGCAGAGTAAATAATTCGAGGGGATATGACATTAGCTCCATCAATGATCCAGCTGTATGCTTCACTGCACACATCCTTGCCAGAAAGATCATGCATAAATTCCATGCAAATGAAGTACCATCACCCGTGGTCTCTTTGGTTGTACAGTGCAGTAAAGGAGTACAATATAACTGGGCACGTTACCTGTGCAAATAATTTCTTGATGATTGTCACGAAGCACAAGAGGAAGGGAAACAATTACACTATGCATGGTTACTAGCACTCATTGCATTAATGGAATGGAAGGAGCTATAAGAGTCACAGTTCTCCACTGTGGACCCAGATTTTTGCGAAGATGTGAGGTACGCCTCGCTCTGGTTTTCTAAGGACCTGAAGCGCGTGATGGAGAATACAACTTTTTGGGTATTAATGGAGATGGATCTGCATACAATGGTGATTCAACGTCTTAGGCTGTCAAAAAATTTGTTCAAATATTACCCCAGAGTAGAATATTTCAAGGCTGACTTTCACAAAGTGTACATCAAGGCGCAAAAGGATGTAGATGAAGTATGGTACCCACTGCCATACTTGGTTACTGAATTTTACATTGTGTAAGTCACAAGGACATAGTTGATAGAATGGTTGGCCCCATCCACTAAATACACTGAAGCAGAACATGAAGGGACCAACGGGAAATACACTGCAATAGAGAAGGCCACAAAGAAAGACATTGCAGTAGAAAATACAAAAAATAAGGATAGAGGAAAAGAAACAGTGAAGGATGGTGAAGAGACTGGAGGCACATAGCAAGAGAAAGGTGGCCAAGACCCTTTTACTGATACAAATCCGGTTGATTCAACTTTTATTGTGAAGATAAGGATACCAAAAACATCAGGTGCACGCAAAAAGCACAAGGTCGATTGATCAACGGGCACAGAACCAATGAGCCTCACCGAGGTGGACTTTGTTGATATTGGTGATAAGGTGCAAAATATAACTGAAGATACATGGAGTAGTATTGAAGATCAATAAAAATAAGTACTACAGAGGTGTAGCAGGGAATGCAAGAACTTAAGGTGTTGGCGCAGACTGCACAATCACAGGAGTAGCTAGCCACAACAAGCAAGGCAACACAAACAAGCTAGTAGGCACAACCAGAGTGATAATTAGTAATAACTTCTGATGTTATGGTTTTGCAGGTACCTGCAGGAGCGATGCAGTTTGAATTTGC
Source organism: Pinus albicaulis (assembly GCA_034641835.2). NCBI lineage: Eukaryota > Viridiplantae > Streptophyta > Pinopsida > Pinales > Pinaceae > Pinus > Pinus albicaulis. The sequence continues at coordinate 924,110,841 of CM076581.1, read as the reverse complement.
TGAATATCGAGAGTGAGCAAAGAAATGGGACAACATTAACTTGAATTTTTTTGTGCTGCCCATTTAGACACTGCATGACTTCCATCAGGGTGTCACGGATGAGCTGACGGTGCGAGACCAATGCGCCTTGCGAATAAAAGAAGATGTGAAAAAATAAAACATAAACATAATGTCAGAAATAAATTGGATCATAAAGGATAGGGACAAGGAGCAACAACAAAACAAAAAACTGAAGGATGTCATAATCCAGACTTACAGCGAGCTTATCAAGGCCCGTGCAGAAGAAGCCCCAACAGAGAAGGTTGCGAAGCTAACCCTCACAATTAAGGAGAACAAGAACAAAATGGAAAAAAATCAAGTTCGAGTATCACATGTAGATCATTGAGCTACAGATGAGGCTGCATCCAGCCACACCACCAGAGGTTAGAGAGCAGCGGGAAGCGGATCTTAAGATCGCTTTGGAAGGCATTTCCACCACAGTGAAGGACTGTGGAAAGTTGTTAGATGACACCATGGAAATTTGGACCTTGCTGCAGGAGGATCCTAATATTCAAAATATTGAACAAGAATTACTACAGAGGCAGAAGAATTTGGACAAGATCAAGACCACTGCAAGGAATTCAGCACCCGCGCAACCACTCGCTTAGATTATAGAAGGAAAAGCTCTGTAGAACCAGATGGAGGATTTGTGCAAAAAAGAGCAGTTGATTACAACAAGGACTCGGTCATGGTGGGATGAAGCCATTCAACTATCTCAGATAGTTGATGGGAAGCTAAAAGATATGTGAAAGAAGCAGAAAGACGTGCTTCAGAATATTGTCGAGCCAAAATCAGAAAATATCCTAAAGGAAGTGCACCAAGAAGAGAAGTTTTTCGTGTTGGGTGTGTGTTATATTCTTTCCATGAATGTTCGCACACGTGAGTGGGGAAATAGCCCCTCCCCGTTCGTTGTGCAGGGCACAGTGGGGGGGTCATGGTGGGTGGTATCCCCCCCTGTCCAGGGGTTTTTAGGGGGCGATTAGCCCCCTACATGGGGTCCAAGGCAGCGCCTTGAGAAAATTATTTTTGGACCCTATTTTAGGTGGGCGGACCCACCTATGGTTTTGTGCATGGGTTTGCACATAGTTTTGGGGCATGATGGTTTTCGACCCCCAGTATTTTGTAGATCCGGTCAAGGGAGCTAGGATTATTTTCTAATCCAGGGTTAATGGTTTTGGGTTTATGAATTCTTCGGCATGTATATATATGTGTTGTAGCACTAAAAGGAATATAATGAAAAATCAAGCTGGTAGTCCTGATTTGGCATCCAGAGGAAAAATCTCCGTGTATATATGTTTTATGTTTTATGCTCTCGCTATTGTTTAAATTTTTTTTTTAAGACTTCTTTTACAGATAATTTCTACACATGGTTAAAACCTACATTTGGTATCAATTCTGTTTCAGCTTCAAGGGGACACCTTTTTTGTTGAGGGGTTTTTTTCTCGGGCTTGTGGTAGACCTTGTTCAGTGGGAGATCTACAGGATTGATTCTTGCAGTGAAAGAAGGTGGCAAGCAGTAGAAAGATAGAGATCGAGAAATTTAATGGCCAAAGTTTTGAGTTGTGGAAGCTCAAGATGGAGGATCTACTAGTGGATAAATATGAATGTATCGCGGTGGATCTGGGTACTAAACCAATGAAATGTCAGATGAATACTGGGCGAAGTTGGATCGGAAGGCAAAGAGCACAATATGGTTGTGTATCTCAGATTCGGTATTGTTGAATGTATCGGGGGAAGCTATGACGAGGACTTTGTGGGTTAAGTTAGGGACTTTGTACCAATATAAGTTTCTGGTGAATAAATTGTTCCTATGGAAAAAGTTGTATAACTTGAGGATGAAGGATGGAGACTCGGTGACAGAGCATCTAAACACCTTCAATACTGTTGTAAGTTAGTTGTCATCTTTTGATATTAAAATCTCAGATGAAGATAAGTGCATTATTTTTTTGTGTTCTCTACCAGATTTTTGGGACAATATGGTTATTGTAATAGGTAGCAATACAACTACCTTGAATTTCGATGAAATTGTCTCAGCCTTGTTGTTAAAGGAAATGAGACAGAGAAATATGGAGGGCCAAAATAGAGATTCCTTATTTGTATGAGGAAGGCCCCAGAACATAAACAAAAATAATTTTTCTAGTGGGAGATCTAAATCTCCAGGAAAGACTATAAAGGTGTGCTGGAAATGTGAAAAGGAAGGGCACTTCAAAAAGGACTGCAGATCTAAAGCTGCAGAGAAAGGAAAGAGATCCGATGATGCTCCTTCTACAGAGGCAAAAACCACCTTAGATGAAGGTGGGGATGTCTGTTTGGCTTCTTCTTCAAATACACATGTACATCATGAGGCATGGTTAATTGACTGAGGTGCATCCTTTTACTTCACACACCATAGGGAGTGGTTTTGCGAGTATGAGAAGTATGATGGTGGTGATTTCTTCTTAGGGAATGATAGGAAGGCCAGAATCATCGAACGTAGAAAATTCAAGCTAAATCTGCAAGGTGGAAGGATTGGAACACTTCTGGGTGTTCTGCATATTCCTGCATTGTCCAAAAATCTAATTTTTGTAAGCTATATGGATGATGCAGGTGTAAAAACAATGTTTTGGAAATATACCTTCAAGATGGTTCGGGGAGCATTGGTATTAATGCGGGGAATTTAGATTGGAACTCTATACAAGCTTCAGGGTAGCATTTTTATTGATGGGTAAAATGGTTTTGTGTTTCCTGAAAGTGGAGCAGAAAGCCTAGCGATCTCTGGAGAAAATACCATGTTATGGCATCAAAGGCTTGCACATATTGGTGATAATGGCCTTTGAATACTGCATGATAATGGTATGGTAGAAGGTATGTCTAATTTCTCTCTAGATTTTGATTTTTGTGAACATTGTGTATATGGGAAGAATAATCAGGTGATTTTTCCTTCTAGTGCTAAGAGGGAAAACAAGATATTATAGCTTGTGCATAGTGATGTGTCTGGACCTGTGTCAGTTCAATCACTAGAAAATTATATATACTATGTTTCATTCAGAGATGACTTCTCAAGGAATACATGGATATATTTCTTGAGGAATAAATCTAAAGTCTTTGATAGATTTAAATAATTTAAGGCTCTGGTGGAAAACCAGACAGAGAATAAGATAAAGGTGTTGAGGACAAATAATGGTGGAGAGTTCTACAACAAGGAATTTGAAGAGTTTTGTAAGAAATGTGGTATAGCACGACAAAATACTACTCCATACAACACCTTAGAAAAACAGAGTTGCAGATAGAATGAATATAATGTTGATGGAAAGGGGAAGAAGCATGTTCAGCGGTACTGGGTTAGGACAGGAATTATGGGCAGAGGCAGTGGAGACTGCATGTTACTTGGTTAACAGATCACCTTCATCAACGTTGGAGGATAAGACTCCACATGAGGTATGGAATGGTAAGAAACCCTCTCTTTCACATCTGAGGGTATTTGGATGTTATGCATATGTACATGTTCCAAAGGAGAAAGGACCAAGTTGGATAATAAATCTAAAAGGTGCATCTTTATTGGGTATAAGGATGGTTCAAAAGGTTACAAGATTTGGAACCTAGAAACAAGGAAGGTTGTGTACAATCAAGATGTGATGTTTAGAGAGGTGAAATATGTTGTTAAACATGAAGTCCTACCAAAGTAACCTGAGAAGATAGAGTTTGAGCTAAAGGAGGATGAATTAGACTCTACAATAGAACAAGAAGAGGAAGAGGAAGAGCCACAAACTCCAGCTGTGAGAAGATCAATTTGGGAAATAAGGAAGCCAAAAAGGTATAGTACATCTAATTTATGTTCAATTTTTTATTTAACTATTATTGATGATGATCCTAGAACTGTTAGAGAGGCATTGGATTTAGAGGATGGAAAAATTTGGAAGGAGGCCATGGTTGATGAAATGGAATCCTTGCACAAAAATGAGGCATGGGATCTAGTGGAGTTGCTGGCTAGAAGGAAGCCCATCAGGAGAAAATGGGTGTTTAAGAAGAAGATGAATGTAGAAGGCAAGGTGGAGAAATACAAATCTTGGTTGGTAGCAAAAGGTTATTCCCAGGGGTCAGGAATTGATTTTGGTGATATTTTTTCTCCTGTTTCCAAGGTTACTTCTATTAGAATACTTTTATCTTTTGCTGCTGCATTTGATTATGAGGTAGAACAGATGGATGTGAATACAACATTTCTTCACGGGGATCTGGAAGAGGAGATCGACATGAAGCAACATGAAGGATTTACGGTGAAGGGTAAGAAATAACTGGTATGCAGGTTAAAAAAGTCTCTATATGGCTTAAAACAATCACCAAGGATGTGGTATCAAAAATTTGATACATATACACGGGGAATTGGCTTCACCAAAAGAAAAGAGGATCATTGTGTGTATTTTAAATTAATTGGTGACCGTGTTACTTAGTTGGTCTTGTATGTGGATGATATGTTGCTGGTTGGAAATGACAAAGAAATTATCCAAGATTTGAAGACCCAATTGTTATCCAAATTCGACATGAAGGATCTTGGTGTTGCAAACTATATTCTGGGCATGGAAATTAAGAGAGATTGGGAAAATAGGAAGCTCTGGTTAAATCATAGGAAGTATGTCGAGAAAATATTGCAGAGGTTCAATATGCAGGATAGTAAACCGGTGAAGGTTCCTATTCCTGTAGGTGTAAATTTATCTGTTGAATATTGTCCAAGACACCAGAAGAAGAGGAGGATATGTCTCGTGTTCCATATGCAAGTATAGTGGGTAGCCTGATGTATGCAATGGTTTGTACTTGACCAGACCTTGCACATGAAGTGGGAGTATTGACTAGGCTTATGTAAAAACCAGGGAAGGAGCATTAGACAACAGTGAAGCGGGTTTTTAGATATTTTCATGGAACTATTGATTATGGTTTGTGCTACCAGGGAAGATCAGGATTGGACAGAGTTCTGGACATCCATGGTTTTGTTGATGCAAAATGGGCTAGAGATCTGGACCAAAGAAGATCTAGAAGTGGGTATGTGTTTAGCCTATTTGGAGGTGCATTCAGTTGGATGAGTAAAAGACAATTTATAGTGGCTCTTTCAACTACATAGGCAGAATACATGGATGCCACTCATGCAAGAAAGGAAGCAGTTTGGTTGCAAAGATTGTGTTCAAGTATGGGGTTGGTGCAACGAGCTATAAGGATAGACTATGATAGGCAAAGTGAAATTTTCTTGGCTAAGAACACTGCTTATCATTCAAATACAAATCATATTGATGTTCAATATCACTTTGTGAGAGATATGGTTGAGGATAAAAAGGTGTTGCTGTTAAAGGTGGACACTTTGAAAAAATTTGCAGATGCATTGATGAAGTCTGTGAGCACTGAGAAGTTCTCTTGGTGTAGAGAAACAATGTGTGTTGCAGGGCTGGACCAATGACTAAGCTCTCCTGTGGTGCCCTACGGAAATAAAACAACAAGTGGGAGAATGTTGGGTACGTGTTATATTCTTTCCACGAATAGTCGCACACACCTATTTTAGGTGGGTGGACCCACCTATGATTTTGTGCATGGGTTTGCACATGGTTTAAGGGCATGATGGTTTTAAACCCCTGGTATTTTTTAGATCCGTTCAAGGGAACTACGGTTATGTTCTAACCAGGGTTAATGGATTTGAGTTTATGAATGCTTCGGCATGTATAAATATGTGTTGTAGCACTAAAAGGAATATAATGAAAAATCAAGTTGGTAGTCCTGATTTGGGATCCAAGGGAAAAATCTTTGTGTATATATATTTTATGTTTTATGCTCTCGCTATTGTTTATTTTCTATTTTTAAGAATTCATTTGCAGATAATTTTTGTAAAGGGTTAAAACCTATAGTTTGCAAAAATGATTCAGCCTTTTAGTACAACCTACAACAACATCATAGAGAAGGTTCGGGGTGCACCAACTGAGTGACTAAGGACGAGTCAGAAGTGAGTGTTTGGGGCTTGTTGGGTGGCCCAACTTGGTCCATTTTGGGTCAAAATAATCAGTAGCTAAATGAGAGGAGTACGTGGTTCAGCAAAGGTAAATTAACCACTCAGAGTTTAGGGGCTTTGCAATGGGTAAAATCCCCTCTTTTTGTAAATGGATTGAGTTTATTTTGTTAGTTTTGAGTCCTCCCATGGTATGTGGACCATGGTTTTGAGTTGATGTAGATGTTATATAAATAAATGTAAATATATGTCGAAGAATAGAGTCATGTACTTGTGATGAGAACAACTTTTTGAATATCTATCTTTCTGTGTTTTGGGCCAAGGGAAGGCTCCGTTGTTGTGTGCGCGAAGGCCTTGAAGAGTCTGCAGCTTTGTGCGCACACCACCTACAACTGTGTGCATAGGTTGGATAAAGTATATATGTCGAAGAGACTTATCCTAATAAATGAAGAAGATTTTGAAGACATATTTTTTTTTTTAAATTGTATTTTCTTATTATCAGTAATTGCGAAGTTATTTATATTCTTTATGTATTTTTTAATGATAAAGGCGTAGTGTGCAATAATATTAAGTGATGAATAGGGCATAGATTGTGAAAGTAGATAATTGCATCCTTGCAGTTCCAAATAAGAAGTAGAAGTTTAGCAGTAGATCCACGTAATATTGTCCTTCTGGATGCAGAAACCTAGTTCCAACATCCCCAAATATTTCCTCGGGTGAGACTGTGATCAACGTTGTAGGTCGTTACCGAAAGGGCCGATAATAAAGGGTTTTTTGATGTGCAACTAACTCTGAACCTGGGTCAAGACCCCTTTGAGCCAAAAAATGGTTCCATTGTCAAGATCAGGATCTGATTGAGGGATATGTGGATGTGGTATCCGACCAAAAAGGAAATAGAAGACTAGGTAGAACTGAAAGAACAAGAATTCATAGTTCAAGAAAACAAAAATCTGCGACTTTCAACTAAAGCTTGGTTGTAGAGGTATATTTTTACAGAACAACATGATATTTTCTTCGCAACGCTTGCTAACGAGATGCATGAATGGTTATCTAGGCTAACTGAGAAAAAGAATTGTTTTAAGAACGACGAGCCTACTGTGTGGAGCCCTAAATTGTTACAACGACTCAAGGAGACATGTAACAACATATAGGGAGATGTTTATTTTTGGATCGATATTTTCCTAGAAGGATTTACTACTGAATTCACAATAGACGCATTCATATCTTACAATGAAGATGAACCAATATTTTTCAAGGGTTTGCGAAGTAAGTATCTAAATTATTTGAATATATGGATTAAAATTATTTTATGTGAAAAGGGTGTACTACGAATGCAGTTAGATTAATGTTTGGGATTAAGTGTTGAGGCAAATCTACGTGAAGTGGAAAATAATACAGAGTATACCATGAAAATTACATTGAGACTAATTACAATCCACTTTTGAGTGGCACTGAGAGCGAAGAAAAAATAAGTAACCACACAACCCCTAGAGGTGCGTCACACTCAAGAGTTGAGAACAATCAGGGCAGCTATGGGATTCCCCATCTCGCAACACCCCTCACCCCCCATCCCACTCACTACATTTTACCTCCACCTCCACCTCCACCTTTGTTGAGATAAGGTCATGTGTTGGCCATATGGCTGGGGGCCGGGTCCAACTGCCCACCCTTGCTAGCTTTGGCTATGTTCGCTTGGGGTCATGGTCATATGCCCTTAACGATAACTGGGGGTCGGGCTTAACCACCCATTCCCTTTGACATGGCCTCTGCCACAATTCTATGTGGTATCGAATCCCTAGGGCTAAGGATTAGTTGCCCTTTCCCCTCTCTTCTTTTTTCGTGGGTCATGTGATGATCTAGGTGACCAGGGATATGGCCAAGTGCCCCTCCCTCTCCATTGTAATGCCTCCATGTGGTCGTGTGGGTATACATTGTGACCTGGGGCCGGGGCCAACCATCCAACCCCTCCTCCAAAATGTTAAGCATATGAAAATAAATATAACCAATGACCTATATGGTTAAGAACTTGTGTGATGGTGTGACAATAAGGTTAGAGGTTGGTTTATTGGAGGTCTAGGGTTGAACCCCGTTGAGGCTCTTGGGCCCATTATAAAAATTTTGACCAACCACGGGGTGCCATGTGGCGCCCTTTGATTGGGCCACCTAAAAACTAAAAAAGCAACCAAAATGTGCCACCTGAACCTATACCATGATGCCACGTGTTAAAACTTTATTGGCCTACTTCCAACTTTACCCTGCATAGTGAGTTGATGACGTTAGTTGTACGGAGTACCCAATCAGCAGCCCAATCAACCTTGTTGTTGACTTTTTCGTTATTGGTCAAAAACATCATAACCCTATAACTTCTTCATACGATGTTGGAATTAGGATATTAAAGCGTCATTGGAATCAAGAAAATGAAAAATATGACTTGACGCCAGTTTTGGGAGATTCTGAGCAATATCATTTTTAAGCCCATTTTTATCTCTGGATCATACCTCCCCAATAGGAACTTTTGGACCTCAAAAAGTCTATCTTCAATAAGTAATAAGTGAGGAACAAGCTCATTAACTTTATCGATCTCAATCCTTCTTGTTCTATTTTAATTGGTTCCTTTGAGCTCCAATCAAGGTACTCTACCTTTCCTTTGCGTGAAATCCTTGTCTTCATGTCAAGAATTGTGGCTTGTTGCAATTCTCTTCAACATGCAGGAAAAAAAAATCCAATGGATGGAATCTAAACATTCTCTCCAAATCCATATTTCTTTGGCTCAAACAAACTTCACCCTGAAGTATTTCTTTCTTGGAGACAAACTTGATCTTCCACCTGGAAATCAGAAGCAACTCAATGCTTTCCATGCATTGATTTACACTTGCTTTGATGTCCTCAAGCTACACCTGTACAATGACATACTTGAGTTTTTCCACATCATCATGGTCATCTTCTGCACAATATTTACCAAATAAAAAATTCACAAAAAGATTCACGTATCGAAATACTTGTATAGGTGAGTTCTTGACAGAACTGTAGACATACTGGATGAAAAACAAATGCTCATCCGAAAAGTCCTCAAACAAATGGGCTCATCATCCAACGAAAATAACATAACATGCCAAAAAAAGCACACTTATTTCAGATAAGTGATTTTACATGAATTCACTTTATAAAGTACCAAAACGATAATATACAACAAGTATTTACAATTATAAAGAAAGAAAATTGTACAAAATAGTCTACCCATTCGGTTTTCCTAACTAGGCTTATGGGTTCATTTCTGCACCCACTTTTCCTCAAAGGCTTCTTCAAGAACTACATTAGTTTCCATTTTTCCACCTATCTCTTTCCTTGAAAGGGATCACATGACCTCTTTGTCCTTCTTGGGATGAAGTTCCGGATGGAGTTTCCAACACTTTTCAATCCGATGCCCATTCATGCTACAATGGGTACCCAAATGCTTACATTTTCCCATTGAAAAAGAAGTCTTCATACTTGAGAGAGGCTCCTCATGGCTTGTCCCAATGATTTGATCCATTTTCTTTACCATATATTTACAGTGCTCAAACTTAGCCAGACAAAGGTCAGCCGCATCACAAAATGTGCAAGGAAACATTTACCATAAATAATCAAAATCATGAAAAATTTTGAAATCCCCATGACACTTATACCTTTCCTTTGAGCTATGAATTTGACGAGAAGAACTAGAATTTCCATGTCCCTTCTAATGTTCATCTCTCTTCAAAGAAAATTTTCCATTATCACTACCATCATGGTGTGACTTATCATCACTTAATGATTTCTTTGCCTCAACAATTTTAGATCACTCTCCAATTTCTCCATGGCCATATTCCAATCCTTCATATCATGGTAGTTCCGTAACCTCGATAGGATTAGTGATACCTTAACCATTGACACCAAGGCCACTTCCATCATAACCCATCCTAGTTAAAATCTTCATATCAATACCTTTGGTATGATTTTCAAAAGCTGCAAAATATGTGTTATCAAAATTAGATGACTGAGTAAAACTAGAAATGCTAGTTACCTCCTTTGGCCTATCACCCATGTTTTTTGTTTCAAATGTTGATGAAGAAGTGGATGATGACTCTAGATAACCACTTTTACAAACGAGAACATAGGGATAATTTTTTAGATGCTGACAAAACTCACAAGCATCATTCTCAACATGGGGTCCATATCCTATGTACGAACCATGTCCACAAATTGGATTCACCTTGGATGGATTCTTTGTTGATTCTGGGATGGAATTATCACCAGTCTGTTCCTCCACAATATGTTTCAGTTGTAGGTGCATTTTCCTTTTTTCCTCCTCTAGCTTGAAATTATCCATTCGAAGAGATAGATTAATCTCCTCCAACTCTTGGATTATTTCACATTTCAATTTATTTCCCATACTTGAAATTTGGACATAACCTGCTCTCATACCACCTCATCTGAAAATTTGGAGGAAAACCTCCTCCTATAAAACGATCGTCCTCTGACACTTTTCAAGTTAACAAAATGGGTCTTTAAAGGTAAAATAAGTTTCAAAACCTCTTCAATATGGTGAGTTAAGTTTTCACATGAACTTAAAATATAAACAAATTCACATGCAAATCAAGATGATAAACATGAAGAGAAGACACTAGCATTTGCTAACAGTGTTCACCCCTCTTGGGCTACGTCCCAAGGCCTACTCCAATAGCTAGAAAACTATATTGATTTCAACAGCAAATGTGTTCATTACAACTTGTTGAAAATAGATTGGCTTGTCTCTCCTACAAAGAAACCATCTCCTACAAAGAATTCTCACTCAGAAAGATGACTCCCTACAACAAGTCATGAAAATTTTAACATAAAAAGGACTCTTCTACAATAGGTCCTTGTACTCCACCTGAAATAAAAAGTATAAACATGCAACTCCTTCTCAATGAAGAGTTGAAAATGGATTCTCTCCTTAACACATTGAGAAAAGGCTGAACATAGTTTCTCTATTGAAGTAACAACCACTTCAAATGAAACTAGAAGGTTGGAAAACCTCTAACTAGGCTCTCTCCATGCTAAAAAATGCCTTCAGACTCCTTCAAAACTGTCTATACCTCTAACACTAAAAGGCTTTCTTCTAAAAAAATTCCATCATAAAGTGCTCATATCATAAATCTGAGTCTGCCACTAAGTTTAGGACACTAAAAAACCCTTATCTAGACTCTTATTGAGCTCAAAAAGGTTAAAAACAGAGCAAGATATTCTTCTCCAAACCAAGCTCTGTTATTCGTTGCAAATTGGTAAAACCTGCAAACTGTGCGACGATTTCACCCTTTAAATAGTTCAATGAGTGACAATTTCACCTCAAACCAACGTGATTCCCACCAAAGAAGGTGTAATTTTTCGCTTCATTAATTTAGCCAATAACCCTTATGTGTCAAATCAAGGTCACGTGGCGCCCATGTGGCCGGGGGCGAGGGATAATCGCCCGCTCCTGCCAGCTTAGCTCCCGCTCCGCCGAGATAAGGTCATGTTATGGCGATATGGTTGAGGGCTGGGTGAACTGCCTGCACCCACTGGCTTTGGCTCCGCTCGCCTGAGGTCATGGTCATATATCATTATCGAGAACCACGGGTTGGGCTTAACCACCAGTGCCCTCTGCCATAGCCTACACCATGATTCTATGTGGTATCACGTGCCCCACGACCAGGGCTTAGCCACCCCCACCCCTCTTTGCTTCTGTCGTAGGTCATGTGACAAGCCAGGTGACCAGGGCTAAGGCCAAGTGCCCCGCCCTCTCTGCCTTAGCTCCTCCACGTGGTCATGTGGGTATAAACTATGACCTAGGGCTGAGGTTAATCACCCGACCCCTCCTCCAAAATTCCAAAACATATGAAAATAAATATAATTTATGGCTTGTATGATTAAGAACTTGTGCAATGGTGTGATGATAAGGTCGTAGGTTGGTCTATCGGAAGTCTATGGGTTGAACCTCACTAAGGCCCTTAGGCCCATTATAAAAAAAAATTCCAACCATGGGGCGCTAGGGGGCATCATCTCATTGGGCCATGTGGCACCCTTTGAATGGGCCACCTCAAAAATAAAAAACCAACCAAAATGTTCCACCTGCACCCGTACCATGATGCCACATGTCAAAACTTGATTGGCCTACCACCAACAGTACTCTCCACAATCAGCTGATGATTTCAGTTGTATAGACTACCCAGTCAGAAACCCAGTTAACCATGTTGTTGATTTTTTATTTTTTGGTCAAACACTTCAGAATGCCATAACTTATTCATACAATGTCAGATTGAGGCGATTCAAGTGTCGTTGGAATTAGGATGACGAACACTACGAATTTATGCCTTTTTCGGGAGATTTCAAGAAATTTAATTTTTCAGCCTATTTTTGATCTTCGGATCACTAGGAGAGCCACAAAGATCACCCCACTTGGGAGAGAGGAAAACTCTTCTTGGGATATTAGAGAACAAATATTTAGAATTTCTGACGAAATTTGACTAAACGATTGTTGATCTATATAGGAATATTTAGATTTGATCCAACATTTGCTAACTTGTTAGCTAATTTAATACCATATCATCTTATGTGGGAAGAAATAATGACCAGAATCAAAGTGAAAAGGAGAGTTACTTTGTCAATCATGCTAGAAAGATGTTAGCTCTTAAATTTTTTGAAAAGAGGTGATATGTTGAGTAGTCTTTTTAGAATTTGAAGCACTGAAACAAACTGTAAGAAGGCATTAACTTGCTCAAATAACTTCTAAGACACAAAATCCATTTTTAACCTTTAGTGGCTTTCAAACTCGGCACTTAAACAAGCATCCTCACAAGAAGGAACAAAAGATAGCCAAAGGCCACCTACACAACTTGGCCCAAATTGAGATGATATTCTTCTCACCCCTTTGGGCTGTAAACTCCAGCTTCAAAGTCCAAAACTCTTATGAACAAAGGGGCTAGTATTACCACTTACCTTTGTGATCTAGGAGATCAAAAATATGCTAAAAAATGAAAGTTCTCAAAATCTCTTGAAACTAGTTCCAAAACATAGATCTCGTTGTTATGATTCTAATGACACTTGAATCGCCTCAATTTGACATCGTATCAGGAAGTTATCGCATTATAAAGTTTTTGGCAGACAATTGAAAATTCAACTTGCAGGGTTGACTAGGAAGTGTATGGATTCCATGTGGCTGTCTGTACAATGATGTCATGCTGATGTCATCAACTGATCGGGCAGTATGAGAGCTAATTAGAACTTGATACGTGGATCAATTTGGTGATGACATTTGGCACACTTTCATTGGTTGAAGGTATTCGGGAATGGAACAATCACGGAGTCACACGTTGTCCAATCCCAAGGTGCCATGTGGCACTCTAGAAGACACTAAAATTTGGTTCAACAGACTGAACAACCTCCATAGGATTCGAACTTCCAACCTTCAGTTAACCAACAGGTCACTCCACCATTACAGTACCTATGTTTCTTGTTATATATGGGTGGAAAAATTTTATTTAAAGAAAAGTGGTTCCACCATTGGGGGAGAGGGATGGGCCAGTAGGCGCACCTAACCTACCCAGCCCCAGGTTTAACTACACCCTCGTGACCAAAGGTGAAAGGTTGGAGGGGCGGGGTGTGTGGCCCCCTTCCCACTCCCCAGCCCATGGTTATGGTTACCGCGAAGACCACTGGTGGAGGTTACAATGAAAGTGAAGGAGAGGTATCAAAGTTTAGTTCCAATCCCAAGCCACATGCACAACCACAAGATCTAGAGCGAGGCCAGGAAGGCGCATGGCCTATGGCCCATGCCTCTTGGTCACGTATAATGCCACATGACCAGGCAAAGAGTGACGAAATCGACGCTAGGTGCTCAGACCAATAAAAAAATTTATTTAATGTTTCAAAAGAACACACCAAATGAACTAGAGTTCATGGGTTGAACCCAATACCTACGGGTTTCAAACTCTACGTCTTACCAATGCAACAATGAACCATTTTGTTGTGAGTTTTGCAGAGCGAGTAGGTTTGTAGAGTTATTTGCAAATAGTTTGAATAAGGAGGCCTATCTTGGCCATTTTTCAACATCTTTGAGTCCAAGAAGAGCCTACACATGGGTTTTTGGGCATTTTGGACGCAATGGTAGTGTTATTTTTGCAACTTGAGCATTGTATGTTGATGTATTTGAACATTTGAACATATAATATAAAGGGCCACCATTGGAAGCTGGACTCAGAGACGTAGCCCAAGAGGGGTGAACTATGTCATCAATTTGTTGTGTTTTAATGCTACTTATTGTCCATTTTAACTGTTAAAAATATGCAAAATTTACTTTATTTTGTGTGATTTTGAAAACACAATCCATTGCTTAAAATACAAAAACTAGCTTGCAACACATTTCATGAAATAATTTCAGATCACTCTGAAGGAAACAAAGCCTCCCATCATTGAACAAATTTATAGGCTTTTCATTCCAAATGAGAATACAATCATAATTGTTTCGTCCCACAACTAATCTCAAATATATACTTAATTCACATACGATATACTTAAATAAACTCATACATTCTACTTTACCAAACCACACGTCACATATTATCACATATGGCATGTTTTAGGGATTACTTCTACATGTAACATTCATTCATGAAAGAAATAACAATGATAACCAAGAACACCATGCTTTACTTTATTTCATCATTCCAACATATTATATAAATCACCATAACATCAATTATGAAATATTGAAGTATAATATCATTTCATCAAAAGAAAATTAGTTACTTATTTGAGTTACTTAAGCTTGCTAAAAACCAAAGAAGGGAGAGTCACTCTCCACCCAACCATAGGATCATCTACATTGTAGACATTCTTGTAGTTGGCCACCCTCAAGCCAAATCCAATGCCTTGAGAGGAAGGCTAACTAAAATACCAACAAGGATTCCAACAAGGTAGAGAACATGAAGGCTACTCTTCTTCATATATAGGGATTCAATATGTTTTCTTTTAGCCTCAGAGCCAAGGCCTATAGTCTTTCACAGTATGGCCACACTAGATCTATATGAAACAAAGGGAGCCCTTCATGCACCTAATACTATATAGTCCCTCATTAATTCCCTTTCTCCGTGCTTTTGACACATAAATTCAACATGTTGTTTTTTGTGCTTAACTTCAACAAGCTTTCTCAACAATCCATCTGCCCCTCTAGTCAAGTTGAAGGCTTCACCACTAACTGCCCTCACCAAACAGGTAGTCCACAAACTCCACACAACTTGTTTTGTTTCAAAAAAAAAATCTCACGTTTTTATCAAATCCATAATCTTAGAACCCGTGAATGGTTATAATTCATTCCACGGGTTACTTAGGTTTAGGCATATATGATCGATAATCTGCAGTCTTCCCTTACCACTCTCTGCTCACACACTTGCATTCTTCGCCTCTCTCTCTACCCAACCACATGCACATTGCTCAACATGAGAGTTTGAGTCCCTTACCATGATTTGCATAGTCAATATGAATTCTCTAGTATGAGTTCATTGCCCATACCTCTGGAGCAGTTGAGTATGACTCTCATTCCTTCTCATAACTACTAGCAGTTAGATAGTTCAACTACCAAATTAAAAATCAAAACATTTAAATTAGAAGAATTTCCAATTTACGTTACAACGTCCCTCTCAAACATCGAGATCCATGTTGATTACCCTCTTCTTCTTCTTTAAAAATATATTAAATAAAATACATATTACATCAATTAAAATGTGTCAACACGTTCATATTAACTATTCCAACATTTAAAAAAAAAATTAGAAAAAAAAACATTCCACTTGGTATACAAACTTAGATAGTAAACATATTAACGGTCACCCCAACTGTCACTAGCAATAGGAAGTTGCTAAGGGCACTAACCTTTAAACCTTACAATGAGCATCACATGCCCTTTTTTTTGGGCACGACATTTGGCATGCACAATCAAGAGTGTTGAGATGACTTGTGCTTAATTAAAAAAGATTCAAGTTTGCAAAGCTGCATTATTTTTTGGTGTTGTTTTTATAACAATATTTAATCAACAAACAACTACTTTTCTAAAAATAAATTAAAAAATTTCAAAGAAATGGGATGTAAACTTTTAAAAGTATAATAGTTCGTATCTACATCACCAGTGAATTAAAATTCCAGCGAGTGGTAGATCCATCACATTTAATTCTGAGAAATTTAAATTTTCCATTGATGCATCACAGTGAAAAATTTTCAAAGCAATGGGATGTAGACTTTTAAAAGTATAATAGTTCGTATCTACATCACCGGTGATTTAAAAATCCAACAAGTGGTAGATCCATCACATTTAATTCCGAGATACTCGAAACTAAAATTTTCCATGAAAGAAATAGTTTATTAATTAAATAAATATATAATCGAGTTGTTTTTTTGGGATCAGAATTCGACATAAAAATTTGTAGTGAAATCTTGATTTGTGTTGTTTAAATTGGTTTTTTTGATTACAAATATGAATTTAGCACCCTCAAAGATTTCTTGGGGATGTCGATTGTGCAGAGTTTACCCATCAAACTTGTGATTTTATTATTCCATTCTTAATATGGAGTTGACATGTAATATATATATAGAGAGAGAGAGAACAATTCTCCATAATATTTTTTCAGGGGCAAACATTTTCTCAAGTTTTGCACCTAAAAAGATGTTTGCATTTTGAGAGATTTAATTCTCTTGACACTAGTAGATCCAAAATTAAAATGAATTTATTCTAACTATAAATTATTTGAAATCACTTGTTAAATGAATTTACTATTTATTGGAATTAAATTTAATAACAAATTATTTGTTCATGCATCAATTACTTGTTTAATTAATTTAAATACTAACTTAAAAATAATAAAATGTATTATTTCTTTGTCTAATAAAATATAAATATTAATTTTAAAAATAATAGAATGTATTATTAGTTCCTGCCGCAGGCACGAATCGGACTATTGTAATCGATATGGCGATGTTAACATTAGTCTAGCTGCTTGTTATTTTTCTCCATCAAGTATAAGAAAAGTTTTTAGGTGCAGACACTTTCACCATCTTATTTGGCCTCTTCTCGAGGTGAACCATATATTATGTGCGTTTTTTTGGTTTTATATGTTCACAGTATAGACTAATGCTAACATTAATCTACAATACTAAACACTATGTTATTTTGGCAGTGCTTATACTTGTTTGGGGTAATTCCCACTGCCTTATAACTACCACCTGCACACCCATGCAAATTTATTGTGCCACCTATAGTTCCAGTTTCACCTACACCGCCATGGAAATATGCTTCATAATACCATATCTGTGTTACATGGTATTCTCTTTTCCTTTTGTTGTAGGGGGCATTGGCTTGCCAAATAGAGAAATATTACCTAAAATCTTACATATGTGTATCATAATTTGGGAACTCGACCCATCAATCTATCTCGATGAAATCGATCTCTCATTCGAGCAACTTAAAAACAAAGTAATCTAAAGCATGGAGTCCAAAAGACTAAATACCATCTAAATTTTCTAACTATAGCTTGGCCTGAAACTATGCTCAGCAATCAACAAGTCACATTTTACTCATTCCAGAAAAGAATTACGCTCTTTCCTTATGTGACATCGGGAGGGAAAGGAGCATTAAGTGACTCAACCTCTGTAACAGAAGCCATTCATTGAAACAAAAGGTCTTCACAGATAACTTAGTTTCAATCTTTTTGATGAACGCATACACCCTTGTTGATTTCTAGTAGCATCGAATGTGATTTAAGTCTCAAATTTTGCAGGGAGGCTTAGACACATGTATTCCAAGAACCCATAAAGCGTTTTGGGAAATTCCATCCGGATTGTGTTTTATTAAAATAATTAATTATTTTTTATATGAGCCTAAGTCTAAAATTATGGAATTAAAATAATTAAAGGGTATTAATAAAACAGGGTGTGAATCTTCTAGAAAAAGACGAAGATCAAGTAAAGTTAATATTATCCATTGATTAGTGATTTTATCTCGCCCGTTGAAGTATCAATGAGAAGAATATAAGAAGGACTTGATGGAATTTGGAAAGATACACCGAGAGCGTCTAAAGATCAATTTTCTCAAGTGAGCAGTGCTCAACAACAAAGAAGATCATTAGGTTGATTTGATTTCAGTGAGGGGCAGTGATAGTTCCAGTTGGAAATTATTTTCCTGAGCCGAGAATACATAGCAGAGAAGGCAAAGAAGAGGACGCAAAAGAAGCAACGTAGCAGCTACACAAAGGCAACACAGGGCCATGCAGAGGCAACATTGCAACCTTGAGGAGATCAATGATTTTGCTAAGGATTAGTCAGATCTATTGTCGGGGTGTGAGGTCGAAGGGGCTAGAAGATCAACATTTAGCCAACAGAAAGACCAAAAAAAGGAGGTGACGTAGTCCCCAACCAGAGTGATGCAGATCTACGAAGAGGCAGCATGAGGTTGTCTGGTTCAGTGTTGGGTCAATTCCATATCTCTAGTGTCGGTTTGAGGTAATCCTCACTAGTTCTTTGTCAGTTAGATTATTTTTGGATAGAAAAATTTGGGCATCCAGTTGTATTTATAAACTTTTTCTTAATAATATCAAACCCTCATCTACTGCACCGATTTTCCCATATTGAGGTTTTCTAGGGACTTAGTCCAAAAATAATGGTGTCATGTGTGTTTAACTCTCTTCTTGCTCAGGTCTTGTTTCCACATTTATTTTTCCACAGTTTATTATGTAGTGAAGGTTGTCGTGTATTTTCTTCAATATTTAACTGTAGAACACAATTAATAACTTGTATAATTTATCAAGTAGGAGAAGTAATATTAGTTTGTTGCAATAGGGATTGTGGGTTTAGGAATTTTCACATGGTATCAAAGCTTGTGTAGTAGTGCAAGAGAATCAAGGGAGTAGATTAAATGAACTAAGCATTGAAAAATAAGTTAGAGGTCGAATAGTTGCATATGAAGCAGATTGAATCCCAAAAGGATTGCACTGTCCAGGCCAGGAGAGTTATAATCGTGAGGAAAATCTCTCTGAGTGAGTCGACAAAGAGGTAAGTTTTCTAGATTCTTGATTTTCCAGTGGCGAAGGGAGAAATGCAGGAGTAGCTTTAGCGCAGAGCAGATACCTTTGGGAAGGAGCAGATTTACTAACTCTAGTAGGGAGTGCGTAGGCCAGCCTAGCAACTGTGCAGAGGAGAGAGAGAGGGAGAAATTTGAAATTTTTTTAGTCAGTATAGATTGCAGCAAACGAGCTGAGAGATCAAGATCGGTTGGAGGTAGCCTCTAACTATGCGATATGGTAGGCAAGGATCAAAAGCTCGTTAGATGAGCATGATATCAAAGCTTTCATCATTGGTGTGGTAGATGTCCCCATGGATGAAGATCTATTGAAAGCATACAAGAAAGATATGGCAAAGGCGAAGCATTTGATCCTCGATGGAGTGAGGGATCATGTAGTATGACATATCACAATAAAAGGGACCGCAAAGGAGATTTGGGATGCCTTAGCAACGTTATATCAGGGATCTTCCGAACGAAGAAAGATGTTATTGTAGGAGAAGATACGATCAACACGGATGCAGAAGGGAGAGCACATAGATCCATTCCTATATAATCTTCAAGAATTCCGAGATCAACTGGAAGCCGTGGGAGATGCGCCTCAGGCCACCAGAATGGTCAAATTAGCACTGAACTGAGCTTCAGATGAATGGTAGGTCTTTGTCCAAAGAATCCTGGGTAGAGAAAGACTGCTTGATTGGGAGACGATGCGGGTTTATCTTCAATAAGAAGAGATGAGGTGAGACATGATCAAGTGTAATCTTTATGGCAGAAACAGAAGTGAGATGAAGCCCAAGGAGGAGGAGGAGAATGCAACCCTTGCATCAAAGGGACAACACGAGAAGAAGATATCGAAAAAGGATGTTTCAAAGATGAAGTGCTTCCAGTGTGGGGAGTATGGTCGTTACGTCACAAAATTTCCTCTCAAGAAGAAGGAAAAAGACGAGAAGCATGATCTGCAGGCTACAGCCACAAGGATCGAGGAGGAGGATTTATCCATGATTTCCCACATATCTCCTAGGAAAGTTGGGGTGATCTAGAACTATAGTTCGAAAGAGCTTTAGTTGTGCAGGATCCTTAAGGAGTCCACCTCTTAGATCAATACCCACCTATGGGATCCCAAATAAGAAGTAGCAATATGGACAAGTGTCAATTGGTGCATAGGGATGCCAGAGTGACATCGCAGTGGCTAGAAAGCGCCATAGTTTGAGCAGCGCAGAGTTGAAAGCAGTGCAGGAAGGAACAATGCAGAGTTAGCAGCGACGCAACAACTTCAGAGGGTTAGAACAGAGTCTAGAAGCAGTCATATATTTAGTATCATATGCATCATGTTGAACACTTAGTTCAGTGTTTGGATGATTTTTTGTTACATCAGGAAGCAGAGTTGCGGTGGAGTAGCATTTGGCAGCATTACACAGGGTCAGTAGCATCATAGATGCAACAACAAAGTTATTGGTGGGAAGGAGTGTCATACATAAACATCGCAGATGGAGATGTTGCAAAATCAATGTAGTGATTCAACATGATGCATTACTGGAGCACATTCCTTGCTAAGAGGGAGTGTTGATTTCTGGTAGCATCAGATGTGCTATAATTCTCAAATTTTGGAGGGAGGCTTAGGCACATGTATTCCAAAGAACCTAGAAAGCGTTTTGGGAAATTTCACCCAGATTGTGTTTTATTAAAATAATTAATTATTTTTAATAAGAGCCTAAGTCTAAACTTAGGGAATTAAAATAATTAAAGGGCATTAATAAAACAGGGTGTGAAACTTCTAGAAAAATACGGAGATCAAGTCAAGTTAATCTTAGTCGTTGATTAGCGATTTAATCTCAGCTGTTGAAGTCTCAACGAGAATATTACAAGAAGGACTTGATGGAAATTTGGAAAGATACACCGAGAGTGTTAGGGGTTGATTTTCTCAAGTGAGAAGTGCTCAACAATGGAGAATATCATCGAGTTGATTCAATTTCAGTGAGGGGCAGTGATAGTTCCAGTCGAAAAGTCTTGTCATGACCCAGGAATGCATATTAGAGAAGGTAGAGAAAAGGACATGGAAGAAGCAGCATAGCATCTATGTAGAGGCACTACAGGGCCACACAAAGGCAAAATTGTAGCCTTTAGTAGATCAGTGATTTTGCTGAGGATCGGTCAGATCCTGTGTGAGAGTGTCGGGATGTGAGACCGGAGGGGCCAGAAGATCAACATCCAGCCGACAGAACGAATAGTAGAAGGAGGTGATGTAGTCCCCAGCCAGAGTGAAACATATCTACACAGAGGCTACGTAGAGGCAGTGTGGGGCTACCCAGTTCAGTGTTGGGTTAGTTCCAGATCTCCAATGTCAGTGTGAGTTAATCCTCAGTAGTTCTCTGATAGTCATATTCTTTGTGGATAGCCAGATTTGGGAATCTAGTTGTATTCAGAGAGTTCTACTTGATAATATCAAATCCTCATCTTCTGCACTGGTTTTCCCACATTGGGTTATTTCGGGGACTTGGTCCAAAAATAATGGTGTCATGTGTGTTTAGTTCTCTTCTTGCTCATATCTTATTTTCACATTTATTTTTCCGCAGTTTATTTATGTAGTGAAGGTTACAGTGTATTTTCTTCAGCGTTTACTTGTAGAACACAGTAAATAACTTGTATGATTTATCAAGTAGGAGAAGTAATATCAATTTGTTGCAATAGGGATTTCAGGTTTAGGAATTTTAACAACCCTTTGGTGAACCTGATGTGAAACTCAACTTCCATCATTGAGTTCCCAACAGTTTTTATTTTTCTCATGAAGGTGACTATAGCCATATCGAGTTTCTTTTTGGATAGAATCAAGTCAACATGATTTTGTACAACCACTACGCTCTTCTCAAAAGATGGCCATATGGTTGTGTGCATGTTGCATGGCTCTCTGGCGGTGTTGCAATACCTTCGATGTGCATGTTGCATGGATATCTAGTGGTGTTGAAATACCTTTCGCGAGATTGCAGGGGAGATTTTTCCACAATATGGAGCCTTCTACTATCTTAAGCTCTACTTATCATAGAAAATGTATTCTCGGATAAGGAAGCACTAAGTTGCTCCCATACCGCTTCATCCAACATGGACTCATTGAAATTGAATTCTTCAGTCACTGTAACACTTACCTTGAACCTTTTGAATCACCTAGAGCACACAACACCTGGAGAAAGAATTTCTTTTAGGTATGTGTTATCATTTAAATGTTTTACGAGAAACTACCTTTCTGACTTCCATCTTTCAACCCATGTATAAGCCCTTATTAGAACATCACTATAGTTTGAAAAATGGTTCACACCTCCAAAAATGAAAAGATTAATTATGACTAAGCCAAAATGGCTAACAAATGGAATCCAAATCACATTGATTGTCTGACTTGGGGATCATAATTTTTAAATTATGAATATAATTGACTATACATATTTTCTATTTCTGGAAATTTCAATAGTGACAGGATAAAAAATATTAAATTATTAGTTTAAAAAATATTACATAGAATTTATAAAATATATATTTGATTTTAAATGGAGGACATATGTTTGAACTAGAACAATTTAATACTCTGGGCATGAATAAAATTATCAGGGCATGAATACAATTCCACAATATTGGAATGGACGACCATGAAAAACTAAACCAAGACACGCTTGTTTAATGAAAAAGTAAGATTCATTGGTATGAGCTTCCATTTGTCATTATTCAATGATTGGTATCCTTACCTCATGCTTCCTCCTATTTGGATGGTTATAATCCATACCTCCAAGCAATATAAAGTGGTTCAATCAAAAGGCAATTTTAGTGCATTTCTAACCTACAATGGTAGACACCCCATCGAAAGTAACAAAGTGTTTCTACAGTGTGCTGAAATGGCCTACTCCTTGTTATTTTCTTTTTGAACTATGAAATTCTTTCGAGCTTTGTAGGGTAGTGGGAATTTATGTTCATTACCGCCCTCCTCATTGTTAGCCCATATATTCTTCCCCCACTTCCAAACCTTCCCTTCTATTTATAGGGAAAAGAGACCCTTTAAGTTCAAGGCCAAACTCACCTCCTACATTTATCAAGGTGAAAGATCCTAAAGAAATGGAACAGGATGACTAGGCTTCCATCCAAGCAGCACCAATAGCATGGCATTATGCCTGAAACGACCTCCTGCTTTGGATTAACGATAACTTTTTCCGGTGGAGGCTCCACAATTGCAACAGGAAATGGCTATGTAACTTCCTGTTTCGTGATTCCGACATTGAGGTCTGCATATTTGTACATCTAGGAGGAACTGATCTTCTCTTCTTGAGGAGCAGGTGGCATGTCACTGCGGAGGGGAACATATATAACAATTCCACAAGCCACACAACCTACACTATGTATCTGATAATTTCCCATCCTTGACATGCACAATAGAAAAACTCTATATACTCGATAAATACTCCAGAACTACACTGGCCACAATGAGATTTGATATATTCACACTTGTTATCACGATTCAAGTGTTGTTTCTCTACTCTACAAGGAGCATTGTCTTCATCCTCCATTGTCAACACCATGAGGTTATCATGTTTTACTTCTGAACAACTTGTATCAAGGATACAACTAACTTCCAGGGTACTTGTTTCCAGATGATGGCCTAATTCTGAAGCATTTTCATTTAGAATTCTAGAGAGTATATGAAAATTTGTGAAGACTGAACTGGATTTTGAGTGCTTACTGTAACCCAAATCATTATTAGACAACATGGGTTCATTCAAAGGTTTTACCACTAAGCGAGGTGGATGATCCAAGTGTGGTAACTAATGGAGCACTCAATGAACACGTGAAATGCATGCAAGCTCCAAATCACAAGTATTTTCCTTTCATCATTTCATATAATAATTGACACCCATTACTTCCAAGGAGCCACGTCATATTCCTATATGAAAAAGGAAATCAAATAACAACGTCGAAGAGTGCAAGAACATCACCATATAATGATTATGCAACATGGGGTTATGCAAGTGAATTCAAAAGTGTGTTATGCCAATGTGATAAGTCAAGTAGGCCACCTAGTGAACCTCACCATCTAGTATGTAAAAATCTAGTCATTTGCTAGCTTACTCACAACGACTATAGTACCATAAATGTTATATGACATTTCCTACCCACTTTTCAAAGACATTTATATGAATTAATCTTCCCAAGAAAGATTCTCATTTTGGTCCTTTTCCATAAGTGACTCTGAGCACATGTTTCGAATTGGGCAACATGAGACATACATTATTGACTGAATAGGCCCACCTATGTATACCATCTTAGAGGTGCACCATGAGTATTCTTTGCTCTCGACCTGCTCTCTATCTCCCTCAAGATCGATCTCCTTCCTTTGGACCCTAAACCTTGTGATCTCCCTCTCCCGGGTCACAAGAAAGTAAAGCACCTCGGTCGATCGATTGAATATACCCTTGGGTTGAGTGCTCTCCCTCGATCTCCTAACATCGGTCAAGTACATAAATGACCTATCAGTCGAGTGAGCGCAGTGAAGCAACATGCTCACATTCACTTGTCTTTTTTTGTCCCCTTCCATCCATCTAGCCCAATAATATTTCCATGGTTCTCGATAGAGTTTGAGGTATATGATTCTTTCGTATAAATCGAGTGCTATGGTTTGACTATGATTGAGTAATTGGCACATACTAAAGCTTCATTCCGTGAGTATAGGTTCTATCAAGTACTAATAAATGCTGTAACGAATTTACGTTTGTCTTAAAGTTCATATAAATACTAATCAACTATATGTGTAATTATTACTATAAATTATTACCTTAATTTAATTTGAGATCTATAATTCTCTCATATACTTCCCGTTTTCTAAATAGCTAACCACTCAAGGCAAGGGCTTGCTGCCCCACAACACCTTGTTTCTTATGAGTCCACGCAAGTTTTTGTTTTTAAATGTGGCGGATCCATCTTTTTGGGAATGTTGGACTCTCATGACACTTGGGAAATTTTATAACGAATGGTTTGTGATGGATCCATTACCGATGAATTAAATGTGGAAAACTTTATAATGAATATATCTTCATCCACAACTTGTTTGATGGATCCATTAATTGTTTATATTAAATTTAATCTACCTGCCTTGATTGAGGGAATCAAAATGTCATTGGTACACCACTTGTTTGATAGATCCGTGCATTATTTATTTGAATTATTTAAAAGTGAAAATGGTCCACTACTGGTTTGATGGATCCATTACTGCTTTATTAAATGTTATTGATTGACTTTGATTCCAAGATCCATTATTTGTTAGATGGATCTATTACTTCTTTGAATTAAATGTATTGACTCATCCCTTCTGATTGATATATTATTTTTTTCAAGAAAATGCTGTGATATTTTAATCTATACGAAATATACGAAATATTACATGTAGTAAATACTGCCATATCTGAATCTATTGAAAATATTACGTGTAGCTACTATGATTTGCCCGTTTCTTTGAATTTAATATGACAGATGCACTATTCGTATGGTAGATTCATCTAGTTCTATGTATTCATTTTATCTATAAAAGTAGGTAACCGAGTTGTTTTTAAGTGTATTTTTGAAAAAAAAATTGGGTTATTTTAAGATCTAATTTAATTCATCTTAAGTTTAATTTTTTTGAAAAGTTTTTAGGTTTATTTTTCAATATAATTTAATCCACGTTTAAGGATCTAATTTAATTCACCGTAAGTGTAATTTTTTGAAAAGTTTAGATCTAATTTAATTTTTTTTTTTTTTGTCAGACAGAAAAAAAAACGCTGATATATTATATATGATCAGTGCATTAACCCAATACATTATATTCTCAGCATATACAGCGAGAAAGTCTATCAATTATAGCCACTGGAAGTATGTTACCTATCTAAGAAAGAGAGGCAGACAAAAACAGTGGCCAACAAAATGTCGGGGGGGAAATTCCACACCCCATCCAAATTATAGAGCACATAATCCCTGCTTATAATTAAAAAAAAAACATATGGAGCAAAAATAAAAAACATCTGGAAAATCAGAGGAAAAACGACCATACTAATCTGAAAGATATTGGTGAAAGAAGAGTTGTAGGATATAGCAGGCCGTAACATTTGATAATCCTGAGATTCCGGAATCCATATACCAGGCTCGCTTGAAATGAACAAAAAGAGCAGCTCGCAGAGGATCAACCCTGCAAGTTAAAAACTGTCACAAACTACATCCTGGGCATCATATTTATGGAATAGGAATGGAGGAGTCCCAGATCTGGGCGCCATCTCTGAACTGTATCACTTGCAAAAAACCAAAATCAGCATTGATGCCTCTTTTAGAAAGCCGGTCAGCCCGCGTGTTGTTCTCCCTGTAAATGTGGCTGATAGGCAGGCAATTCAACCTCTGCCATAACCTTTGGGTCCTTTGGATCCATCCTTGTAAACATGGGCACATCATTGCAATGCTATTAGTCACCCAACCAATAACAATCTTGGAGTCTCCGTACACATTAACATCCTGCAACTGAAGGTTGGTAGCCGCCAGAAGCCCCCCCCCATAGGGCCATGATCTCCGCTTTTTTGTTTGACCCCGGCCCCCCATTCCAAAATATATGGATCCTTTCTCACTAAGACAACTTAATCCATGCTCCACATCCCATATTGCCCCCTACACATGCTCCATCAAAGTATATGGCAGGAATAGCGATCTCATGTGGTCTGATGCGAATGGATCCATCCCTAATAGAAGCAACTGGAGGGGTTCGATCATCGATCCACCTCATGATCGCTGAGAAAACACGGGAGATCTCAAATGGTCTTGCATCAAAAATCAATCTGTTTCTCGCCAGCCAGACCTCCTAAATGAGGAAAAAGGGAAGAGATTTTAATTTACCCTTCAGCCTATCCCAATCCCGAGTAGAAGAAATAAAATCTACTGGAGACCAGGAAGGATCCATGATGTGAGTATTGAACAAACTCCACAATCTGACAACAACTGAGCATCGGAAAAAGAGATGTGAGATAGTTTCCGTTTCACAGCAGCACACCGCACATCTAAAAGGCCCATAATGCTCGTGCTTTATAAGATTATCCCCTGTGAGAACCTTACCCCTCCAAATCAGCCATCCAAACAGAGTAATCTTGGTGGGGATATTATGTCGCCAGAAAGGATAGAAGATCCTTGTAATCTGACCCCCATACAATGAAATATTAATACTGCGATATATATCCTTCACGATCAACGAACCGTCTTTCATAGGGCTGTCCCACACAATCAGATCACCCCCCCGATCCCAACAGAGCCCAGCACCTCTAAAAAAATTCCGTAATTGTTCCCATTCATCAGCATCCGCCCCAGCAAGGCCCATTTGCTGTGTGGATTTGAAAACAGGAGCACTGAAGGACCATCATAGGATTGTTTGTGAGAGAAAGAAAATACCCCTGTGTGCAAGTCGGAGCTGTAGTCGTGGTGAGGGTCCCGATTGTGGTGGTATTGCAAGAATATTCCTGAAACCCAGCGGAATACGACCTCCATCCCTAAATAACCAAGATAATCTGTCAGCCACATGACCCAATACCTTTTTGAAACTCCACCAAATGGTCGATATGCACTGAGGGAAATAAAACTCGAGACATAAGAGCTGATGGAGAACATCACCCACAATATATTTGCATTTAATGATGGCATTCCAAATGCTATTCCCCTTAATAGCTCTCCAAAAAGATTTGATAAGTAGAGCCTTATTAAAAATCTGGGTGTTCAGAATGCCCCACCCATCATGTTCTTTGGGCCTGCATAGGATCTCAAGCCTGCAAAGATGATATTTCTGTACCAAATTAGGGCCCCCGCATAGAAATTGGGCAATTATACTATTGATCAAGTGCACAATCCGATCAGGGAGATAATAAAGGTGTCCCCAGTAAACCATCAACTAAGAGAGCACCGCCTATATCATAATGAGCCTCCCCCCTGTAGACAGCCATCTATGCATCCATTTGCATATCATCCTTCTAAACTTATCGCTTAACCACATCCAATCCCTGATTTTGTACCCACACGGCTTAATTCTGAAACCGAGGTAGCAAAAGCCCTCTGCTGCCAATCTATAATCAACACCCAAGAAATCCACAATGAAAGCAATCTCCTGAGGATCTCCATATTCATAAATAAGAAAGGATTTACCCTTATTAATACCTAAGCCAGTAGCAGTTTCAAACCTTAATAACATGTAGTGAATATAGAACCAATGGTTTCGAATAAGATAGCCAAATATTAATAGATCATCCACAAACAGCGAATGAGAAGAAGACACAGAGTTCGAAAAGGAGAAATCCTTGATAATACCATTCTGTTAAGCTTTATGCATAATTTTACTGAATCCATCCATGATAAGGATGAATATCAGAGGAGAGAGCGCGCATCCTTGTCGCAGACCTCGACCAACAACAAAAAATTGAGTGGGGATACCATTTATAATGACTGCAAATCTAACCATGGAGATACATGTCATAATCCATCTTATGATCCTTAATGGAAGACCAATTTTGAGAAGAACAAGCCTAATATAAGACCAGTCCAAAGAGTCATAAGCCTTATGGAGGTCAACCTTCAACACAATTGCCTCCCTTTTCTTCGAGTGCATAGAGTGTAGCACCTCCTGTGCTATTCCTATGGCATCATGAATAGATATCCCTTGTAAAAAACCATATTGTTCATTGGAGATATGGGCAGATAAAGTACCTTTAATTCGATTTGCAATAATCTTTGACGTGATTTTATATAATACGTTGCAAAGTGCGATCGGCCTGAATTCAACAAAATTTTGTGGGTCAGTTGTTTTGGGAATAAGAGAAATGAACGTCGAGTTGATATTGGCAGGCATGATACCCTGAGTCCTAATCATTTCTACTATCTCATTTAATTCAACTCCCAGTAGATCAAAAAAGAAAATGAAGAATTCCGCGGGCCATCCATCAGGCCCTGGACACTTATCATGAGAGAAATATTTCAGGACCGATAAGACTTCATTCCCAGTAATGCTTTTATCTAGAGATCTAATGGCTTCTTCATCAAAAAAACCCGCCAACATGGTCCAGCAGCCATTCCTGGTTAACCCCGTTGATTTGATCCCCTTTATGGTAAAACGAAGAGAAGTGTCTGTGGGCTTCTCTTAGAATCTCCGGGGTAGAGATAGAAAAACTGTCATCAGATTTTTTTATGCGCACTTAAACTGTAACAAATGGCACTTAAAAACAACTCCATAAATTACACTACTTTCTTATAATGAAAACGGAAAATATAAGAAATTTTTATTTTAAGCACAAAGGCATCAATATAGAATGAATTCACACTTAACATATTTAGAATATGCTACTGAACAATCATATTTATCATTATAAAGAAATAAATCTTCACTAAAAGAGAATTATTATTTTATTTTCAACATTTAAAATTAGAGAAATTAATAAAATAAGTTCAAATTGAAGGCTTATTTATGAATGATTTTTATTAGCAAGATGAAGAATTATTAAAGAAATATATTTTATTATTTTTAAAGTCAACAGAAGAAATAATATTCCTCTCAAGAATTAAAGTTTCTATCCTCACAAAAATGATTCGTGATAAAAAAAAAAAAATTAAATAAATATTAATCCATCATAAAATATTTCAAAAAAATATGCATCCATGAAAATTATTCCAAACAAATATGGAATTATGAAAACTAATCCAAACAAATATACACATTACCATTTCAGATAATTCAAATAAGTTGTGCATGTCTTCTCAATTACATTTACATCTAACAAGTGGTTGATTAATCATATTATTTTAAATTCATAATTTTATTTAAAATAATCTATTTTAAAAACTTTCCACTCGTAAATTATGTAGACATATCTATTTTATAATAAACCTTCTAAAATTTTAATTTAATTAATTATTAAATAGATTATAGAGATTAAAACTTTATAAATGATCAAACTTTCAATGCTAATATCTATATGTATTTGAGTGTGAAATAATATATTTATTGGCATAATATTTTTAATATAAAAAATGATAATCATGATAAATTAATTTTTATTGAAAAAAAAAACTATTAAAACAAACCATAAACCACTAAATTAAGATTTATCTTTTTTACATATTGACCTCTTTACCCATCCAATAAATAAATGAATAAAAGTCAACATTCACTCTATTAAAATTAAGTTTTGTCTTTTTTATATATTGATCTCTTTTCCCACTCAATAAATAAATAAACAAAAATCAACCATCACTCTCATAGATTTTTATTTATATATTGACCTCTTTACCCATCAAATAAATAAAAATCATCTTTCACTCTCTTATTAAAAGAGATTCAAGTGTTATTGTCAGTTTAAGAGATTCAAGTGTTATTGTCCATTGATGACAATAGACGATAGGAAGTTTTGTCAAAGCCACCCTGTTAAACAGGTCCGATTCAAGTGTTATTGTAAATTGATGATAGGAAGTTTTGTCAAAGCCACCCTGTTAAACAGGTCCGACTTGTTAGGGGACGTGATTATATTGTTTCATTTCCTATGGTTTTGAATCCCATGCCATGTCTCATCCTCATTAAACAACAGCAGATGCTGCAACATCATTTATATCACCGTCCAAGCAGAGAGACATGGTCCTGATCCATTTGCAGGTGAGAATTAGTATACGTTTCATCTTTTGAACTTAGCTTTATGTCTACTTGTCAGCAAGGTGGCACTATTCTTACTATGGCACAAAACATAAATGGAATGCATCCTGTGTTTTTTGGAGGGCTCTCAGCATATCCAATTTCATCAAGAAAAGAGCCTTTTTGCTCCCCGATTTTGAAGGTACTCAATGATCAATCATTTGAGCAGGTGGTTTTCTAAAATGAACTTGGATTTTGTTTTTCTGGCTCTATCTTTGAATTTTGAATTTGATTGTGGAAAATATGTTTATACAAAGCCTCTTTATTCTTTTGAATTTGATTGTGGAAAATATGTTTATACAAAGCCTCTTTATTCTTTTGAATTTATGTAGTTTTTTTTTTGTATTTTATATTTTTCAGGGTAGTAATTCGGGGTGGTTTGTATGTATTTTAGTTTTAAAATGTTTAAGATATATTTTTTGAGTTATATTTAAGATTGTGTGTTACTAGACTTTATTCAAATTATTGTCATTTGTGGGAGAAGAATGTATTTGTTGGATAAAGGACCTTCCTTGTATGCAAGAGCTAATTTTGGTTAACCTATTTCCAATTTGACTCTATGCTTAGATATCTTTGATTCAAGCTTAAAATTCATGAATCATAGAGTTGTTGTGGAATTTAGGAGAACACTACTAAAGTATGAGGAGTCTATCCAATGCAATAAAATCTTTGTATTCTTAGTGACCTCCAAAGCTCACGAGAATGAACATCAACATGCCTCACAACATGTGACAATAATGAACCTTTTGGTCCAACAAATGTAAAAGTTAGATGCTTTAGTAGCACAATGCAACATGTTAAGGAATTTGGCAATTAACCTTAGCAAAGACTTCCGCTCAACCTCAAATAAGAGGATGTTAATCAACTCTATCCAAAGAGAATTCAAAGAGGAGGAAACATTACACAATATGAAAGATGCCATGAATATTGAGAAACCAAATTATCTCCCATTAACCATTGGATGGGAGGAGACAAACAACTTGTTCCATTGCCTTTTGTGTTTTTTAAAATAATTAGAATATGAAAGGTTTTATCAAACAATTTGCTTTAAAAAACAACTAAGGTATGATAATTTTAAACATTAGGATATGTAGTTTATAAGAGTTGTCTTTTTGTAAAAATTTTTATATTATTTTGTTTTGTATGCTGGCTAGGTGCATCTTTTTCATATAATATTCTGTAATAATATGATAATAAACATCATACTCACCACATGCAAAATTCATGAACTTTTTGGTGCAACAAATGTGAAAATTAGATGATTAGTAACACAATGTAGCATTACTTCAATAAGATGTCAATAAACTCTATCTAACAATATTTCAAAAAGAAAAGAGAAACATTCTACCATATAAAAAATCAAATCAATGGATAATGAGCAACAAAATTCTCTAACATTCATGGAAGAGGCAAAGAACCAACATATGTGAACCATTTATTTTTATAGTAATTAGAATATTGAGCAATTTACTTGAAAAACAAAACAACTAGGATATAATAATCTTAAACATTAAACTATGTAGTTTCTAAGAATTTCCCTTTTGTAAGAAATTATATATCAATTTTTTTTTGTATGCTTGTTTGCTGCATCCTTTTAACATAATACTCCTATTTTTATGATAAATTTTATATTTTATAATAGATATAGATTAAGAAACAACCCACCTCGAGGTGGCCACACGAGCGATTGATGGCAAGGGACGACACCGCCGCCATCCCATCCCCTCCCCTCCTCGACATCACCATTCCACTTGTAATCACGCCCAGCTTATCTCTATACAACACTTCATGCACAGGGACATTAAGTTTAATTGGTTTACTAACTTTGGCTCTGACGTGCTTTTAAGCTCCTCACTTCGGTTATTCCTTGATCTTACCATTTGCATCCATCTCTGCGACCTACACCCTTTTCAGAAACCTAATTTTTCGCCTTTGTGCTGGGTTTGGCCTAGGTCCTCACTGCGTAGCGACCCTTCCTACCTCATTGTGAGATAGCCTATCGAGAATTATCACCTGTATTACAGCTCAATTGAGAGGTTGGCACCAATTGGGTACTTCACATTTTCAACACATAGTTTTAAGATATGGGATTATCCGCTATGATTCATCACTCAACCTCTGAAATACAACTCTAAAGGATCCTAGTGCTGGCTATACAATGCCTAACACTAGGTAGTTTTGGTACCTAGTGCTGTCTATACAATGCCTAACACTAGGTACAAACCCTCTGTGAATATTTCATAGGTGGGTCTCATATTTTCAAATGGTGTGCTCAACTTGGTTCTGTGTTCTGTAGTTTTACGCATCAGTGCTTTGGGTCTAGCTCTTGTTCTCATCTAGAAGTCATTCTCTTGACTTCTCACCTTGCTATATTTTATTCTTTGGTCACCTCCATTACTGATTTTAGCTGTCATATTATTTCCTCAACTCTATGCCAGTTGGATCTTAATTCATGCCGCTCTCATTTGCCTTGGATTCCTCTGTCCTTACACAACATCTCCTTCGACTCTCCTTGATTCATGGCGCTGGTATTGTGTGAACTTAAACTGAGCCACTACAACCGCCATGGTTGAGCACAGTGACTCCACTAATGTTGAGATTCTTCTGTTTGCCACTGAGTCGATCCCTGACCCGGGCCACATCCGCAATAGACAGAATCAATACCTTTGCACTGTTGAGCTTTACTGGCGCACATTAAGCCCTTCTAGGCAAGGCCCGTTGAAACCCATGAAGTCTGCATGGAGATATCCATGCAACTCAATAATATTATAGCTAAGAACCATGATTAGTCTCTGGAACACAAGGATTTGGCTATCCGACTAGGTCGTATTAAAACCATTCTTCTCAAGGGAAAATGGCCTACTTCACTAAGAACTCGTACAGCTCCTATTGATGTATCCATGTCAACATGATATTCTTATGGCTACAACAAAACCTTGGGCCTCCCATGGAGTATTTCTCACTGGTTTTGGTTTCAATTTTATTTTCGTAGCAGCGTTGCTTTTATATGGTAGAAAGACATATACATTGTTTTGTTCACTATGTCAGATATAGCAGTCTCATGTCATGGATGGAACAATTGAGAGACATTGTTTTTTATTTATTTATTTATTTTCAAATGGGCATCTGTTGTGGAAAGCTAGACATATGGTTGTAATGGTGACTATTTTTTATTAACTAATAGAATCTAGAAGTTTGCAAAATCATTTTTTTTTAATTATTAATTTATTAATAATTTTAATATACTTAATTTAAGTAATAGATGAAATAGTTTTTTTTAGTCAAATTTTCTCAAAATCTGGTACATATTTTTAAATCATAAGTTTAAGTTGTTTAATTTGAAAAATCTAGTTCCTCAAGGGATTTTTCAAGTTTCTAAATTTATTTATGTATTCAAAAGTGCATTTCAACTAACAAGAAATTACAATCTCACTAAAAAATTTATTCCCTATTGCAAAGAATTTTTGGAAAAAACTATGTAAGGGATTTCTAATCGGTTAGGGACCAAAAAGCATAATGATATCAAACAAATACTAAGGAGAATTTATAAAGAAGAATGCAAAGTAGTCATTAAGGGGATAATAATAATTTAATCCAAATAGTTGTTAAAGGGAAATATTAATTAGGTTAAGGGTCACCCTCAAGTGGATGAATTAAATAAATATATTAAAGAAGGGGCCAAATAAATAGATTAAATATTGGAATAAATACAATTATAAAAGTAATCAAAATAAGATATTCAAATTGATGAAATATTTCAAGATAAAAAAATGATAAGAAAGGAAGGAAAGAAACAAAAGGGAGGGGGGGAGTGTAAAAAAAAGGAAGATACAATGAAGGGATCTGTGGGGGAGGGGTTAAAGAAAAAGGAAGATAGAGCAAAGAGGTTAGGGAGGTAGGGGAAATAATATCACTTGGAGAGCTGATGGATGAAAGGTTTCTAAGATTGGCTTAGCTTGAAGTTGTTTTCATTGTTGAAGTTGTTGGGGTTCTTCTTGATCTCAAGTGATTCCTGAATGTTTTGAGAGTTATAAAAGGGGATAGAGGGAAGGATCTGGGATTAATCAAAGAAAACTAGGTGTTTAGAATTAAAAGAGTGCTCAATAAAGACGTAATTTGATAGTCTATGATGGTTGGTTGTGAGGACAATGTCAAAATTCCTACATGAACAACTAATTCGGTAAACCCTTGAACCTAGCATGGGGTCATACTTATCTTTGGCCGATGAAATAAATTCTTTAGAGTTTTATGGGGTTTAAATATAGTTTTGACATTCCTTTTTGACAAGATATTAACAATGAGATCAATGGTTCCTTTTATGTAGGGAAAGGAGACCTAGACTTAGGGAGGAGAGGAAGTGAAGCGGTTCGACTTAGGGTTAGAGGTGGCTTGAAATTATCTATTGATATAGGAAGAAGAATAGCCATTGGCTCTTAATTCTTGGATCATGTGGCCTTTTTTATAGGGAAGGAATTAAGGGGCTGAGATTTTAAAGGGCCTATGAGATGAGAGTCTTTAGAAGAGATGATTTTTGGGTGGGGTGGTGGTTAGAATAGGCAGGGTATTATTTTTTAAGACTTAATGGGTAAGGGAGCCATCAATATTGTGGGTAATAAGGACATCCAAGAAAGGCAGGGATTTATTAGATTAAATTTCCATGAAAAATTGAATATGAACAGAAATTTTCTATTAATATGGGAGAGAAATGCATTAAGAATAGGTCGACTATGTTTTCAAATGACAAAAGCGTCATCAAAAAATCAAAACCAACAATTCGAATTTTGGTGCCAAGAGTTGAGAGCTTTGGTTTCAAAGTATTTCATGAATATGTTGGCCATGACTAGAGATAGGAAGGATCCCATCGTGGCACCTTCATTATGCTCATAGATGGTACCTTTGATGATCTGAAAATGAAAGTATTTGTTTTGTTGTTCAAAGTATTCATTTCCATTAAATTAAGTGTGCAAAGTGTTTGGATAGTCTTGCAAGTGAAACCAAATGTTTTTTATAACTGTTTATGAATTTTGGTGTGAGGGAGTTTTGTTTAATTTATTGTTTAACAATTTTAATCTGAATAAAATAGCAGAATAACTTCACCATAAACACATAGCAACATGATGAGGCATTTCACCCCTCCTGGGCTACATATGTCGGGTCCAAGGTTCCCAATGGGCATGTCCTTGATATATTATGATGCTCAAATTGGTATTATAGTGAGAAAAAGGCCTAAAAAGACCAAACCAGCTATGAAAATGAATTCAGAACATAGAAAAAAGCCAAGAATGACTCTGATTTCACCTAAAACAGTGAAGTGTAGTCCAATGCAGCTCCATTTCCCTCAAGGCCCTGATGGCTCCCCAAGCTTCTTTGAAGTAAAAATGGCTGAAAGAAACCTATGATGTCTTTGAAACCTATTCCAATGGCTCCAGAATGTTGAGAATACCCGAAATAAAATAAAATAAATTCTCCAAAAGGTTCAGTAATGTGAAAGTTATGACCAACTGAAGTTTTGTCCAATCTGGCCTAAAGAAACTCCACTAAACTTGGAAGAACTGGAGATAGGCCCGCTACATCTGGAAAACACCGCCCAGAATGGCACGCTCTGCCTAAAACGTCCGAACCGTTAGCAATAACATTAATTGTTAGTGGGTAGTGGTCACATGGACCAACTACACCACCGCCGGCGGAACCGTTGGAGCCAACAGTTAGCAAAACCGTGGCAATAAATTGTTATCGTAACTCCCACCGAGACATGTGACCAAAACGGTTGTAAACCGCAACTGTTGGAGTTTGTGTTAACTGTTGGTGGATGGCCTGAGGTTCCGAGCCGTGGTTCTATGTAGAGGGGGTTGGCCCCCTTTCCGCCCCAACCGAAACTTTATCAAACTTTATATATAAGTGGTGGCCCATAGTGGTTAAGAACCACCACGAGCCCGGGCGGTAAGGCCTTGGGGCTGCCACCTACTTGACCCGTGGTTGAATCCTGCCAACTCACAATATTTTTGCCACAGAAAAATGTTCGGTCCTGGGGCCATGTGGCAGATGCTGATTGGCCCAAAAACACAATCAAACAAATCCTCCAATCTACACATGACAAGTGTCGAGCTGTGATTAGTTGTTGAAGGAATATTCCATGGAATATTTTGTGGAATATTCTCAAAATATTTTGTGGAATATTCTTTTTTTAATATTTTTTAATCAAAGTCAACCCTGGTCAAACTGGTCTTTTGCATGAAATTGTGAAGTTTCAAACTTGAATAACTTTCACATACAGTGTTGGATTTGAGTGCCGTTCACGGCATCACGATCGTATCGACAAGATCTATCCATTCGTTCTGGCTTCAATCAATTCTGAGTAGTTCCAATTTTGAGCATTTTCTTCACTTAGGACATGATCACCTGATCATTTTAAAGAAAAGAAGGTGGATGAGAGGAAAATTTGAACCAGGTTCAGAGTTTTCGCATCCACAAGTTTTGAGATTATATCTATGGTTTCAAGAACTATGATTTTAGTGAATAGAGAAACCATGTCGAAGCTAACTAAAATTTCATGTTCATCAACACAAATATCCTTGGTTTTGAGAATGAAATGTGTCAAATCTCTAAAAAAATTGTTGAAGATTTTTAGCTAAAAATTGACTAAGAGTATGGATAAGGGCTCTGATGGCACTAATGATAGGTCTAAGGAGGGCACCGAGCTTGTGTATTTTTTTTTCCATAGATTTTTGGGGTTTAGGGGGTATGGGGAATAAGATGTTGTTGAATTGAGGCTTCTAAAGAGGAGGATTTTATAACTTTGGTGACAAGCTGTGTTATGGAATTAATGGAATTTTGGGAAGGATTTTGTAGGACAAAGAAGAAAGAAGATCAGGTAATTTAGATTCATAGTAAATAATATTCATAATAATAGTAGTATTCCCCTTCCCTGATGGGGGTGTCATTTCCGGAGGACAGTTGGAGGCACCTCAGATAGTGAAGCTAGGAGGGTATCCATGTGCCACATGCTTGCCTTAATGGTTCTCCTCACATTCTCGGGTTTAATGGATCAGTGGTACATAGAACTCGCTCCCCGCACTAGCATTATATCCAAGTTGATGGACTATATTTTGGTTATCTACAATTGTTGGGTGATGGTGAGAGAGAGCTGGGCGAGAGCACCCTTTGTATTGGCGTCCTAATTCAAGCTAAGGTTTGGGGCATCTATGCAGGGTGAGGTATGTCACTGTGGGTGTGTGTGGAGAAGGATCTAGTTCTGTGCATGGCTGTGGGATCCCAGAACTAAATTTCTTGTTGTGAGAGGAGCAGAGTCTGGTCTGGGGCTCGAAGTCTTCGTGGTGGAGGGTGAATTTATTTGGGTGAGTGTGTGGTTACATTTCTGGTTAATTGATGTTGTGTGGGTCTTGAAGCTCATGGGAGAGGACGATGAGTGTTGCTATTTTTGATCATGTGGAGCTTGGAAGACCCAACATCCTAGTGTGTGTCTCCCTACAACAAAGTTTACGGTAGAATTTTCAGAGCGGTCCTAATACGTAGGCCCTCCCTTAGTGGTCTTGAGAAGTCCGACAATCTGGGTCTGGTAAGCATTTTTTATGTTCAAAATTATAGTTTGGATTCGATATTGGGTTATTATATTAGTAGAGAGGCTCCACTCTTCTTTAGAGTAGCCTGGGGTGGAGGTTATGGTTGCATGTCGCGAAAATGATCTCGAGAAAGAAGGGGAGAATTAGGTCGTCTCATGGAGGAGAGACAGTCATCTGGGGATCCCAAATCTAACTCTATGTCAACAGAGATCCAAAACTCAGTGGCATCCATGTTTGTATCCCCAGCCTAATCCCCGGTCCAATTGGAAGCCCTGGTCACCTTGGAGTCGATAACATCCCAATTGCAACACACACAACTCAGTTTGGACACTATACGTGAAAAGTGGTATGAGGAAAGGAATGAACTTGTTGCATACATCAACGACCTCCAACACATGCAGAACAAGACTCTTGATGCTCTGGAGAGTCTCCAACACCAACTTCGGTGCTCCAACAACCACCTCTGAGCCCTGCAAATTCAAATGGAGCACATTGATTATCACATTCAGGATTAAGCATCCATTTTTGATGCACCTCTTCTAATTCCTCCTAATACTCCTCCATGATGTATTCTTAGGAAACTCATATCTTTTCCATTTTTGTATCGACAATAACCATAGGCACCAATTGTATTGGCTCTCTTCCAAGCTTTCTTTTATGTAGAGATATGCTCTTGTTTACTCCAAAACCTCTGATGCTAAGGTTTACTGAAGACTTGATGTATCCTGATGTAACTTTTAACATGATAATATAATGAATTTTTTTTGACCGAAAAAAAAAAATTAGTAGCATTCTCCTTATTAGCATTGAGGATAAGAATATGGGGGTTATTATTAAGTTGTTTGATGGCAAGGATTTCATCTTTGGATAAATTAGGCTTGGGGGGTTTGTCCCTACAAATAATTCTACCCCAATATTTCTAAATTTCTTCTGCAATATGAGAAGAAAGGTTTTTGCAAACTAATTCAATAGAGAAGAGAATCTCTTCTTTGAGAATTGAATGTTTGGGATAAGGAAAAATTGAACCCTTTCTCTAGACGATAGAGGGAATAAGATTCAAGATCAAAGGAAGAATGATTAATAACATAAGAGGGCCTAGAAGGGAAGGGGATTGGATTTAGGGGAATGGGATAGTGTTTAGGGAAGGCAAGGAATTTGGAGAAGAAATGGTGATTTTACTATTATTAATTTGATTATTTTATCCAAATGACATGAACTGCAAAAATACTTATTTAGCTTAGAAGGGTAGGAAGAATGAATCAAAATTTGTTGGGTGTGTGTTATATTCTTTCCATGACTAGGGGGGGGGGGGGGGGGGGGTTCACAAGGGGGGCGGCAGCGCCCCGGGAAATTTTTTTTGGTCCTTATTTTCTGGTGGGCAGACCCGCCCATGGTTTTGTGCATGGGTTTGCACATGGTTTTGGGGCATGATGGTTTTTGGCCCCTGGTATTTTGTAGATCTGGTAAAGGAAACTACGGTTATGTTCTAATCCAGGGTTAATGGATTGGGGTTTATGTCGGCATGTATATATATGTGTTGTAACACTAAAAGGAATATAATGAAAAATGAAGCTGGTCGTCCCGATTTGGGATCCAGGGTGTTCAGAATGCCTCACCCGTCATGTTCTTTGGGAAAGCATAGGATCTCAAGCCTGCAAAGATGATATTTCTGTACCAAATTAGGGCCCCCGCATAGAAATTGGGCAATTATACTATTGATAAAGTGCACAATCCGATCAGGGAGATAATAAAGGTGTCCCCAGTAAACCATCAACTAAGAGAGCACCGCCTATATCATAATGAGCCTCCCCCCTATATACAACCATCTATGCATCCATCTGCGTATCCTCCTTCTGAACTTATCGCTCAACCACATCCAATCCCTGATTTTGTACCCACACGGCTTAATTCTGAAACCGAGGTAGCAAAAGCCTTCCGCTGCCAATCTATAATCAACACCCAAGAAATCCGTAATGAAAGCAATCTCCTGAGGATCTCCATATTCATAAATAAGAAAGGATTTACCCTTATTAATACCTAAGCCAGTAGCAGTTTCAAACCTTAATAACATGTAGTGAATATAAAACCAGTGGTTTCGAATAAGATAACCAAATATTAATAGATCATCCACAAACAACGAATGAGAAGAAGACACAGAGTTCGAAAAGGAGAAATCCTTGATAATACCATTCTGTTTAGCTTTATGCATAATTTTACTGAATCCATCCATGATAAGGATGAATATCAGAGGAGAGAGCGTGCATCCTTGTCGCAGACCTCGACCAACAACAAAAAATTGAGTGGGGATACCATTTATAATGACTGCAAATCTAACTGTGGAGATACATGTCATAATCCACCTTATGATCCTTAATGGAAGACCAATTTTGAGAATAACAAGCCTAATATAAGACTAGTCCAAAGAGTCATAAGCCTTATGGAGGTCAACCTTCAACACAATTGCCTCCCTTTTCTCCGAGTGCATAGAGTGTAGCACCTCCTGTGCTATTCCTATGGCATCATGAATAGATCTCCCTTGTAAAAAACCATATTGTTCATTGGAGATATGGGCAGATGAAGTACCTTTAATTCGATTTGTAATAATCTTTGACGTGATTTTATATAATACATTGAAAAGTGCGATCGGCCTGAATTCAGTAAAATTTTGTGGGTCAGTTGTTTTGGGAATAAGAGCAATGAACGTTGAGTTGATATTGGCAGGCATGATACCCCGAGTCCTGATCATTTCTAATATCTCAGTTAATTCAACTCACAGCAGATCAAAAAAGAAAATGAAGAATTCCGCAGGCCATCCATTAGGCCCCGGACACTTATCATGAGAGAACGATTTCAGGACCGATAAGACTTCATTTCCAGTAATGCTTTTATCCAGAGATCTAATGGCTTCTTCATCAAAAAACCCACCAACATGGTCCAGTAGCCATTCCTGGTTAACCCTGTTGATATGATCCCCTTTATGGTAAAACAAAGAGAAGTGTCTGTGGGATTCTCTTAGAATCTCCGGGGTAGAGATAGCAAAACTGTCATCAGAATT
Organism: Pinus albicaulis; assembly: GCA_034641835.2. Classification (NCBI taxonomy): domain Eukaryota; kingdom Viridiplantae; phylum Streptophyta; class Pinopsida; order Pinales; family Pinaceae; genus Pinus; species Pinus albicaulis. The sequence goes on along the minus strand of CM076581.1, from coordinate 924,069,420 downwards.
TTTTATGCGCACTTAAACTGTAACAAATCGCACTTAAAAACAACTCCATAAATTACACTACTTTCTTATAATGAAAACGGAAAATATAAGAAATTTTTATTTTAATATTATTTTATTTTAAATGTTACATGCCAATTGAATATAGAATGAATTACACATCAATAATATTATTTTAACATGCCATTTGTCAACTCCATATTGATTAGTGAAAGAAATAAATCTTTCCCTCACACTAAAAGATAAATTATTATTATTTTTACTTTCAATTACTTTATGTCTCTATATAAAGTTTGATGTAAAATAAAATTGGAAATTGAAGTATTTTATTTATGGACATTGATTTTTTATTATTAATATTTTTTAATTGGTTAAAGTAAATATTATTTTATTATTTTTAAATGTAACGTTATTAAATAACATCTTCCTCGTATTAATCTGTAAAGTTTCTATCCTCACAAAAATGATCCATGATAAAAAAAAAATTAAACAAATATTAATCCATGATAAAATAACTCAAAAAAATATGCATCCATGAAAATTATTCAAAACAAATATGAAATTATGAAAACTAATCCAAACAAATATACACATTACCATTTCAGATAATTCAAATAAGTTGTGTATGTCTTCTCAATTACATTTACATCTAACAAGGGGTTGATTAATCATATTATTTTAAATTCATAATTTTATTTAAAATAATCTATTTTAAAAACTTTCCACTAGTAAATTTAAGAAATATAATTTATAGTAAAAAATTCTAAATAAATATGGTTATGAAAATTAATTAATAGTAAAATTTAAAATAAAAAATAAAACATTAATTGTTAATTATGTAGACATATCTATTTTATAATAAGCTTTCTAAAATTTTAATTTAATTAATTATTAAATAGATTATAGAGATTAAAACTTTATAAATGATCAAACTTTCAATGCTAATATCTATATGTATTTGAGTGTGAAATAATATATTTATTGGCATAATATTTTTAATATAAAAAATGATAATCGTGATAAATTAATTTTTATTGAAAAAAAAAACTATTAAAACAAACCATAAACCACTAAATTAAGCTTTATCTTTTTCACATATTGACCTCTTTACCCATCCAATAAATAAATAAATAAAAATCAACATTCACTCTATTAAAATTAAGTTTTATCTTTTTTATATATTGATCTCTTTTCCCACTCAATAAATAAATAAATAAAAATCAACCTTCACTCTCATAGATTTTTATTTATATATTGACCTCTTTACCCACCAAATAAATAAAAATCATCTTTCACTCTCTTATTAAAAGAGATTCAAGTGTTATTGTCAGTTTAAGAGATTCAAGTGTTATTGTCAATTGATGATAGGAAGTTTTGTCAAAGCCACCCTGTTAAACAGATGAATTGGTAGTGCTTGTCTTAAGAGAATGACCTTCTTGGCCCTAATAAAGATTCAATTATGGAGTTGGTCAATCCACACCAAGATCTAATGAAAATAAACATTGAAATCTCACCTCCATTTTAGAAGGATTGGGAGTGGAGCTTTGGTAAAATTTTTTAATAATATTTCTCTTCTCAACTATACTCAATATTGCATCAAAAATATCCAATATCCCCTTGAGCTCAATGGAAATAAGTTTCCAGTGAATCATCCTCTTGTTCAAAATCTTTAGTAGAAGCACTGTTTTCTCTTGTAACAGTTCTAGTTTCTTCTTCTTTTGGTTGGACTGCATTATGGGATGCAGGTTTAATGCCAACTTTGCTCCCTCTTCTCAAATATTTGGATCCACAACATATATACTTGGTAACAACTATTGTGCATGTTCTTGAGCCATTTATGGACTATAGAAATCATGTTGAAACCTCCTTTAGGGGTTTAGGAGCCTTGGACAACACCATAACACGTTTGAAGTCTGCCATTTTGAGGAGAAAAGAAGCAGAGTGGAGAATCAAAATTAGGTTCCAAGGGAAAGTCTCCTCTGAAAAATGCTACTAGGTTAGAGGCAATGAAAATTTCTCAGCCTGACACATTGGTTCCTTATCATAGAAGAATTATTATGAAAGCTTTGCCTTGGGCTCTATCTCTTGGCACCTATGCTCCTGGAAATACTACATGACTATAAGATCTGAAGAGACTTCTTTGCCATTTTTCTTGTGCACTATATTCAGAAGATCAAAAGACTTTGGCGTTGGGGTATTTTCACTTGCAACTATAGTCACAAGTGATCTTATTTACAAATATCCAACTTGATATTCTGCTCTAGATGTTGTTGGTCTGCCTAATGCTTTTTTGGATGTCATCATGGTTGGTATCCTCCCTTCTGCAGATGCAGTAGATTGTATACCACAATGCTTAGATGCTTTGTGACTTAATAACCTTAGACTTCAAGCTATTAATGATTGTGGTGCTCTAAGATATTTTGTGATTTTTTTTCCATCAAAAGCCTACTTACGGGCTTTGGCAGGTTACACTCTTAGGTCCTTATCATCTGCCTTGGATGAGATGATATGACATGCTCCATATTTTAAGGGGCATGGGGTGGATGTATTGATTGAAATATTAAATACTATTTCAAAACTTGGATTTGGTGCTGAAGTCTCTTCCCTGTTGCAAAAATTTGCCAGCTCTTTTGTGCATGTTCCCATGGAGATTAATTTAGAACAATAAACAATTAGTTCAGTGGATGGAGATGAATAATCAAGGGTGAAATCTGAGTTAGGGGTTGATACTTTTGTTGAAAAATTGTCTTCAAATATGGAATGTTTTCTCCCAGATTGTATAAGCAATGCTACATGTCTCTTAGAGAATATTTTGCATAATATAGATACATGGGTGTTTATAAGGGTATAGAGGCTATGCTGCAACTGTTTTATTTATGCCTCTTACCTTTTTCATTTCAAGGTGGCCAGAATATTGTTGTTGAATTTAAGAAATTTTCACCCCAACACTCATCTCTTACAAGGGTTGTTTGTACTACTTTTAGAGAACAAATGAAACCTTCAAATGAATTCATGGATTTGTTGGCTAGAACAAAGCTAGCAGATATTGAGGTAGCACAACACATATGAACTGTGATATGCCTTTCAATTCTAGATGGTATTTTATCCTTTTCAACACATTTACTGAAAATCACAACAACAATGATGCCTAAATTTGGTTATGGGGATGAAGACGTATTGAAGCATGTAGGGATGGTGTACAAAGAAATAGTTTGGTAGAAATATCTTGTTAGTGATTCAAAAGTAGATGCGAATAAAGAGGTTGAAAAGGACCTCCAATTGAAAATTTTTCACCAAATGTAGCAGGTACAGAAGTTGGCAATGACACTAACACAGTTTCAGTTGTTCGACATGTGAACCCAGTGTCTATGAGGAATGGGCTTGCTTCTCATTGGTCCATTTAACCCTAATATATTTTTGTTATACAAACAATACTTCATCACCATAAAAAATAGACCATGGTATCAAAGGGATTTCAAGAATGTGTCTTGGTCATCTTGGGCGACATGCAGATGTATCAGAGGTTCACATTGGAGGCTTTGTAAGTGTAGGAGAAACATCTCAAGCCCAAAAAACTAAAATAATGTCACTTGATCTCCTGGACTTTGAAAATATGAATAAGGTTGTGTCTGCAATGTGATCGTCTTATGCGACTCTTGTGAAGGTTTTGGTAGTTCACAATCGACATCGTGATGATATAGGATTTCTTAGTGCAGCAACCAAGAGTGTAATACAACAATGGTGAATTATTTCTATGAACATGGTACAATTAAAAGTATTTTTGACTACTTTTGAAGCAAAAGTTCATTTACTATGGATAGTACCATTATCTCATAGCAAGGAATGGAAACAGAAAATGACAAAGATATTGAAAATGACAAGCAAGAGCATGCACCTTGGTTTTTAGACATATGAAGCTATTGCATGCTTTTGGAGTACCTTGTGAATTCTTCTTTGTTGTTAATTGCACCCTTTGCATCACAGCTGTTAGTGCAACTAGGTTTTGGAGGCTCTGTCAATGTTCCAAGGGATCAAGAGGTTTTTGTCTGCACCCTACCAGATCAAGTTCTCAAGTGTTCTACCTATCTGGAGCATTCCAATGTTTTGTCACTGCAATCCCAATTTAATTACCTTTGTTTCCATTATTACCCTCATTAGGAAGAAATTTTTCAATTTTTTGTGAACATGTAAGAGAGACAAAGAGAGAATCCCTTTAGTAAGTGGCAGTCCTTATCTAAACCAAAGGAATTTAGTGGATTGGGTTTATAAAACATACATTCCTTTGGTAAGACTTAGACAACCAAGAGTCTATAGAGGTTGATTTCTAAGAAATTCATACACAGGAAAGTGATTATTCGTAAGTATATAAAACCACTATCAATGGAAGATTGGATCAGATAGGTTGTCTTGTTGATTTTCACATTGTAGAACCAAGGAATCCATTACTTGGCACAAGCAACTGATCTAATTTCCACACCTATTTGGAACCAAAAAAATCCATTACTTCGCACAAAAATAGATCCAATTCCCAAACCTATTTGGAATGAGGGATAAGAAAGTGAGGTAGACTTAAAGTATCATAGAGGAACACAGAATAATGTAAGGAATATCTAGTACAACTTTAGAAGAATTACATCGTGCTTAGAGAGGAGGAGGATTCTTTTGTTTGGTCAAAGAATCCTATCATAGGGGTATATAATCTAAGGCTAGTATATTAATCTATATTTGTAGATAATTCATGAGGAGTAGCCTCGTAGTGGAAGAAGCTCTAGAAGTTTAAAAATATTCAAAAATCTAAGTGACTAGATGCATATATAGCTATGAGGGATATCATGTTCAACTTTTAAATACTGGGGTTTGAATAAAGACTTAAAGGGTTATAAGGAATTGCTTCTTATGGTGTTTTGATGTATTTGGCTTGCCAAAAACTCTAACACCTTTCAAGGTAAGATTTAGCCATCGTTTCAGTGTGTCTCCAAGTCATGATTGAGCCTTCAAAGTAAAAAAGCCCCTAACACTGGTAAAGAAAGGAAATTGATCCATCTTTCTATTGTTAAGAGTGGGAATGGTGTTATTTAAATTTTCAACAATGCCAGTCAAGGTCAACAAGAAGAATATGTTGCAGGAGGGATCCTGTACCTTAGTGATTCTATTATACTCATATCTTCAAAAATTAAAGCATTTATTGGTACAGGACCTAAAATTTGTGATGAAATAAAGGCACTAATTTTTTTGTTAACAGTAGCAGTAGAGGAGAGGTGACTGAATTCTAGGTCTTTGGGGATTCCTTGGTTATCAATTGGTTGAATGGAGATTTAGGATGGAAGAATTGTTTTCGCAACCCATTCTGGAGTAGTCGAAAACAATCAAGGCACAGTTCTTGAAGATACCATTCCATCATATTACAGATAATTTAAGTCAGAGGCTAATGGAGTGTCTAAAGAAGGCTTGCTAACGACGCAAAATGATGGTTTAATATGGGAAAGAAGTTATGGTGTAAGACTCTAGGAGAGGTCATTGCAAGAACTGGGCCTGTGAATCTATATATATATATATATATCTACCACCTGTAGATCTCAGTCAAGTATTGTCTTGTGCTTTCATTCTTTAGTCCCTCAGGTACACCTTATTTAGTATCATTTAAAACATTTGTACAAACTTTGTCAGCTGATAGGTACCCTAATAAGAAATTGAGCACAACAACATTAACACTTGCAGATTCAACATGTACGATTAGAAAAGTTTGCATGAGTCCTTCCTATTATCACTTTTTACTTCTTTTGATGCATGTGAAATAACTGTTTAGGTTGACCCTAAGGACCACCAATAGAACTATTGAGTTTACACCATATTTATATACTTGAATTCTATTGATGGAAAAATAATTGCCTCTTTTATTATTCGAAGCATCCATTGTATCTATATACTATTCATAAACATAAATTTTTTAAAAATAGGAGTGAAAAAACATCTTGCACAAAGAAATAATTAGATCATACTAGCAAGCCAAGAACCTTCAAATTATTAATGACATCAGTGCGCAGAGATGCAGATAATGGGCATTTAACATATGCCTCAATCTTGATAGAATATAAAATTTTGAATGATTGGTTTCATGTAAATGTACTTCACAACATGCTATATTGTGATATGTGTATGCACATATTTTCTCAAGTTCCACACAAAAGAAGGTTTTAGAACTAATGAAAAATATTTATGATGTTACTTTTTTACAAATTTGAGAAAGCCTCAAGGGTTACAATCAAAATCTATAAATTTTGTTTCCTGGTAGAATGTGAGATATTCTTGGATTTCTATAATGCTTCAATGCTTGTTTAGGATCTAGGTAAGTGTGAATGAATAAAAGCTTTCTGTCATTGTTCTATATTGGATTCCCATTCTCTCTAAGTTATCAAAGGCAAGTTAAAACCCGATTAAACTAAGGGACAACATATTCCATTGCCAAACTTTAACCTTACAGGGAAGTGCACTACACTTGTTTGATACTTCCACACATTTTGAGGGCATGCCAATAGAAATGTCAATTTTGTTGGATACATTGGCGTTGGTTAGTTTTAGAAAATTTCTCTTTGTCAAATATGTTGTTTTCATGAAGTAATGTTTCCAACCAAGAGGATAAATACTTGGCATGTCTAGGACATAGTGGTGTTATTTCTTGCCTATATTTGTGATTTATTAGTATTCCACCACTAATAAATTTATTACATATTTGTCTGTTTAGTAGTATATTACAAAAGTGACTTGTTATAGGAAAATGATTCTAGTTTGTTTGAACGTCATAAACTGGAAGGAAATCTAGCTTTGAATTAGAAAATTCGAACATATTCTGAAAAATATGTGTTTTTATCAAATATAGGCCCGTTTCCTAATCATTAAAAAAAAAACAGTCATGACAATAAACAATGATTTTGGACACGATGAATTACAGAACTCTCCAGCTCAAAAACAAGTTAGCATATTCAGTTTTGTGTGCATCAGAGAAAAATTAATGAGTAACATTAAGTTTTCTTTGAATATTTATAGAATCATTTTAGAGATTCTAAATGGAAATTGTGTTATGAAGAAATATTTCGGTAATAATCACATTACAATGAACAAAGTCGACGCGTTTCGAACCAACCAGTGTGGTTAATCATCAGGACTAGGTGAGAGATCATATCACACGTTGATTTTAAATAGATGTAGAAAAGGAATAATCACATTAGGCGTCCTCAACACCTTAACCACTAGGGCGTTGAGAATCTCTGATGAATCTCACCTTGAGGGAGAAAAGACCCATCTCCTTAATGTTTTTTGTTCTAATGGTTATAGTAAGTCTCAAGGACTTAAAGATTTTCTTAAAACAGAGAGAGGTCCCTTAGTTAAAAATAATAATGATCCTAATCAATGGTCCTGCAATGTAAGGCTTCCTTTCATTCAGGGTACCACTGATAGGATTGCTAGGATTCTTAGGAAGCATAAGATTTCCACTTCCTTCAAACCCCTTAACACGATTCGCAACTCTCTTAACTCGGTTAAAGATCTGGTGAACCCTAGGGATGGAAAAGGTGTCTACCTTATTCCTTGTTCCTGTGGGATGCCTTACATTGGTGAAACAGGTAGGTCCATTAGCCAAAGGATAGGTGAACATGCAGCTGACATTAGGCATGGCAGGTTCCGCACCTCTGCCCTAGCTGAACATGTGGAAAAAACTAACCATCATATCTGCATTGAAGAGGCTAAGGTCTTAGCCAGGATTGATCACTTTCATCATCATAAGTTAAGAGAGGCCCTTGAAATTGAAAAAAGGCTCGTAAATCTCAATAGAGATGACGGTTGGAATATAAGCAGGTGTTGGATTCCTGCCTTATATTCTTAATAAATTTTATTTTATTTATTTTATATTCTTTTTATTTATTTATTTATTTATATATATATTTATTTTATTTATTTATTTTTATTTTATTTGTTTATTTATTTATTTTTTTAATTTTTAATTTTTAATTTTTTTAATTTTTTAATTTAATTTAATTTAATTTAATTTTATTCTATTTTATTTTTATTTATTCTATTTATGTATTATTTATTTATTTTTTATTTTTATTATTTATTATTTATTATTTATATTTATATTTATTTAATTATTGTTATTTTTTTTTGAATAATCAATTAGCGATTTCAATTCAAATAAAATGTTTTTTATATTTAAATTAAACTATTAAATTGACCTAGCCGTTACGATTTTTTAATTAAATAATTAAAATTAATAGAACTAACCGTTATGGATTTCAAAGTCAAAATTAGTTGTTTTCCTTTTCTACATCTATTTAAACTCAACGTCTGATCTGATCTCTCACCTAGTCCTGATGATGAACCACACTGGTTGGTTCGAAACGCGTCGACTTTGTTCATTGTAATGTGATTATTACCGAAATATTTCTTCATAATTTATCGATGGATCACAGAAGCCAGAGATCTTTTAATATTGGAAATTGTGTGTTCTAATCTTGCTCAATTAATTACAGGGAAAAAAATGGGCATGCATAATTTGTTGGCTTATGGGAATTGGATTCCTTTTCCCTTGGAATAGTACATTGATAATTGAAGATTACTATATTGAAGCTATATTCCCGATTAGTATCACAATTTACAAAGTCTTGTCTTATTCTTTTTTAGTTTCTTGTTGTAATCTTGTGTCAGCAATACTTTGCTCCACTCATTAGATCTCTATTAACTAGTTTTATTTTTGAAATGTCACTGCTTCTTAGAGATAACTAGAGGAAACGATACAACTACAAAAGTGGAGCATGATACATTCTTAGTAGAAATTTCTAGCTCTGTTATTTTTATTTGTGACATTTTATTTTCTTTGTTTATACAGGTCATCTGGCCACATAGTGGACACTATTTCCCAACTAAAGAAAACTTGTTTGAGTTTCTTGCTTTTATGGGGAAAAATGACATTAACAATATTGCTGATGTTGAGGTATATATCGTATAAGTCCTTTATATTCTACTTTAGTTTATATTCCATTGTTCATCGACTTTCATGTCTTATATATACTCTACATTGTAACTTTTTTTGTTTTCTTTTTGCAAAAAATGGACTCAGTATTGATGGTAAGAAGCAAGGATTGAAGAAAGAGGGGAACAATAGCACTAGAGTGACAAAGAGAGAGCAGTGTACTTGTCTAGTGGTACCCGTAGAGCCAATATCCTGCATAAGTCACACACATAAATACTGATGTTCAAGTTTTCAGAGTTGGTGAATTCACTTGCAATTCCTTGGCAAGATAATGATAATGTTTTGAAGTGATGAACAATATTTTATCTGTAAATTGTACTCCAACCAATATTAAGTTGGAAACTCATATTGTAATACTTGACATTTTATATAATATAATTTATGTGGATGGAATTATTTATAGTTTCACTTGATATTACTTGGCATTGTAATTAACATATGTAACTTTGCGTTTTCATATTAGATGAACATGTAAATTGTATGACATTTTTTTTAAAATTTAGCTGCAAAATCATACTAATTAATTTATGATGATTAATAATGAACACATAAAATCAATCTAAAACTATTAAAATAGTAGTTTATATTGATTAATGATGAACATAAATAAAATGAATATACGACTAAATTAGTCATTTATAATGATTATTAATGAAAGCAAATGAAATGAATATAAACTACTAAATTAGTTATTTATATAATGAATAAATGACTACTGCAAATGATAAATTTGTGACTACAAATGATGACTAAATTTTTCATATATACGACTATTAGTAGCTAATTTACAATAACTTATAACACGACTAAAATTTAGTCATATTTCTTCGATCATTAATTAGTTTCAAACAATGACTAAAATTGACATATATATAACTATTCGTAGCTAATTTATATTATCTTAAAACACGACCAACATTTTGGTCATATTTCTTTGTTCATTAATTGGTTTTCTCGGGTGATCATACGGTAATAAATTTTGTTGTATATTTGGTCATTAATTGTGACAATTAATAACAAAATCAAAGATTAAATCAATGACCGAATTAATGACCAAATCAATGACTAAATTAATGATCAAATCAATGACTAAATTAATGACTAAATCAGTGGCTAAATTAATGACCAAATATACAGCTAGACAACAAAATTGAGATAACCAATTAATGATTAAGCTAAAAATGACCAAAATTTGGTCGCGTTATATGATACTGTAAATTAGCAACTATTGGTCACCGACCAAAAATAGTCATTTATATGCAAATTTTATTGATTTTTTTAGTAACTAATTAGCCATTTTGTACTAGTGATATAAGGGCTAAATGTATAGTTGAAATCCATTATCTTTCTCTACATGACGATGAGCCATGTTGACTTTTCGGGAGAGATATCCTTGTTTGGAGAGAGATTAGGGCCCTGAAGAAGAGATCGTAGAATCCATTATTGATAGAAAGTATTTATAATATGCATACGAGGTGAGCATGTCCCATGTCATAGCCATGAATTTTACTACTATGTTTACAGTGGTACATGTCGTCGTTGTTAGAACACCCTCCAAAATTTTGCTACATTCGAATTTTGGAGCCTACCTACTATCATATCAATTGTCTCTTTCAGCCACCAAGTGTCGTTTCATGTTATTTTATATTTTTCAAGTTTACTTGTTCTTTCCTAAGTGTCTTAGTATCATTAGCAACATACATAATTCACTTCACAGTTTTAGTACACTTTCTAGTCACAAAACGACACTTTTTGTCGCAATTGCACATACTTTTCCACTTATAGTTGGAGATTGTTTGTAAATTAGTGTTTTGATGTATAATTCTCATTATTGGGTTCTGTCTAAGTTTTAATAATGATTTTTTATGTGGTGCACTTGTTTATACTCCAAACTCATTGTGTTTTCCCACACCTTACCTTCCAAAATTACTCAAATTTAGATTTTAACAAGCCTACCCACAAGGCTAGGGAGAGAACAATTCACTTTATCAAGGATTAGTTGGATCCTCCTTGATTTTTGAGACTGGGCCCTGTGCCCAAGACCAACTCTGCCTTCGTTCCAAGTACACAATGCACTCCCAATCATATAGGCCCCCTTATTATTTCGATCTATGCCCCCCTTGTTCCCTCTTTACTAGTTGAGCACAAAACACACTGACAGTGATAATTCAAGTCTCCCTTGAGCCTTGACAGTGCACCCTATTCCCTCCTTGTGCCCAGGCCTTCCCAGTTGAGCTCCCTTTCCTCTTGTGACTACGCTCTGAGCCCTCCATAAATCCTCCTCTGTTTAGCAAAACATAGATCTCATCCTCAGTGGCCAACACAAATCCCCTTGTCCCTTATAAATGCATCATGCACCCAAAAACTTCCTCTTCCCATTCAGAACATGTCATTGATTCACAGTCAGATAGTTTGCATGAAACATGTTAGAATAGGATATTTTTGGGCTGATGTTTGCTTGCGATGAGCAATTTTACTTGCAGGTCTTACTAGAAAAACATGGAAAGGATACATGTGAACATAGTTTAGAGGAAGCAATCCATGGAAACTTTAAAAGAAAAAATTAAAAATGATTGCGACAAGTGAAAGAACATCATATTTTGATCCATAATACTCCATATGTTCTCAATACCCTTTAGAGGGTAGATGGAAACAATAACGAGAAATATTCATAAGTATTGAAAATATAGGTGGAAACATTGTTACCTCTCAAGAAATTCCATGTCACAAGTTATTATGGGTCCAAGTCATCAATTTCAATGGATTGTCATGTTGTCGCCACATGATGATGTGTAGATAATGATGTAATTTTGTAAATAAGAATATGTGGAAGTCCAAGAGTCATATATGGACAAAATAGCCACATGGACAAGTCTAAAAGTCACATGTAGAAGTGTTAGGTCCCTATAATAATAGTATATTACGCTTAATTTTATTGTTAGTGTAGATCCCTATTGTTATAGTTGTTCCCATGTATCCACCATGTTGTTATTATTGTGCCCCATAGGAGCCCACTATTGTTATTGTTGTGCCCTTATATTATTATTGTTATGTAGGCTCTAATTATATTGTGACCACTTAGACCCCTATATATACCAAGGATGTATTATCATTTGTATCATCTAAGAATTTTTCATTTATGTAATGTAAAGGAGGTTTCCCCCTCGAAGAGGATAATTTTTAAGTCGTTTATCTATCTTTTCTTCTCTTTTTTGAGTTGTTTGCATAACATTTGGTATTAGAGCTTTGGATTCTAGGGTTGCATTGCTTGAAACATGTCATCTTGGAATTTTCGCTCTAATTTTTTTATCTTAGAGGCTTCAGAAGCTGAAATTGAAACCACATGGATTTGAGCTATTGGTGAACTTCAGATACGAATTTCAAATCTTGTTTCTCTATATTTTCGAAGATATGTTCCAAGGAAGTTAGGATTTTTGCAGGGTCTGGAATTCAGTCTCAAACAGGTTAAGTAGGGAAAATTGTAATAAATTTCGTTTTGAGGCATCGAATTTGAATTCTGTAAAAAGTGGATGAAAGTACACCAAATTTAGTTTTTCTTATATAATTTTCATTGTGGAAGGTTGAACAGTGACAAGTGGCATCCGATACATGTTCACTCTGTTGAACTAGTCCATAATCAAATCATCACGAGATATTTGGCATAACTCTGTTAGGTCCCCTAATTTGTCAGATTGACAAGACCAAATGTACAAGGGTAACATCAAACCAGTCTTTGGAGTCCTAGGACCTAGCCTTCTTGGACTCAGAGAGGGTTCTCTCTATATTTGTGTGAAAGATGTAACTTAGTTGATTTTAGGGTTTTGATTTTAGGCTAGTTATAGTGATAGGGTTTGTTTGTTTGTTTGGTTGGTTGGGTAGGTTGTCAAGAAGAATAGGTAGAGTAAGAGAAAATCAATCCATTGGGCTATGGAGTCTGCAAAGGTCTTGAAAAGTTCAATAATAGGTCAAGGGTATTTCATAGGGCAAGTTAACAAGGCCAAATGGATCTAAGTAGGTTTAGTGAGTGTGAAACGAACATGAAGTTATGAATGCAGTAGGTTCAAAGGGAAATTAAGGATCCTTCAACATAATAGAAACAATAAAAGCTTTCAGGATGATAACATAGCAAAACTGAAGAGCAATAAAGGATTCTTCACCTAGAATTTTGCTAAACAAACCTTAGAACAATAGACAAGTAATCCTAGAGAGTAGTTAAGAATTCTCTGAACATTGCTTTCAAACAAATAAAAATTTTAACATAAAATTTTAGTGAAACTAAAGAGCATTCAAGGATTCTTTAATTAAACTTCAGGGAAGAAAACATAGAGATACAAGGATGCAGACAGAAGTAGGTTGCTGAGAAACATATCCTACTCTAAAAATTTTGTCCTATGATCAGAGAAACCATGAACATAATGAAACTAAAGTAAACAAATGAAAGAGTGGAATAACATCACCATCTAACAGAGCTCATGAATCCTAGGAATGTGCTTGATCCATTGATGCTCAGTCCAAAGCAATCACAACATACCAAATCCAATTTCTTCAACAAACTCAAAGTCTATATCATATTGAGCTCAACAACCAACCAAAATTTACAATGAGGCCTCAATGCAGTATTTAACTAGAAATGAGGACCAAAACCCTAGCTAGAGTTTCGAAAATGCCATTAATACATCATAAATGCCATTTTTGTCCAAAGAGACCATGCAAGGCCCAAGGCACAAATTATCTAACTTAATAAATGCAAAATAACTTCAAACATAAATTTTGAGCTAAATAGGAGTGATTTGCTTTAAAATTACTCAAAAATATCTTTTTTTCAATAAATTTGTGTCTTTTGTTGACTTTGCAGGCAAGGCTGCAGCACCAAGGTCCAAGGGCACAGTGTCTGCACCAGAAAAATTACATATTTTGTGACCAATATTTGGAGGCCTTATCGGTGTCCAAATGAGCTCCAGGATAGCTCATTGGAAAGATTTTCCAATATAATTTCAAAAAATGCCTTTATTTTTCTGATTTGACTTCAATAAACTGCTAAAAAATTCAACCTCCCAAGACTTCTCAGGGCACAACACCAGCTCTGAAAATAGGGCAGAAAGGTGGTTTTTTGGGTGTTTTTGGCCCTTTTGGAGTACCAGTTCTGCTCCAAATGATCTGAAATGTTTTGTGAATGATTTCCTTGGCCTAAGTATTCAAAAAATGTAAGCCATTCCTCAAAATAGTGCCCCAAAAAAGAGCACAACGCCAATGGCGTTGTGCCTTTGGCCCTTCAAAACAGTCAAAAACCAAAATTTACAAAAAGATGCCAAAATTTGAATTTGCCTTGCTATTTATGTTTGGGATGCCTGTAGGGATGCATAAGAAAGGATTTCAAGGTTTTATTTACCATTTTTCTCCTTAAAGGCTTGAATCTTTGTAAGGGCTCTTTTGAGCTTAGCCCTTGCAATCTTGTTTCTTAAGGCATACTGCCTTGCCATATTCTTTGGAGGTCTAGGTCTCTCTTGGTATTCTCCAACAGACCCTCTAAGTGTATGTTTTCCCTCTCAATCCAAGGTTTCCGATCATAGTCAATCTCCATGGCAAGCAGCTCACTTGGAGTCAGCTGCTCTACCATAGCTGCCTCTTTCTCTCTCTCCTTGGCTAAGGCCTTCTTTACGCCAATTGTCCTTGGCCTCCTCCTAGGAAGTTGTTCTTCCTCTTCATCAGTGTTCCCATATCTATCCAAGGCCTCATATAGCTTAGCCTTGGCTTTTGCAGCCTCTTTTTGAGCTCTAATAGCTCTGACCTCATAGATTACCTTTTGTGCCTCCAGCTGCTTTTTTTCAACCTCATAATAATGGATGACATTCTTATCCCTACCTAGATTGGCTTGCAAATCCCTAATCTAAGCATCCTTGCTTTGGAGAAGCATGTTTGAGATCCTTGCCTCATTTTCATCATCACTGTCAACATGAATGAGTTAAAATTCTTGTTCAGTCTCATGCTGGTATTCTTCTTTTTCATCCATGACCTTTTCCTTACCTTTATCAAGCTTCTTGGTTGATGTGGAAGGCATGGCCCCTTGCCTCTTGACGGCAACAAACACATGCTTATTTCCTCTTTGGTAGGTAAAAGAAAAAGGTTTAATTTTGATCATTTCAGTGCCATATGTCTTATTTCCATAATTTCTATCATCTTCACTATCATCATGGCTCTATCATCTTCACTGTCATCATGGCTCTTATCATTAGTGCTCTCATGCCTACCATCTTTATTAGTATCATCATTGCTATCATGGCCTTTTGACCCACTGTCGTCATTAGTGCCAACATCATCATTGTTTTCTGCTTCAATGCTCTATGTTTTATCACTGACATCATCCTTACTGATATCATTTCCCTGTTCCTTGCTGCTTTCTTCATGGATCTTTTCCTTACTACCTTCTGCATCCTTATTGCCATCATTCTCACTTCTTTTTGCACCGCCTTCATCACTATTTGCTTCAATGACCTCAATGTCATGTGCTCTGCTGTCATCAATGCCATCAAGGCTCTTTGAGCCACTGTGAACATCCTCAATGACTTCATTTCTCTTATCACCACTACTATGTGCCTCACTATTTTCAGACTCGTTTGCACCTTCTTAATTTACATTTTCCTCACTGATATCTTGGCTTTCTGACCTATTGCCTTCTTCACTGTCTTCTTCTGCCTCACTGATATTTGCCTCCTCATTTCCTTCCTCTTGACTACCGTTTTCTTCATCACCATTTGCCTCACTATCATCTTTGCTGCTTTCTTCATTACTGACATTAGCCTCACTGCCCTCATTGTCTAATTTGTCATTATCATCTCTCTCTTTGTTAGATGCACTAGTATCATGAGGTGAAGGTGGGGGATTTTGAGAAAGTGGTGAAGGAGGGTCATTATCCTTAGGTGAAGGAATGTGCATAGATGTTGAGGTGGAAGAGTCATCATGAGGTGATGGAATGCAAGCAGATGGTGATGAATGTGTAGTAGGGTGTGATGGTTAAGGAGGAATGGGAGGCTGAGAAGATGAAGGCACATATTGCTACTTTTGGCCCTGTGGATTGGTGAACACCTTACGGGCAATGAAAACCTCCCATGGAATGACCTTCTACTACAATTGATGCATAACAACCATCTTAATCAGTGAGTGGTGGAAGAGGCTTTGCATCTGCTGGGGATAGTCTCTCTTTCATACAATATAGGACATTTTGTCAATGCTTCTGTAGAGGTAATAGGGTAGGTGAAACATCCTAACCCTAGTAAAGTGCATAAGAATCCTAATGTGATATGAGTAAAGCTTGTAGAACCTTCCCTCAAATGTAAAATACTTCATAATGATCCTCATCATAGGTACATATCTCTCCAGCAATGAGAGAAAGGAAAGATGGATTTATTGTAGTCTTTGTACCTAGGTTTTAAATATGGCTCATAGTAGTTCATGTCAAGATTGGCCTACTTGAACCATTTCTCCCCTACAATAGGTATGCATGTGGCATTGGAAATAGCATCTGTAGATAGCTCAAAATTAACCCCTGCAGGGCTAACTTGTTTTTCATGCAA
Organism: Pinus albicaulis; assembly: GCA_034641835.2. Classification (NCBI taxonomy): domain Eukaryota; kingdom Viridiplantae; phylum Streptophyta; class Pinopsida; order Pinales; family Pinaceae; genus Pinus; species Pinus albicaulis. Next base: position 924,052,827 of record CM076581.1, on the reverse strand, counting down.
GTTAATGATGGATAACCTTGTTAGCTCAGGGTGGTTTTGCACCTGCTGTACCTTCTCACAAAATTCATAGTAGCCTACATTTTGGAAGCAGGAAACCGTTAAGGGAGATGCCATTAGCTCTATTGCATTGAGTGGTTCAAAACTGTTGATCTTTCCACCTTTGTGCCCTTGCCTCCTTGGCATTTGGCCTTCTCCTTCACTACCATTGTCCTCTCTTTCTGACATTTTGACCACTCTGCCTTTGAAATCCTAGCACAACTATGAAACTGATATGGAAGAGGGTAATGGAATGGTGATGAAAAAGGAAGATATGTAAGTGAAAGAGATGAAAAAGTGAGGGTATATATATATTAAGCTGAGTGAGAGGCAAAGCCCAATGACAACCTCAACTGCTTGTTTGAACTCTGCTTTGACACACCCTGCACTTATGTCAATTTGAAATGAAAGAGGGCAATGTAAGGTCAATCTATTTACAGTGTAAGGGACAGAGCTTATGAGGGAAATGGAGTTTAGGGACAGCTCAGGTAAATGGGCAACCTCCAACAATGAAATCTCTTTTTTTATAACTGACTTCCCTTTGCAGGCAAACGAAGGAGTATTTAAGCAGTGCTTTTAAGTTCAAATCTAGGGTTCCTTCTTAGGTCTTCAATTTCCTTTAATTATAAATCACCACAAATGCTTGAAGAAGGGCTTGATGAGTTGTACTTACCCTTTAATCTATTTTTAGGTCCTTTGGCAAGAGTATGGAACAATTTTGAGGTGCCTTAAGCATTTGTAAAGCTTAGAAGTCCCTCCTGGCCAAGGGAGCAACGCCTATGCCATGCGCGTAGCACCAATCTTGAGCGTCCAGCACCAGACAAAAATTTATTTGGATGTCAGGCAAGGGCACAAAACCATGTTCCAGGCACGCAATGCCTTAGCAATTTGTATGGGGAAAAATGCTAAACACGCAGTGTCGGTTTGCAGGGGCGCAACACCAACCTGAGCACGCAGCGCCACAACACTTAGCCGAAATTTGGTTTGAAAACTCGAAATTATTCACGCCTAAGAGCTTCTATCTCTTTTTCAAGGAAACAATGATTTGTTTCAGGTGAAGAATGGGCTTTTATAGACTTAGGAATTTGATTTAAACATGAAACCCACTTTTTAATGTTTTCAAAGTCACTTTTTTTTTTTTTTTTTACCTTTCTCACTAACTCTTTTGACATTTTTGGTTTGCAAGTGACTTAAAAGTATTGAGGTTGACCTTTCCTTGTCTCATTGATGTCCTTTAACACCCTTTCTTTGTAGGTGACTGAAATGATGAGTTTTACCCTGCTTTTACTCCTTGAGGCATGACACATTCACTCTAGAAACTTTGGGAGGGCTGCGTACAGTAGTATCTTCAAAGCTTTCTATGTTTTTCATCACAATATTTAACTTGTCTTTCTTACCTTTTCTCACTAAAATTTTACATTGTTTGTATGCAGAATACTGAAATGATGATTTTGAATTTCCCTTTTAGTCATGGAGGCATGACAAACTGATTTTGACACCTTTGGGACTGAAACACAATGCAACATCTTCAACAGCTCTTTTGTTCTCACCTTGAAACTCAAGTCATCTTTGTTTGGATGGAGAGTGAAACCAGGCAAGTTCATGAATGCTAAAAGTTAAGGTCATGGATCCAGCCGGTATATAAAAGGGGTTTTTAAGATGCAGCAAGGGTTGATAGCATGCACATGAAGTACAAGTAGGCTTAAAAAGGGGACTCTACACCTTTTCTCTTTGAGGCCTGACATATTTACCTAAAAAACTTTGGGATGCTTGCACACAAAAACACTTTCACAATCCTTTCTTTGCTGGCATCATGGAGTTCAAACCATTCCTTTTACATTCTTTGGCCATTTTCCCAAAACCTTAGGTATTTGGAGTGCTTTAAGACAATCATCAGTGTTGTCTTCTAAGTTATCTATAGCCCTTTCAAGTTCATTCATTCTTGTCCAATTCACCTCATATTTTTCCCTATTTCATTAATAATTTTTGATAAACTTCTCTTCATGTTTGGTTTCTTTTGTGTACGTCCTCCATGGTCATTTCTGCAATTGATCACTGTCGGCACTTTTCTTTCCCTATAACTTTCACAATCCTTTCTTTGCTGGCATCATGGAGTTCAAACCATTCCTTTCACCTTTTTTAGTCATCAGTATTTTTCACTTGTTGGTGATGACTAGTTGTAACAGCCATGTTTTCTAGCAGCTGATATAAAAAATTGTCAAATTTGCCAGCTGGATAACAGCCATAAACATTTTTTTCCCTCCTAACTTTTCAATCCGCCCATGACGAGATGAAAACCTCATTATCAAGCCCTATCCAGCCTCAGCCATACTAGCTTGTCCATCAGCTCCAAAGAAATAATCCAAATCTGTCCAAAGAAGTCTCCCCTAAGTTAGGTAGTGGCACTTTAGGCATTTCTCCCTTGGCAAACTATCCTAAGGCCAAAGAACCTCTATATACTATATACCAGTCATAACACACCTTCCTATTCTGCAAATAAAGTTGGTTACACCCTTAATTCACGCCACTAACAAGCCCTAAAGTCTCAGCAATGCACATGCCCTAGGTCAAACTGATATTAGGTGGTTTTTACAGTGTTTCAATGGATCTTTCAAGAGCAGAAGTGTACCAGCATCCTAGAAGACAGTATTTGGCTCAACATGAGAAGACAACTGCTTCTCATGTGATTTTGAGCCTGGGATGCAGCCAAAGGGCAGATAGTTGTTTCATTAAGCTCCTGCAATCACAGTCAAAGCTTGAAAAGGCAGTGAAAGGAAAAATAACCCTGTTAAAATCTTATGAAATGGAATCACTAAGAAAACCTCCTTAATTTTATAAGAAGAGGGTTGAAGACTGAGAAAACCTCCCTCATTTTATAAGCAGAGGGTTGAAGACTGAGAAGGCCCCCTTCATCCATAAGCAGAGGGCCAGGGATAAAGTTTGATTTTAAGTTTTTCAATAAACTGTAAAGGAAAATTTTAGGTACAATGAGACAACAACTGAGGGTTTCTGAATAAAAATAGTGTTAAAATCAGGGGCAAAGAAGTGGTGCTTTTAAAAATTGTTTACATAAGTTTCATTGCTATTGAAATACAATGTGAAGTTAATAGATTGATTATCAATGAAGAAATATTGTTAAGCAGATGGCCAAAGGAGTCAAACAGTCTTGGTCTCAAACTGACTTCTGCCATCAAGTATAAAGGAAACCACTATCAGTATGTTCATCAAAAATTCTTCATTTGGTTGAGACAGAGGTTGAAAAGAAACCAGGCATTTGTCAAAAGTAGGCCTCCTTCATAAACAAAGTAAAGGACTCGCCACTGTTTGAGGATGAAAGGAAATTATTGCATGTGGAAAATATTTCAAAAGGGATTGGTCTCAAAAAGGGTGAAATGAATGAAAATTCATGTTTCTTGCAGACCTCCTTCATAGAAGAACAAAGGGACAACCTTCCCATGTTCACATTTCAAAATTTAGTTCATCATCCCCTGTTTTATCTCCATAAAAGTTGAAGACTTATTACTTTAGCAATAAAGGGTTGGTCAGTTGCCTTGATGATAGAAGCTATTTATAGCAGAGTTTTTCATTTACAAACACAGGTAAGGTTCTTCACTCACAGTAAAGAGAGACTCAGAGCAACGCTTGCCAATTCAAATCAGCTTCACAGTGGGCATGGCCACCTTCAAAGCATCAGGAGCAGAAACTGTCAGTTTGAGTTTTAAAAGGGTGAGCTACCTCCTTACAAAATGTCAAAGAAAACCTCACATATCACAATGTGTCTTTCAACGGGTCTCCTTTTTCAATGAGAAAAACACTGAGTGATGTTGATATTCAAAAAGGTGTTGCTCTTCCTATTCATAAAAATCTTTTTCAAACTTGTCAAAAGTGACAAAGAGGTAACCTAAGCTGTGTTTTCTAAAAGGGACTTTGCAAATGAACAACACAAAGACAAGAGGTGGAAAAAGGATATGGAAATTGCAGCTAAGTTTTTTCCCCAGTAAAAAAGGCAGTATCATTCAAAAGGCACACCTACACTCATTCACATGGCTTAGAGCTAAATTTCTTTCCATAGTAAAGATATCAAAAAGAAAACAATGTCTCATTCCTTAGTGAGAAACAGTGGAAAGTTTTTAATTCTTAAAAGGGCTGCTTTGCTTCAAAAAGGGGTCATGTCTATAAAGGAAGTGGTTCTTGCCGCTATGTCATTTATTTGAACAGAAAAAATTTTCGGTTATGTTTTAAAAGGATGGGGTTTCAAGTTTTGTTTAAAGCAAAGTCCTTTTCAATTTTTTTTTAAAACCCTCACCAAGCAAACGGAAAAGGAACTTTGACTTTTTCGCTTTCAAAAGAAGTTAAAGGGACCGTTGCAAGATCATTTGCAATTTTAAAAGCACGATCAATACTCCCCTAGGCTGCTCTGGGACAGAAGAAGTGTTTCAAGCCAAAAATCACAGAGTTTTCAGGCTTTTAGACTGCACGGCGCGCCTGGAAAAGCACGCGGCGCGTTTAGGAACGATTTTACAAAGGAGTTGCACTACTGCGTGGCGCGCCTGTAGCGGCGTGCGGCGCGCCTGTAGACGTCGGTCACGATTTCCCATCATCGAACCAACACCCTTGTTGCTGCGCGACGCTTACGCTTTTGAACGTGTCGTGCATGTTTTAACACTCAAAATGCCTTCAACAAGCCCTGAAAGCTGCTCAAACTCTTCAAACGAATGCTGCCATCCATCTTCAAGGTATTTTCATTTACCTCCTTAGTATATTCGAATTTCTAAATAGTGATTTAAAAAGAGAAACTCTTGGTATAAATCAAGGTGTGTTGGGGTAAATAGTCTGAAGGAGATTGTTACAGTGGGATGAAAGTGGAGTGGTCATTTTTGTTTCAAAGAGCCTAAAGCTACCCTCAAGACTGTGATGAACCATAAACTCTGTCAGCTATATGTAGTGGAGAAAACAGTGGCAAGGAGGGTTGAATGTTCTGTTTAAGATCCAAGATTGTTGTGGCTATGATTGCCCAAGATTGACATAATGAGAGTGGAGTGTTTATGTTGATGTCAAAAGGCCTAGAAACTTCCCTCAAAACAGTGCTAAAACATAACACTACTTGCAAGTCCAAATAAGCACAGTAGTATAGGTTATGTCAAATTGTTGAAGATGACCTAACTATGATAAGAAAAAGCTAAACCTCTATCAGCAAAATGTAATGGTGAAGCAGTGTTTGTAAGGAAAGCATAGTGATTATTTGAATAAGTGAAACAATTGCTGCCTCAATTGTCCCATAAAACAAGTTGTGGTGAAAAATCTTTTAAACTCAGTCTGAAGGTGTTTTATCTAACTGTGTATGTGAAACAGTGAAGTACAAGAGAAGTGTTTTTTATTGGGAGGGGTGTGTTGTTTTCTGCAAGGCTGCCTTGCTTACACCAAAACACCAAGAGATTTGTGATCTTACCCAAACACAATAATCATTTGACTGTGTATACATTTTTATTTTACTGTGTGCTTGTTATTATAACTATTTGTTGATTGGCATACAAAGGAAGAGAAGAAGTGATTTGGAAGGAGCAGAGAGCTGATATTAAAGAAACATTTCACGCAGCCTTTGGGGAAAATTTTCCTTGATCAAATAGTGACTAACAAAGAGGACAAAGTTGTGTTTGAGAAAGCATTTCAAAATCCATTTGAGGTAGCTTGGTGTTGCAGAGAGAATTCAAAACAAGATGCCTCCCGGGCAGGATAGTAGGAGTGGCTTGCATAAGAGATTTGAGCCTGTTTCCACTGAAGAAGTGAATGCCCATCTATCAGTCTTGCTCAATTTCCATGAGGTTGGGTGTTTATATTTTTTTCAAAGAGTGCAAGAGGTGAAGAGCTTTTCTCCTTTGACACATCTTTGTGCTTTGAGGTTTCAAGACAAGCATTTCCAGTTGGCAGGCCTAGACTTCAAATTCTCTCCAAGGTCCATCTCCAAGGCCACTAAAATACCTTATATTGGGGAGAAGTGGTTTAAAAAAAGCCACCTGGACTCAAAATATTACAAGCCCTTTCTAAAGCCTGAGCACAGAGATTCATGTCCTGCCATTTTCCCTTTCTCATATCTTTTGACTAGCTACGCCCCCCTCATGAAGATCATCATGAAATACTTCACTTGTGAGGGAAGATTCTCCTGAGTCTATGCCTATCACATTCGACTACTCTTGCATTTCACTAGGGCCAAATTGCTAAATCTTCCTTTCTTCTTACACAGGAGCATTGAGAAAATGGCCTCCATTGTTTAGAAGAAGCCTCCTTCACAACAAAAAGCCTGCCTCTTCCATCACTCTCTCATCAAAGTCATCATTCTTCATCAGCTTGAAAAGAGGGAGGTCTCTTGGGATACTTTCAACACCCATACGGATTTCTCCATTGTCCCTACAGTTCATACATCCCCTACACCTCCTACTCACCATCCTTCGCCTTCTTCTAGCAGACCTATTCCCAAAAAGCTCAAGTTTACCACAGAACAAACAAAGGAGCCTGAAGAAGGAGAAGAGCATGACCATGATAAGGAAGAAGGACATGAGCAGGAAGAGGAAAGTGATGATGAGTAGAAGCAAGGGGATGAAGAAGAAAGTGCTGATGAGCAACATCACAGTGCTGCTGAACAGGAGAAACATGAAGGTGATGAACAAGGGCAGCCAAAAGATGCTGAACAGGAGCAGCATGAAGGTGATGAATAGGGGCAGCCAAAAGGTGATGAACGGGGGCAGCCAAAAGATGCTGAACAGGGGCAACCACAACATTATACACAACAGATACAACAATATGAGTAGAGGCAGCCTCAGGGTGATGAAAAGCAGCCTTCTCAAGAGGAACAACAACCTCAAGAAGAAGATGGGTAGTAGGATAAAAAGTTGCAGCATAGTGAGGAGGATAGCCCTCAAAGGGAAGTGAAAAATGATAGGCAAGGCATCCATAAAGAACTCCAAGATAGTGGCAAAAATGAGAGGCAAAGTGACAAGGGTAAAGAGCCCATGGAGCATGTGCTAGCTGCCTCTCCTAGGCAAGGAGCCATGCTCTCTTCTCCAAAAGTCGCCAAGCCCCGGACGGCGAAGAAAAGGGTGCTTAGAGTTGTAACTCCAAATGTGACTAGGGCCCTCCGAAGCAAGGGAAAATTGCCCAAGAAACCCATGGTTGAATTTCCCAAGAGGAAGAGTACTAGAAGAGCAACCCAAAGCAAAGGGAAGGACAAGGAAGAAAGTAGTCATGAACAGGAAAGGGAATTCGACATCATCCAAATCCAAAGTGATGATAGTGATAATGAAGCCCGGATCCTAGAAAATCTCTTGATCCATAGAGAAAGCCAAATTGATGCCTTGAGGGCTGATCTTCATAGAGCTAGGAACTTCAATCACTTTTTGCAAGTCCAAAACAAGAAAATGAGTGTCCATATGGTTGTATATGAGACACGGGCCATCCGATACAAAAAGGAGGCCTCCAAAGCACAGGTGAGATTGGAAGAACTCATGGGTGAGTTCGAGGAAAGTGAAGGTGAAGATCAGCCTAGGCGAAAGAGGCCAAGAACCATGGGGCTAAAAAAGGCCCTTGAGAAACAAAAAGAGGAAGAGGATGCCCTTCTCCAATCTACCCCTCTCACTGCATTGTTCGAACAAGAGATAGAGAACAATCGGGAAGCATGGCTTGAGAGAGTTAATGATCACTTGGAGAAGAAATTGGAGAAGGAAAATAGGGACTTGGACCTTCAACGGAGGATGACCAGGCATTATAAAAAGCTCAATCAGTTTGCCCGGCGGAAGTTGAAGGCTGCTCAGGAAAAACTCAAGGAGGCTAAAGGGAAGTGTCCGGCACGAAAATTGAGGAAAGACACCTCAAGGCTCCAAATTTTGGCCTCTGCTTCACAACTTGTTGCTGAAAACCCTTGAGGGTCATGCTCACCAAGTTTGGGCAAAATTCGACATATTTTGGTTTTTTGTCATTTTTGGGTTTTTGGCCAAAACTCATGGGCATCGCCATTTCAGTTTGGGACATCATCAAAGGATGAAAATGGTATCATTGGATGCCATAATTTTAGGGGTACATACTCAGCGATTTTCAGAACAATTGAAGATCTTTTCTCCCCCAAAATGGTGAAAAACACTCGTTTTTTCTACACTCTGCCCCGTTTATCAACAAGGCCTATTTTCTGGTTTTTTACACACCGGTCTATTTTTAGAGGACTTCTAGTGATCATTTGGGAGAAAAATAAACATTTTCAAAAAATATACACTCATATCTTTCCAACGAGCCATCATGAGCCTCGTTTCGACATCGGGAAGGGCTCCAAAAGTTTCCGGCAAGTCAGGGAACCTTTTGCTGATGTATTTTTTGAGTATTTTTGTAAAAATTGAACCTTTCAAAAGTGACTTTTTTTCATGTGCGTTTAGCTATTTTTGTACATGATAAGTTATGAAAAGTCAATATATTTCCCTTTTTTAGCATTTTTTAGATATTTTATTAGATATTTTGTGCCTTGGGCTTTGCCAAGCCTCAAGGACAAAATCAGATATTTTGGATAGGCCAATGAGATTGCAAGTTGAACTAAGAGGTTTTCCTCACTTTGGCCTATATATTCCAAAGGCTTTCATTGTAAACAAGGTTGAACTTGATGAATAGAAGAAATATATGGTCATATAAACTTTGGAAGAAACACTTGTCTCATGATTTTGGATAGTCTCTTGGATGTTCTTGGATGATGAAAGAGGATTGTTGTTGGATTCCATGACTTGGTAGAATGGTATAGTGTCTCTCTCTCTGTTTTGTTTCCTAGTTTTCATTCATAAATCCATTTTCTTGCTTGCTATAGGACAGTAGAGAAAAAATTTGAGACATGCCCTTGGAGGCACCTCAAATTTCCTGTTTCTTCATAGCTTCCATGTTTTCTTCATTCTTAGTCACATTAAAGAATTCTTGATTTCTCTTTAATAACTTAAGGATATTGTTGCTTGTTTCATTCATGGTTTTATGCATGCTAAGTATGATTTACGGTATGCCCTGCTTACTCATGGCTAGCCATAGCTCCATCCATGAAATTTCTCTTTGACTGATTAGATTGTCATTTGTTGAACCAAGGAGGTCTTGTTCTGATCTTGCCCTTTGCCTAAGACTATGCAATATTGTTTTCAAAGTGCCCAATAGCTTGAAGTACTGTGTTTAGGCATTCTGACATAGTGATTTGAGTTGTTTGTCTGTCTTAAATGTATTTCCCCAAAGTCTGATAGCCATTTCCTAAAGTTAGAGAGTTATATATCTCTATGCATGGCTTGAATTTTTATTTCTATGCATTGATTAGCTTAAAGTTACATTTCTCATGATTAATGGTTTTCCCTACCATGTTTATGTCAGCTATTAAACTAGTTATGCTTGAAATCCTTTGTTATTCACAAACTTGATGTCCATCTTACTCCATTTTTCCCAAAGATCCATTTTACCTCGAATCAAATCGACCCTTCAACAACCTTGTATCACCATCTGAAAGCTTTCTTGACCTCTTCGACCCCATAGCCTAGTTGATCTGACATCTTTTTACCTATCTTATATCTTTGATCAGTTTCATCCCTCACAACCTAAAAACCAAAACCAAAAAACCTACTTCATAAATAGCCTAAAATCAAAACACAATAAGCAAATGCACAGATATCCCTTACACAAATAGAGAGACCCTCTCTGAGTCCAAGAAGGCTAGGTCCTTGGGCTCCAAAGACTGGTTTGATGTTACACTGTCATTTGGATTTCCAATCAGCCAAATCATGGGACTCTAACATAATGGTGATCATGGTGGGACTAACTAAGTACATAACAGTCTAGCAAACTCTTGTAGATTCATTAGTCTTTAAAATTTAAACAAGCAAGCAGTCCATAGAATCATTTTAGAGTAAACTCTTTTTGCTTTCACCACACTAGCAAAGTGATGAATTAGGGCTAGAATACTCTAATAAACCATAAGCTGCACATAAAACTCAAAAAACCCCAAAACATTCCCAGATTGGCTTTTCTCCTAGTTACTTGTGGTGGACCATAGCTACGTCTTTACAAAAACAACCAAGTTCCACCTGTCGACTCCACTAGCCTCCAGTAGGCCTAAAAACTCCATAAAAAAACCAAAAAATTGATAAACAATACCTTTTTTCTAACTCATCCTTCCAAAAGCTTAAAACTTAGGGTGGAAACTCTGTAATTAGTGACAAACTAAGTATAACTTAGCGATTTAGAAGACCTCACCTAAACATAGGAGATAAGCAGAAGTCTTCTTGCCAAGAGAACCATTAGCTTGTCCATACAGCCTAGCAAATTGTTGAAACCAAGTGAATCACTCTTCTTTGCAAGTTTCCATCTCAAAGTTTGCTATAAAACTTTTTCCCAAAAGCATCTTTGATAGTGTTGGTGGTGGATCATAGTTCTCATAGAAATCCACTTGGCGACTCCACTAGTCCATCCTTTTTGTTTTGACCATCCTTCACATTAGTAAAACCCTAGAGAGGCCATTCATCCGAAACAATCACAAATACCATCCTCTCTAAACTCTAGACCTGAAATCTGGCTTCACGAAGAATCAACACCAGATCTCATCCAGACCAAAATCCCCCTATCATAGTAGATGACCCAGAGAATATTCTGTGGCAAGCTTCCAAAACTGGCAATCTAGCTACCGATAGGTCCATCCGTAAAGAAAGATTAGTACCTGAACATCTCACTGCCTTGCAGGATTCCCCCTTTGATTTAAAATCAACAAAAACACTTTTTAGAAGCAAGTCACAAAGTAAGATAGACTTTGACGATCTTGAGCCCCTAGATCTACCACAGAGTCCTAGTATAGAAGCCTCACCTAACACACCTCCCGACTTTCAGCTTCTCCATCACTTTGGCTCCTACCATCCCAGATCTGCTCAAAATCAGATCACTAGTCCAAGTACATCCACCGCACCTATCCAAACCACTATTGTTCAAACCACCTCAGCTCATCCCACAAGCCCTCATTTTGTACATCATCCAACAGGTCATTGCTTAGGCACAGTACTTAGAATTTGCAATGCCCCAGCTCCACTACAAATGACCTGTAAATCAAAATCCACACTGGATGAGACTGTAATCAACTGTGCCATGCTTGATAGGGTTGGTGATGCCTTTGAATACATGGAAATAGAAGACGAGACCATCAGAATGAGGATGTTCGCCCAAAGCCTAGGCGAAGAACCCAAAAAATGGTTTAAGAGCTTAACTCCAAACAGCATCCACGATCTCCCAGAACTCTACCAAACCTTCATAAACAAGTGGGAAATCCGAAAGAACCCCATTCAAATACTGTCAGAGTATAAAAATCTAAAACGGGAAAATGGGGAAAGTGTCCAGGGATACTGCACTAGGTTCAACAGTGTGTATAATGCCCTCCCACCTCACTTCAAACCCCCACTTGGTTCAGCCTTGGAAAAGTTCCTCGAGGGTTTTGACCCATACATGACTTATCAGCGAAGAGACAAGGACCCCTTTGCCTTAGAGGAAATGCAAAAAGTAGCCATAAGGGCAGAACCCAACTTAGCAGAAAAAAGAGCAAGGACTAGATCAGAAAGGAAAGTCACCTACCGGGATGAGGTCTCCACTTTAGCCCCTTCCTTAGATCCTAGAATAGATGACTTAGTTAGGTCCATGGCCAAAATGTGGGAAAAGATAAGTGAAAAGACCCCTCTTAGGGACAACCAGCCAAACCCTCCAAACAGAAACCGAAACCAAAATTTTAGGAGGGAATAGCCTCAAAACAAACCAAGGGAAAATGACCAACAAATTAGGCCACCATTTAATGAAAGTTATGTGGAAGAAGATGATAGGGATACAGAACCCATTGATGAAAATCATTTGGACCTCATAGGGTCTGATAATGAGAGTGAGGTGTAACTCACAGAAGAAGAACAAGCATTCTTCTCTCTAAATCAGGATGAAACCAACTATGAAGATCCCGAGGATCCTGCCATAGATTTTCAGAATGCCATAGTAGAATCCCATAGGCAGTATGACCTTAGAAGCAGAAAAAACCAAGACAACTCCAAGAAAGATAGCTCAGACACTGCTAAAACCCCTGATACCATCCTTAAAAAAGAAGTGGACAGCAACAAAATCATGGTCAGGAAAAATGACCAAAACAAAGATAAAGTTACCCAAACAAGTCTTGGCTCAGATGCTCCTAGTACTTCCACAAAGATTCCCGAGGTGGCTGTGACAAACAAAATCCCAAAACAAAGCCAACAAACTCAGAACATAGAGAAAGTCATGGCTGAAAACGCTGAAGCGAACCTGTCTAAACTACAAGTACCTTTCAGTTTTGAGGGAGAAATCGCCAAAATAAAGATTACCATGCCTCTCACTAAACTTATTTCCCAAGGCTCTTATAAATCCCAAGTGTTAAAAGTCCTGAATATAGGAAATGATGTGAACACCCTTAATCTAGTTGATGACACTCCTGAAGTGTTGTTTGGTCCGAAAATAGAAGGAAAATTCCAAGAAGGAACCACTCTTCCCTTTTACATCAGTCTGAATATCCATGACCAAATCCTTCACAATGCCATGCTAGACTCCGGAGCCTCGCATAATCTCATGCCGAAGGTTGTAATGGAAAGATTAGGCCTAGAAATCACAAGACCATACAAAGACTTATATTCATTTGATTCGAGTAGAGTCAAATGTCTAGGTTTGATCAAAGATCTTTGTTTCAATTTGGCCCAAGTACTTGCAAAACATCTGATCATGGACATAGTGGTAGCAGACATCCCTCCCAAGTACGGAATTCTTCTATCCAGATCTTGGGGAGCCAAGCTCCAAGGAAATATTCAACTTGATATGTCCTACACCACTATTCCTGTGTTTGACCAAACTAGAATACTCTATCGAGAATCACACATGAAATACATGATCAGTAGCCAAGAGAGGCCAGATAACATCCCGATGTATTCCTTGCATTCCGATCTGAACTCTTTCATTATACACACTGATGATGACATTGAAGAATAGTCAGAAGGATTCAAAAAAACCTTAGATCCACCACAGCAGCTGCCCCAAGTTCTCTATGATGAACTGAACACCCAAAACTATCATGATCATGAACAGCTATGTCTTGAGGAAAGTGAGTGTGTTCCTTTTGAAACAGGGATAGAGCAAGAAGCACAAACCATTATGTAATATCAAGAAAATCACTCAAACCTTAGGCAAACATCAACAGTAACATCAGGAAACCTTTTCAGAACAGAGGCATTAGAAGACTTACATATCACAAACCTCTTCGGAACTCAGGAGCAGGGAAGCTTAATGTTCTTACCATACCTCGAGGATTTACCATTGCATAACTCTACCACTGCAAATGAAACCTTGACTATAGCCATAACAGCTCAAAATCCAGAAAAAATGCCTGATAAAATTCTTATGAGAGGAGATGATGACTGCAGTCCGAATACACCTGAGTTACTTGAACTGGCTAACATCTTGTCACTCCACCAAAGACTTAGAACTGCTAGAATTGGCAATATCATTAAAAATACTACTTCATACAGAGAAAACAGTGAGAAACACTATGCCACTGCCATCACTCCAAGAAACAACTTCGACAAAAGAAAATACAAAAATCTGAACCAATCAGTAATAGTCAAAGATAAAATAGCTGGTCATGGGATCTATTTTGATTTTAGAAACACTAATACACATCCTTGTAATAGAAATTTTATCCTTCCTGCCCAAGACCATGTTATATCGATGATAAGTGCTTTTAATCATATGTCTTTGCAAGATTATGTTTCAGGTTATAGCCAAATAATTCCCTTGCAAAGTAGATAGCTCAAAGATTTTTTCCAGTATGTTGGAAGTAGTTCCAGTTTCGGACTCAGAATTGCAAAGCCACCAGATATAAAAACTATGCTCCTAAAAGCCATATTTCCAGTTCTAAATTTCTGCATTTTGACATACCTTGATGATGTCATCATATATTTCAAGAATGACAAAGAATATATGCATTACTTGAAAAAGATCTACAGTAAAGGAAGGAGTGGAAATCAGAGGTATAAAGAGATACAACGGGAAGACATGGGTTTGTTCAGAGATTCATGCATGAATCCTTATGTTATGCTTGAAAGAGAAAACTTTCCAAATTTTTCTTTTCAAGAGCTGAGTGGACCAAGAGTGGTAGGAGATCATTATGAGGATAAGATGCTTAAGTTTCTCCATTTCCAAGATTTCTGAGTTTAGAACATTTTCAATCATTGTATATACCATTGTTTGAAAAATAGATAAAAACATAAAATTCAAAAACAATAGAAAAATAGAAAAGAGGGTAGTTTGAAAAATAGAAAGAAGGCCCCATGTTCAAAAAATAGTCATTTAGAAAGCACGCAAGCCTAAATTCCGCTACTAGTGCTCAAATGTCTTGTTCAGTTATGTAGCCTAATCATAGCTGAACATGTTTTAAATTTATTTGTTGATAAGTTAGTGAGTGGAAAAGATGGTCAACATTGTGTAAGCTTGACTTATCAAAGAGAGTAGATTAGGAAAGATACTAGTTCCACATGCTCAAAATAGAACCAAAGAGGGAAGCGGGGATGAAAAACAAATTGTGTATCCTAGCCCCGTTTTTCCTAGTTTCCATTTTATGCAAAATAATATTTGTGTGCAGCTTGTCTTTCATGCCGCAAGTACATGACAAATCAGACTGTCTAACCCTAATTTGATCAATTTCATGTTTAGATTAGAGAACAAAATCCTGTCAAACAGCTTAACCTTGATAATTGATCTAGCATAGGTAGAGCAATGAAGGAGTTCATCAGCTTAATCTGAACTCCTGGCAGATATAAGTGTAGAACTAGATAGGTTCCTTTTTCAAAAAAAAAAATATATTGTCAAAGGGTTGCTAGTCCAAATGCACCCAAAGGAAGAAAAAATGTTAGGAAAGATAATGGGGTAGGTAGAAATATCATTGATGCTAATCATGCTGTCAATTTTCAGAAATAGCATCAAGGAAGAATGAAATTTGCGCCAATGGATAAGGCACTGGTCTTCATAACCCAAATGGAGCCACTGTTAGTCATCAGCATTTTTCACTTGTTGGTGATGACTAGTTGTAATAGCCATGTTTTCTAGCAGCTGATCTAAAAAATTGTCAAATTTTCCAGCTAGAAAACACCCATAAATATTTTTTTCCCTCCTACCTTTCCAATCCACCCATGATGAGATGAAAACCTCATTATCAAGCCCTATCCAGCCTCAGCCATACTAGCTTGTCCATAAGCTCCAAAGAAACAATCCAAATCTGTCCAAAGAAGTCTCCCCTAAGTTAGGTAGTGGCGCTTTAGTTTTTTCTCCCTTGGCAAACTATCCTAAAGCCAAAGAACCTCTATCTACTATAGACCAGTCATAACAAACCTTCCTATTCTACAAATAAAGCTGGTTACACCCTTAAGTCGCGCCACTAACAAGCCCTAAAGTCTCAGCAATGCACATGCCCTAGGTCAAATTGATATTAGGTGGTTTTTACAGTGTTTCAATGGATCTTTCAAGAGCAGAAGTGTACCAGCATCCTAGAAGACAGTATTTGGCTCAACATGAGAAGACAGCTACTTCTCATGTGATTTTGAGCCTGGGATGCAGCCAAAGGGCAGAGAGTTGTTTAATTGAGCTCTTGCAATCACAGTCAAAGCTTGAAAAGGCAGTGAAAGGAAAAATAACCCTGTTAAAAGCTGATGAAATGGCATCACTGAGAAAACCTCCTTCATTTTATAAGCAGAGGGTTGAAGACTGAGAAAACCTCCTTCATTTTATAAGCAGAGGGTTGAATACCGAGAAGGCCTCCTTCATCCATAAGCAGAGGGCCAGGGATAAAGTTTGATTTTAATTTTTTCACTAAACTGTAAAGGAAAATTTTAGGTACAGTGAGACAACAACTGAGGGTTTCTGAATAAAAATAGTGTTAAAATCAGGGGCAAACAAGTGGTTCTTTTAAAAATTGTTTACATAAGTTTCACTGCTATTGAAATACAATGTGAAGCTAATAGATTGATTATCAATGAATAAATATTGTTAAGAAGATGGCCAAAGGAGTCAAACAATCTTGGTCTCAAACTGACTTCTGCCATCAAGTATAAAGGAAACCACTATCAGTATTTTCATCAAAAATTCTTCATTTGGTTGAGACAGAGGTTGAAAAGAAACCAGACATTTGTCAAAAGTAGGCCTCCTTCACAAACAAAGTAAATGACTCGCCACTGTTTGAGGATGAAAGGAAATTATTGCATGTGGAAAATATTTCAAAAGGGACTGCTCTCAAAAAGGGTGAAATGAATGAAAATTCATGTTTCTTGCAGACCTCCTTCATAGAAGAACAAAGGGACAACCTTCCCATGTTCACATTTCAAACTTCAGTTCATCATCCCCTATTTTAACTCCATAAAATTTGAAGACTCATTACTTTAGCAATAAAGGGTTGGTCAGTTGCCTTGATGATGGAAGCTATTTATAGCAGATTTTTTCATTTAAAAACATAGGTAAGGTTCTTCACTCACAGTCAAGAGAGACTCAGAGCATCACCTGCCAGTTCAAATCAGCTTCATAGTGGGCATGACCACCTTCAAAGCATCAGGAGCAGAAACTGTCATTTTGAGTTTTAAAAGGGTGAGCTACCTCCTTAAAAAATGTCAAAGAAAACCTCACATATCACAATGTGTCTTTCAACAGGTGTCCTTTTTCAATGAGAAAAACACTGAGTGATGTTGATATTCAAAAAGGTGTTTCTCTTCCTATTCATAAAAATCTTTTTCAAACTTGTCAAAAGTGACAAAGAGGCAACCTAAGCTGTGTTTTCTAAAAGGGACTTCGCAAATGAACAATACAAAGACAAGAGGTCGAAAAAGGATATGGAAATTGTAGCTAAGTTTTTCCCCCAGTAAAAAAGGCAGTATCATTCAAAAGGCACACCTACAGTCATTCACATGGCTCAGAGCTAAATTTCTTTCCACAGTATAGATATCAAAAAGAAAACAATGTCTCATTCCTTAGTGAGAAACAGTGGAAAGTTTTTAATTCTTAAAAGGGTTGCTTTGCTTCAAAAAGGGGTCATGTCTATAAAGGAAGTGGTTCTTGCCACTATGTCATTTATTTGAACATAAAAGAGTTTCGGTTATGTTTTAAAAGGACGGGGTTTCAAGTTTTTTTTAAAGCAAAGTCCTTTTCAAAACATTTCTAAAACCATCACCAAGCAAACGTGAAAAGAACTTTGAATTTTTCGCTTTCAAAAGAAGTTAAAGGGACCGTTGCAAGATCATTTGCAATTTTCAAAGCACGAGCAATACTCCCCTAGGCTGCTCTCGGACCGAAGAAGTGTTTCAAGAAAAAAATCACAGAGTTTTCAGGATTTTAGACTGCGTGGCGTACCTGGAAAAGCATGCAGCGCGTTCAGGAGAAATTTTACAAAGGAGTTGCACTACTGCGCGGCATGCCTGTAGCGACGCGCGGCACGCCCGTAGACGCCGGTCAAAACCGCCCATCATCGACCCAACAGCCTTGTTTCCGTGTGGCGCTTACCCTTTTGAACGTGCCATGCATGTTTTAACACTCAAAACGCCTTCAAAAAGCCCTGAAAGCTGCTCAAACTCTTCAAACGAAGGCTGTCAGCCATCTTCAAGGTATTTTCATTTACCTCCTCGGTATATTCGAATTGCTAAATGGTGATTTAAAAAGAGAAACTCTTGGTATAAATCAAGGTGTGTTGGGGTAAATAGTCTGAAGAAGATTGTTACAGTGGGATGAAATTGGAGTGGTCATTTTTGTTTCAAAGAGCCTAAAGCTACCCTCAAGACTGTGATAAACCATAAACTCTTTCAGCTATATGTAGTGGAGAAAACACTGGCAAGGAGGGTTGAATGTTCTATTTAACATCCGAGATTGCTGTGGCTATGATTTCCCAAGATTGACATAATGAGAGTGGAGTGTTTATGTTGATGTCAAAAGGCCTAAAAACTGCCCTCAAAACAGTGCTAAAACATAACACTACTTGCAAGTCCAAATAAGCACAGTAGTATAGGTTATGTCAAATTGTTGAAGATGACCTAACTATGATAAGACAAATCTAAACCTCTATCAGCAAAATGTAATGGCGAAGCAGTGTTTGTAAGGAAAGCATAGTGATTATTTGAATAAGTGAAATAGTGAAACAATTGCTGCCTCAATTGTCCCATAAAATAAGTTGTGGTGAAAAATCTTTTAAACTCAGTCTGAAGGTGTTTTATCTACCTGTGTATGTGAAACAATGAAGTACAAGAGAAGTTTTTTTGATTGGGAGGGGTGTGTTGTTTTCTGCAAGGCTGCCTTGCTTACACCAAAACACCAAGAAATTTGTGACCTTACCCAAACACAATAATCATTTGACTGTGTATACCTTTTTATTTTACTGTGTGCTTGTTATTATAACTATTTGTTGATTGGCATACAAAGGAAGACAAGCAGTGATTTGGAAGGAGAAGAGAGCTGATATTAAAGAAACATTTCACACAGCCTTTGGGGAAAATTTGCCTTGATCAAACAATGACTAAAAAAGAGGACCGAGTTGTGTTTGAGAAAGAATTTCAAAATCCATTTGAGGCAGCTTGGTGTTGCAGAGAGCATTCAAAACAAGATGCCTCCTAGGCAGGATAGTAGGAGTGGCTTGCATAAGAGATTTGAGCCCGTTTCCACTGAAGAAGTGAATGCCCACCCATCAGTCTTGTTCAATTTCCATGAGCTTGGGTGTTTAGATTTTTGTCAAAGAGTGCAAGAGGTGAAGAGCTTTTCTCCTTTGACACATCTTTGCGCTTTGAGGTTTCAAGACAAGCATTTCCAGTTGGCAGGCCTAGACTTCAAATTCTCTCCAAGGTCCATCTCCAAGGCCACTAAAATCCCTTATATTGGGGAGAAGTGGTTTAAACAAAGCCACCTGGACTCAGAATATTACAAGCCCTTTCTAAAGCCTGAGCGCAGAGATTCATGTCCTACCATTTTCCCTTTCTCATATCTTTTGACTAGCTACACCCCCCTCATGAAGATCATCATGAAATACTTCACTTGTGAGGGAAGATTCTCCCGAGTCTATGCCTATCACATTCGACTGCTCATGCATTTCACTAGGGAAAAATTGCTAAATCTTCCTTTCTTCTTACACAGGAGAATTGAGAAAATGGCCTCCACTGTTTAGAAGAAGCGTCCTTCACAACAAACAGCCTGCCTCTTCCATCACTCTCTCATCAAAGTCATCATTCTTTATCAGCTTGAAAAGAGGGAGGTCTCTTGGGATACTTTCATCAGCCATCCGAATTTCTCCACTGTCCCTATAGTTCATACATCCCCTACACCTCCTACTCACCATCCTTTGCCTTCTTCTAGCAGACCTATTCCCAAAAAGCTCAAGTTTACCACAAAACAAACAAAGGAGCCTGAAGAAGGAGAAGAGCATGACCATGATGAGGAAGAAGGACATGAGTAGGAAGAGGATAGTGATGATGAGCAGCAGCAAGGGGATGAAGAAGAAAGTGCTGATGAGCAGCATCACAGTGATGTTGAACAGGAGCAGCATGAAGGTGATGAACAGGGGCAGCCAAAAGATGTTGAACAGGAGCAGCATGAAGGTGATTAACAGGGGCAGCCAAAAGGTGATGAACAGGGGCAGCCAAAAGATGTTGAACAGGGGCAGCCACAACATGATACACAATAGCTATAGCAATATGAGCAGAGGCAACCTCAGGGTGATGAAAAATGACTTCCTCAAGAGGAAAAAAAACATCAAGAAGAAGAGGGGTAGCAGGATAAAAAGTTGCAGCACAGTGAGGAGGACAACCCTCAAAGGGAAGTGAAAAAGGACAGCCAAGGCATCCATAAAGAACTCCAAGACAGTGGCAAAAATGAGGGGCAAAGTGACAAGGGTAAAGAGCCCATGGAGCATGTGCTAGCTGCCTCTCCTAGGCAAGGGGCCATGCTCTCTTCTCCGAAAGTTGCCAAGCCTCGGACAGCGAAGAAAAGGGTGCCTAGAGTTGTAACTCCAAATGTGACTAGGGCCCTCCGAAGCAAGGAAAAATTGCCCAAGAAACCCATGGTCGAATTTCCCAAGAGGAAGAGTACTAGAAGAGCCACCCAAAGCAAAGGGAAGGACAAGGAAGAAAGCAGTCATGAACAGGAAAGGGAATTCGACATCATCCAAATCCAAAGTGATGATAGTGATAATGAAGCCTGGATCCTATAAAATCTCTTGATCCATAGAGAAAGCCAAATTGATGCCTTGAGGGTTGATCTTCATAGAGCTAGGAACTTCAATCACTTTTTACAAGTCCAAAACAAGCAAATGAGTGACCATATGGTTGTATATGACACACGGGCCATCTGATACAAAAAGGATACCTCCAAAGAACAAGTGAGATTGGAAGAACTCATGGGTGAGTTCGAGGAAAGTGAAGGTGAAGATCAGCCTAGGCGAAAGAGGCCAAGAATCATGGGGCTAGAAAAGGCCCTTGAGAAACAAAAAGAAGAAGAAAATGCCCTTCTCCAATCTACCCCTCTCACTGCATTGTTCGAAACAGAGATAGAGAACAATCGAGAAGCATGGCTTGAGAGAGTTAATGATCACTTGGAGAAGAAATTGGAGAAGGCAAACAGGGACTTGGACCTTCAACGGAGGATTACCGGGCATTATAAAAAGCTCAATCAGTTTGCCCGACAGAAGTTGAAGGCTGCTCAAGAAAAACTCAAAGAGGTTAAAGGGAAGCGCCTGGCACAAAAATTGAGGAAAGACACTTCAAGGCTCCAAATTTTGGCCTCTGCTTCACAACATATTTCTGAAAACCCTAGAGGGGCATGCTCACCAATTTTGGGCGAAATTCGAGATATTTTGGTTTTTTGTCATTTTTGGGTTTTTGGCCAAAACTCATGGGCATCTCCATTTCAGTTTGGGACATCATCAAAGGATGAAAATGGTATCATTGGATGCCATAATTTTAGGGGCACATACTCAGCAATTTTTAGAACAATTGAAGATCTTTTGCTCCCCCCAAATAGCGAAAAACACTCGCTTTTTCTACACTCTGCCCCGTTTATCAGCAAGGCTTATTTTTTGGGTTTTTACACACAGGCCTATTTTTGGAGGACTTCCATTGGTCAGTTGGGAGAAAACTAAATATTTTCAAAAAGTAGACACAGATATTTCCAACGAGCTATCATGAGCCTCGTTTTGACATCGGTAAGGCCTCCAAAGGTTGCCGGCAAGTGAGGGGACCTTTTGCTGATATATTTTTTGAGTATTTTTGTAAAAATTGAACCTTTCAAAATTGACCTTTCCTCATGTGCGTTTAGCTATTTTTGTACATGATAAGTTATAAAAAGTCAATATATTTCCATTTTTTAGAATTTTTTAGATATTTTATTATATATTTTGTGCCTTGAGCTTTGCAAAGCCTCAAGGACAAAATTAGATATTTTGGATAGGCCAATGAGATTGCAAGTTGAACTAAGAGGTTTTCCTCACTTTGGCCTATATATTCCAAAGGATTTCATTGTAAAAAGAGGCTGAACTTGATGAATAGAAGCAATATATGGTCATATAAGCTTTGGAAGAAATAATTGTCTCATGCTTTTGGATATTTTCTTGGATGTGCTTGGATGATGAAAGAGGATTGTTGTTGGATTCCATGACTTGGTAGAATGGTATAGTGTCTCTCTCTCTGTTTTGTTTCCTAGTTTTCATTCATAAATCCATTTTCTTGCTTGCTATAGGACAATAGAGAACAAATTTGAGACATGCCCTTGGAGGCACCTCAAATTTCCTGTTTCTTCATAGCTTCTATGTTTTCTTCATTCTTAGTCACATTAAAGAATTCTTGATTGCTCTTTAATAAATTAAGGATATTGTTGCTTATTTCATTCATGGTTTTATGCATGCTAAGTATGATTTACGGTATGCCCTACTTACTCATGGCTAGCCATAGCTCCATCTATGAAATTTCTCTTTGACTGATTAGATTGTCATTTGTTGAACCAAGGAGGTCTTGTTCTGATCTTGCCCTTTGCCTAAGACTATGCAATCTTGTTTTCAAAGTGCCCAATAGCTTGAAGCACTGTGTTTAGGTGTTCTGACATAGTGATTTGAGTTGTTTGTCTGTCTTAAATGTATTTCCCCAAAGTATGATAGCCATTTCCTAAAGTTAGAGAGTTATATATCTCTATGTATGGCTTGAATGTTTATTTCTATGCATTGATTAGCTTAAAGTTACATTTCTCATGATTAATGGTTTTCCATACCATGTTTATGTTAGCTATTAAACTAGTTATTCTTGAAAACCTTTGTTATTCACAAACTTGATGTCCATCTTACTCCATTTTTCCCAAAGATCCATTTTACCTCGAATCAAATCGGCCCTTCAACAACCTTGTATCACCATTTGAAAGCTTTCTTGATGTCTTCGACCCCATAGCCCAGTTGATCTGACATATTTTTATCTATCTTATATCTTTGATCAATTTCATCCCTCACAACCTAAAAACCAAAACCAAAAAACATACTTCATAACTAGCCTAAAATCAGAACACAATAATCAAACGCACAGATATCCCTTACACAAATAGAGAGAGCCCTCTCTGAGTCCAGGAAGGCTAGGTCCTTGGGCTCCAAAGACTGGTTTGATGTTACACTGTCATTTGGCTTGCCAATCAGCCAAATCACGGGACTCTAACAACCTTATTTGGCCATTTTCCCAAAACCTTAGGTGTTTGGAGTGCTTTAAGACAATCATCAGTGTTGTCTTCTAAGTTATCTATAGCCCTTTCAAGTTCATTCAGTTTTGTCCAATTCACCTCATCTTTTTCCCTATTTCATCAATTATTTTTGATAAACTTCTCTTCATGTTTGGTTTTTTGGGTGTACCTACTCCATGGTCGTTTTTGCAATTGATCACTGTTGGCACTCTGCTTTCTCAATCAAGCTCAAAAAACCCTAATTATCCTCAAGAACAAGTGGTTCTCTTTCTTTTGCTGTGAGTTTTCTTGACTTAGGAGCAGACCTCCTACCTTACCAATTTTCTGTTGATAAACATTTTAATGCTCCTGCAGAAGTGTCAAAGTTCTCCTTTACCTTTTGCATAACTTGAATTTGATAAGGTAGTCTTCTTTGGAAACCTTTAGATGTTTTCTTGAGTAACCATGTCTCATTATTCCAATACCTCTGAACCAAATTCTGACCAATAAAAATTGTGTCTGAAATATCAATGATTTACTTTGAAACATATGAAACCCTAATTGATCTAGTGGGAGGATTCTTTGACTTGGTCTTTGACTGAAAATTGGCTTGGAGTCTTCAAGTGTAAAAACAAAGTATTGACAAAGTGGTTTATTGAAGATCCAAAATCCAATGTAATTTATTTATCTAAAGAGCCTACAGAGATAGTTTGGAGACCATCAATGCTTGAGGAACCTGGTGAACATGGGAAGGAATAAGATTATAGGTAACCCTAGATGTAAAGTGGAGTTATGGGCAAGGGAAAAACAGAGTAATGAGGTCATAGGTAGGAAAAAAAAAAGGATGGAGATGTGTGGCACGGTGACCATGAAATGGCAAGATTTATAGAATAGTGAAAATTTTCCTATAAGGATAATGAAAGCAGTGAGATTTCTAAAACTCACAATATTCAGAGAATTTTGTTTTTAGAAATCTAGAACCAATCTATAGTCATCTACCGATAGTAAAAATTACTGATGACTAACAAAATCTATATTGAAGAATCCAATATAGGTATGACCTGTGGAATTGGAAAAAATATTCAGAGGGATACCAAAAGACCAAATTTTAGACCTTGGAGATCTAAAATTACAGAGTTACAACTGTTTCAAGATTGAGCTACTAAAAATAAAGAAAAAGGTGTATATTTTTTAATTTTGTATAACTTTTGGTTGAAAAAAGTTAGTTTGAAGTGATTCAAAGGTAATATTTAAGCATAGATATCAGCATTGCATTCGAAAGTGCCACCCAAAAGAAATAATTATACATCCATTAATCCCTTAGAAATCTCTACTATGACACATGAACAGGAAGAATTGTAACATGATATATCAAATTTACGGACCAAGTGCAACAAATTTAGCTCTCACAAAGAGCAACAAAATATGATATGGTTGGCTTAAAATGGGACATGGTTGGCTTAAAAGGCAACATGGATGGCTTAAATGGGGACATGGATGGTATAAAAGGAAACATTGATGTTTTTAAAGTATACATGGATGCGATGAATGCCATGTTTGAAGGTTTGACAAAGTTGTTGCAAGAAAGGCTTCCCGATGGTGACAAGGTAATCACTAAAAATCATGATGAGGACAAAAGGAATATGAATTATGATTTTAGAGACTCCAATGTGGGGTTTAGGAACCGCCACATTTCAAAGATATATATGAGAAATTTTGATGGCAAGGATCCGGTAATATGGATACTAAAAATGGAGAAATATTTTCATTTACAGGATGTGCAACCCTCACAAAAGGTGTTATCACAAAATTGCACTTGATTGTCTACTAATCAGGCAACTCTATGTAACTATTTCAAACCAGCTTGTGACCGAAGCTTAGCCTCTTCAATCTGAGAGGGCTCTCTCAAAGGGGTTAATGATATATGATAATGATGAAACTATATGGCTAACTCTATTTGGAAAATAACTTGATTGTGATGTTTGTAGGTTGAAAAGAGTAGAAGTCTGCAACCATTGGGCTTATGGAGTCAAAAAATCAGTAATTTCAGTGGTAAGGTCCCTTGACATGGAAATTGAGGCAGGTAAGAGTTTTTAGAAAAGGTAAATCACACATGGAACATAAAACAACGGAACCATTTCATCAATATAGGAAGTCAGAGAACACACATATGAATTATGAGTAATAAGGATGGAATCCAGTGCAAGTGGTACACATAAAAATATAGATTAGAAAAACACTAAAAACTCCATGAGAATCTTAGGTCTGTCAAGAAAAATTCCTCTGTATTATTTATATCGGCCAAATTACATAAAGCTGTAGTAGTGCAAAAACAAATCTCCAACCCTTTACTATTTAGAATATTTTCCCTTTAATGGAACTTGTTACATCATAGATGATCTTCCTCTTGGCTAGATTCATCGAACTCTTCCTATGACACCTTGCATAACAGAAAAACATGTGCTTTAATGATAAAATGATAGCTACACTATAAAACAATCCTTTTCCTAAAAGGACTTAAACTGCTACTTATTACATCAACTAACTTATCTCTTAAAAAAGTTACACATCTGAAAACTAATGCTTCACATGTTCGAATAGGCTTTGATAGAACTCATCACTACTTGAAGTTTTAAATATCCTCCTTAAAATCTAGAAACAAACCTTATTTTTTAGGAAAACAGGGCCCTATCTTGAATGAAGTCTTCAACTGATAAGTTGTCTCTCTTTCATGGTCTTCAAGTCATAGAATATTTCTGGAAAAGTCCCTTGACCTATTGAAAGTGTCCACCTATCCAAAACTGCTCATAAACCTGCTCAGAAACCTTGAAAACAACTCACTACGAAAGCATGGAAGTTTCGTAGCGTGCTTTTGTAGCGTACAAAAAATGACCTTTGTAATCAAAATTTCTAATTATTTGCTCTTGCATTGTGTTCATGATGACCTGACACATCCTCACTATCATTTTCTCTCCTTGAAAGCTACCAAAAGTGGTTTTAGAAGAAAAAATACAACTACATGTGTTTTCGTAGTGTTTTCCTGGCTTCAAGCCCAGGAAACGCTACGAAACTGTAGAAAACTGTGTAAATTCAAGATTTTTGCCTTGTTTCAAAAAGATACCTTCTAGCTATATAAACTTGGTCTACAGAATTCCATTAACCTCTCAAAACATAAACCAACTCAATTTAAGATTCTTGAGGTGTTTCTTCTTCATTGATGATGAGTTGAGCTATGGGCTCCTCAACTATAGTCATTTTTAGACCCTTCTTCTCCAGCTCCTCATGGATCAATTCTAGCTATTCTTCGAGGTCTTTAACTTGGTTCTCAAACTTTCTGTTACTAGATTTCAAGTGCAGGTTCACTCTTCTGACATGTTTCACTTTTTTCCTTAATGGCATAGTCCATTTGATTAATTTTTTTGTGCTATCTAGGGTCTTTGATACACTGTCAACCTGCTCTTCCCAAACCTCTTTAATCTTCTCAATATAAACCTTCTGAAAATTATGTTTCCTTGACTCCTTCTTCATGACTACTATTTCATGATTTTCTAACTTCAATTATTCCTTAAGGACCTCAAACTCCATTTTTTCAATAATTTTCTCCTTTCCTTTCCTCTGCTTGATGATTGGATCTTCTTCTGTAGGAGATGAAAGGTCAATAATGCTTTGTGATGGTTGGAAAGTGTCAGTGGATGGATGAAATTATTTACTACTTTCTAAGAGTTTTCTAGCATGACTTGTCATGGGCTTCGTAGCCTAAAACATAAAACCGACATCCTCACCTTCAAACTCTAACTTCTTTGCTGATTTGGATTTCTTGATCTTCTTTCCACCCACATCTATATCCTCAGCTTGGACTATAGGGGTCTCTTGAATATCAATAGCATGTAGAATGTCTTCTAAATTTCCTTTAGCCACTGTTTGGATCCTTGTAATCCTTTTTCTGCCTTTTTTACTCACCGTTGGCTCTTGTTTTGCAGGTTTCCTCATTGTTGACTTTTGTTTTGAAGGTCAAACAATGGGTGTATCAAATCCCTGTAGCTGATCTATTTCCATCATTAATGGTTCACTTTTCTTTTCCCCTATTGGTTCACTTTGTTTTGCCACTAAAGGGGATGGTATACCTCTAGTCTCAGTAGTTCTATTGAGATTCAACAAGATGATGAGCTTAGTGAAAAGTAAGCACATTCACTAAGTGGGGTCCGTAGGCTATTCTTAGGTGTATGTCTATTTTTAGACATGGTGAGATTATTCTATAAGTTTTAGAATGCTATTTGTATATGGTTGGTCAAATGTGAAAAATAAATGAAATTGTATTTTTAGAATATTGGGCGAAGTCTATTTTAGATCGTCAATCTAAATATAGATGCATGTCGATTATTATTAGCCCTTAATAATAATCTGACAATAAATATCAAATTATTCTCTGGAGCACTTTATTTCAGTGAGCAGATTTGGAAAATCAGTGGGCTGAAGGAATTACACAATTTCTAAGGTTATTGGTGGCTCATGCATGGAGGACTCAGTTAGAACTAAAGTGGCAAAGTTATCACAGAGTTGGAATAGTAGTTACAGGAGTTGTTATTCAGTTTAACTTAGTTAAGTGAGTTAAACTTAGTTGAGCTAGTTGTATCTAGTCTAACTGAAAGATACACTAGTGAGAGTTTAGTGAATTAATTATTTAATTAATTCATAACTAGAGACTCACTTGCAGCTGAACAAATACAATAGTTAACTACTTGCATGTCAGTTACAGTGGAGACCCAGTGGAGAGATAGGTGAAAGGGTGAGATGGACTATATGTTGTGACTATAGTGATGGATTCAATGCATTTGAAACACATTGGAGATGCCAATGAGGATTGCATAGTCAAGGAAAGGCCATTTCGAATTCATTTAGGGGTCTTCTTTAGCAGGTATTGTGCGGTGGAGGCAGGCTATCAGGATGTAAGAAATTGGTACATAGATATGCAAATTTCTGCATGACAGTGTCTAATGATTGTTGATTGCACTGAGAGCTTGATGTACTAAGATTTGTATGAGATTATTACATGATCTATTGATATACATAATATATGATAGTTGGGGTTTTTAGCTTTAAGCTTTCCCATTAAACAACTGTGTTTATGTGCGATTGATTTTCTTCACATGTGTTTGCAATTGGCAATTTAATTTATGCAAAATTAGCAGTGGAAGGATTTTGTATTTAACATAAGATTGATTTGTCAAATCGGGAGAATCTGGTAATACATCAGTATTAATAAATTTCTACATGGTATCATAGCAGTGTTAATCATTGTAGATTGCAATTGTGAAGAGGTGTTGAGTTTTGTGCTGGTGGACAATTTGAATTTGCTGCAGAAATTTCTTGGTGTGACAGTTGAGTATTCATTGAAATGTCTTTCAATGGGTTGCGATTGGAGTATGCCCTTGAGGGTAGCTGTAATGTTCCAAATTTGATGGAACATTAATTTTTGTTAAGGAGATGAATAAATGGGTAGGGGACCCATTCATTGCATGATTAGAGAATAAAAATCCTCTAAGTATGAAAGAGGATCATATTGGAGCTGGATTTCACACCTCCATGTGTGAAAGGAGGTTTTTTCATAAAGGTTTGGCCAAGATTGACCAAGTCAAACTGCGTTGGCATGAGTTGGAAAGCACTATGTGGGACAACATAGGAGGGAAGATTCTAGAGGGAGGAAACCCTAATTCGAAGTAGGGCCCATGGAGGGAAGGCTCATTGTTTAAAAGAGGGGCAAGGAAGCCATTGAGATTATCTTTGATCATTTTTTACATTCAAGTCTTAGAGACTTGTTGCTGCCTCTTGTTGTTCAGCAGAGCTGCAGTGCCTTCGGGCACGAGGGAGTCCTGTTTAGGGATTTCTCTCCTTCTTGAGTAGCTCATGAAGTATTTATCTCCATTCCCCATATTTAGGCATTCAGGCCATAGCTTCAGCCATCTACATCAGCACAGTTTCTGCAACAGATATTGTGCAGTGTTGCTGGGTGTTGCTGGGGAGGTTTCCACACACCATCCGGAGCTATTTTTTCAGTGGAGAGAGGTTCCATCCATTGGGAGATCAGAAAAGGTGGTTCTTGAGCATATCCCACCATCTTTGGCATCAGGCCAACCACATTCCATCATTGGTAGCGTAGTCCCTCTCTTAGACAACGTTCTTCTTGGTGGCTATTTGCTGTGAGGGATTGACAGTCACTTGGAGGAGGAGTCCTGGGTGACAGGATCAACCTTTCACTTCAGATTTATATTGGAGGAGGATTATTAATTTGTTGCAGCCATTTTAGCCTTCTCCATGTATTTCCATCTCTTGAGTTGCAGCAGCTATTGCAACTCTGACATTTTGTATATTCAACATTTTTGTATAGATTTCAGTCAATCTTCTTAAAGGATTGCTGTATTGTATTTTCAGGGGTTGAGATCTTGCTCCCCCTTATTTATTTGAGCCCATATTGTTATATCTATTTATTTTCATTATTTATGCAGGATTTCCTCTCTATAACTGCACAGTCATGGCCTAGGGATTTATTTATGCAGCAGTGTATTTCACATTTTCATGTACAGGTTTCTTGAGGCTTCTAGTGCCTTTCTTGAGTGATCATTCCCTCAATAATTTGTATTCTTATTTTTTGCTATGTCATAATATGATGGCCATTGGATTCTCCAGTATTTCATGTGCATATGAATCACCGCTATTTTCCATTTTGATGTATTTGCTATTGCTGTAGTTGCAATGTTGGGGTTATCTTAAGGGATTCCCAATCTTGTTATATTTCCCTCTTGGGGATATTTTCCCTTGACAACAATCTATAGAAAGAGTCTGCTAGTGGGCCAGGTAGCCTCTGGAGCTCATCCTTCTTTACAGAGGTGACAAATCCAGTAAATGCCCCTAAATTCTATCTCTGGAATAGATTTGCTTGTCGATTGACAATGTTTCTGAAAAAGGAACATTACAGTAGCTTGAATTACATAGCCTAGAAGGATAGGATGGAGGCGGTGCTTGAAGACAACGGACTGAAGGATTTCATCGATAGAGATGTTCCTAAGCCTACTTCTAGTGATGCTGCAGTATTTGACGCATGGAAAAAGAAGGTAGCGAAGACAAGAATAATTCTATTGGAAGGTGATAAAGACCATATTGTGTCAAGCCTTCATGGGAAAGCCACTCCATTTTCAATGTGGAAGGCTTGGATAGATCTTTTCCAAAGCAAAAACGACCATAGGAAGTTGGTGCTGAAAGATAAGCTCAAAAAAATCAAAATGGAGAAGGGCGACAATATTCCAAAATATCTCACGAAGTTTGTCCAATGTAGGGATGAGTTGGGGAGTGTGGAAATTACAGTTGAAGATGATGAATTGGTGTTCTTGGCTCTCCTTGGGCTTCCAAAGAGTTTGCACAACTACGAAGACTCTGTCAATGGAAGGGAGAAACTGCCAGATTGGGAGCAACTTTGGTTAGATCTTGTGCAGGAGGAGATAAGGTGGAATACCAGGGATGGATCTTCATCAAAGAATGATGATGAAGAGAACTACGCTTTGGCTACCAAATCAAGGAGAGGGAAGGGGAATAAATCCCATACAAAATCCAAGGCTAAAGGCAATAAGCTGGATTTTTCCAAAGAGAAGTGTTTTCACTGTCACAAACATGGGCATCTCGCCACTAACTGCCCACAGAAAAATAAGAAAAAGAAGGCTACTAGAGCTGTAGCGGGTGAGGCCTTATCCTCAAAATTTGAACTTGATTTCTCTTTCATCACATGCTTGGTTTCAAGTGCAATGGGATCGGTGTGGTATCTTGATAGTGGTGCTTCCTTCCATATGACAGGAGACAAGGAGTTGTTTAGTGACTTGGAGGAGAAGGATCTCCAAATGCATATAGAGATGGGTGACGATGGTAGATATAGTGCGACGAAATTGGAACCATTACCTTTGAGAGGGAGTCATGTAAACCATTTCTGTTGAAATATATTATGCATGTTCCAGGTCTGAAGAAGAACTTGGTCTCGATTGCTATGTTGGAGGACAGAGGTTATGACGTTGTTTTCAGCAAGGGAAAATATTTCCTGTGACATAAAACAACAGGTCAAACCAAGAGGATAGGGATTCGAGTTAAGAATATCTACAAGCTGGAGGTAGATGGCTACTCTGCAATGATGGGCAAAGCAGAGGAAGTGGTGAGCCGGGATGAGGGTGAATTATGGCATAGGAGATTGGGCCATCTTCACCATGGCGCCTTGAATATTTTGCAGCAGATTTATACTAGACTTCCCAAGGGTACTCTTGCGTAGTCATATCAGTGCAAGGGATGTAATATGGGTGCTTTGATGATCCTAGAGAGAATTCACACATACGTGTGTGGACCTTTCTCGGTTTCTTCAACAACAAAACACAAGTATTATGTTATATTTGTTTATGACTATTCTCATAGATTCTGGATTTTCTTCATGCAGAAGAAGAGCGAAACATTCCCAAAGTTCTGTGAGTTTAAAGAATTGGTGGAGAAGGAGTTGGGGAAGTAGGTGAAGGCTCTATGGAGCAATAATGGTGGTGAATATATCTCGAACGAATTCAAAGAATTTTGTAGCAAAGAAGGAATTCGAAGAGAACTCATAGCGCCTCATAACCCATAATAGAATGGGGTCGTGGAGAGGAAGAACAAAACGATCATGGGTGTTGCACGAGCTATGCTGCATGACTAGGGCCTACTGATGCACTTGTGGGTGGAAGCATGCAACACTGTGGTTTATGTGCAAAACTGTTGTCCTCATAGAGTACTTGGCATGAGTACACCTGAAGAAGCTTTTACTGGTAAGAAGCCTGATATTTCTTATTTGAATATTTTTGGCTCATCTTTTTACATTCATGTGACAAAGGATGCCATGAAGAAGTTGGAGCCGACTGCAGAAGTTGGGATATTTGTAGGGTACACAGAAACACCCCATAATTATCGTGTGTATTTTCCAAATAGTCGAATGACTGTGGTGTGATGGGAAATAAAATTCAATGAGGTGAAAGCCATTAAGTTGTTGCTTGAGAGGGGGCTACACTTGCATGTAGAAGAGGAACTTCTTGTTCCCAAAGATGAGCATCTAGATGTGGATCAGCCACAGGAGGAGGTTCATGGAGTGGAGGAGCCCACTCATGTAGAACCAAACATTAGAACAAGCATAAAGCGTACTACGGAAGTTGAGAGACTGAAGCTTGATGCGGCACAGAATGTAGGAGTCCCTACATCACAGTGTAGGCAGAGACAATCACCTGACTGATTTACTGGATACATGGCTCTTATGAGCAAGTGTATCGTGACAGAGCCATCTTCTTTTGAAGAAGCAGTGCAGGAGCCCACATGGGTAGATGCCATGGTGGAGGAGTATGACTCCATTGTTAGAAAAAATTCTTGTGAGATTGTTCCAAGGCCTGTTGTTAAATCAGTAGTAGGTTCAAGATGGATCTACAAGGTAAAGCAAGCTGCTGATGGGAGCGTCGAGAAGTATAAGGAAAGATTTGTTGCCCGGGGCTTCTCACAGATCAAGGGGATTGATTATGAAGAAAAATTTGCACCTGTCGCACGGTATTCTTCCATAAGGACCATCCTTTCTCTCTTAGAACAGATGGGTTGGCACATTCATCATATGGATGTGAAGACTTCATTCCTTAATGGGATCATTGAGGAAGAGGTGTACATTGAGCAGCCTGAAGGATTTGAGATCTTTAGCATCAAGTCGCATGTGTGCAAACTTAAAAGAGTGTTTTATGGGTTGAAGCAAGCACCCCATGCTTGGTACACACATATCGACAGCTATTTCACTGGACTTGGCTTCACCAAGAGTGAGTCAGATGCAAACCTATACCAAATTGTGGTGGAGGGTAAGCTTTTAATCATTTTTCTTTATGTTTATGATTTAATACTAACGAGTGATGAGCAGTTGATACACTCATGCAAGGCAGATCTTGCAAAGGAGTTTGAGATGAAGGATTTGGGCCTCCTTCATTATTTCCTTGGATTGGAAATATGGTAGGGAGAAGGTGAAATGTTTGTGTCTCAAGGCAAGTATGCTCGGGAGATACTTGGTAAGTTTCACATGGAGGATTGCAAGCCCATGGATACTCCTCTTCCAAGAAATTGAAGGAAAGAGGATGCTACATCGGTAGAGGTAGTGGATGCCACTGTTTATCGACAGTTGGTCGTTTATCTCATGTATTTAGTTAATACAATACCAGACATATGCTATGCGGTGAACCAACTTATTCAAGCGATGGTTAAGCCTACCAAGCTATTTTGGAAGGTAGGAAAGCATGTCCTGAGGTATTTCAGTGGCACATTTGAGTATGGCTTATGGTATATACAGACGGATGAGGTGAAGTTACATGGCTTCACGAATGCAGATTGGGCAAGAAGCCTAATGGAAAGAAAGAGCACATCAGGAGGGGTTTTCAGTATCAGATCTACAACAGTTTCTTGGTACAGAAGGAAAAAAATATCTATGGCACTTAGTTTAGTGGAATCAGAATACATGGAAACAAGTCAAGCTACATGTGAGGCTATCTAGATGAGGAATATTCTGGTCGGTTTGTTCAGTTCTCATTTAGATCCTACAATGATACATTGTGATAATCAGAGTTGCATTAAACTATCGATTAATCCTGTGTTTCATGATAGATCTAAACATATTGATATCCGGTATCATCATTGTTGGAAATATTGTCATTAATGGAAAAGGAGCACAAAGGAGCAGCACCTGAACTATCACTAAGGAAAAGGAGCAGAGAAGAACCATCAATAAGGCAAAGGAGAAGATCAGGCAATAATGCAGTAAGAAAGCATAAAAGAGATGCAGAGGAACAACAAAAGTAGAGAAATAGTGAATGTAGAGAGGCAGCAGAGAAGAAGCTAAGGAAGAAAAGGAGCAAAGGTAGCAAAACAAGCTCAGGAGAGATCAACACACTTAGAATAAAGAACAAGCTCAGGAGGAGTAGCGTGGAGGGATTGGTGTCACAGAGCAGGACAACGTAAAAAAACGGAAAATAGACTAAGGCAAATGAATTCTAAGTGAGGTGAACGGACGGTCACGATTAGATTGAAACAACAAAGGCAATAAATGAATGGATAAGATTCATCGCAAGATAACTGGTGAACCCGAATGAACTTGTCGAAAGAAGAACCTATAATTCATGGCACAGTGGACTAGAGGAAGCGGAATGGAACAGTAGATTAATTGTATTTGTGTGGAGTTATAATGGAACCAGAAGTTTGGAAAGGATAAGCGAGAGAAACCTTGGTCAACAGAGTATGGAACCATGAATCAATAGAAGAGATGAAACAGTGAAGACAGTTTCAAAAACCAGCAAATGGGTTTTCATGCAGCTTTAGAGTGGTAAGTGGTAAAAGTTGAAATGAACGCGATAGCGTTAAGGAGTTGACACGTAGCAACACAAAACTGGCTATTTCGCGTGAGATTGAAAAATTGAAGGTCATGTATCTTTGTTATGCGATAGTCGTTGGATATATGAGTGATTATATCGACGGTGTAAAAGGTACGTTGAAATAAAGTTGTGGGCCCATAAATACTTATATGGTTTATTTAGGGTTTAAACCATAGAGTTGAGAATCATAAGCAGAGATGATATTATGCTAGTGCTTGAGTATTAATTGGAAGTGCCAGTAGCAATGAGGACCATAGATCTAGATAGATCAACGGTGATGATCGCATTGGCAGAAATCAGATCATAAATTGGAAGCAAGAGCAATGCGATGCGATGTGATATTACCATCGCATATTGCAATCAGGGCAGGAGAGATATCGCACAAACTTAGAAGTCAAAGAAAATGCGAAGGGCGATATGATGACATGGCAGTGACGTGACAATGACGTAGGCAATGACATGGCAAGTGACATGGCAACTAACATGGACCTGACCACACAAATCACAAATAAATCAAGATGACATGGAGATGACATGGGCCTGGCTCGCATATCGCATATCGCAATCAGCGATGCTTATGTGATAAGAATTCGTAAGTTATAGAATTTGCGATGCGAAGTAGCGATACAGTGATGTGGGACCTGAGTGTATTTATATGATGGCACTGTGGTACATTTAACCAAAGTATGGAAGGGTAATAAAATTTGAGATTTGCAATATGATGAAGACCGTTGGATTGCGAACAAGATCAACGACAGTCGTTTAATTGGGGATGCGGCATCGGTATACGTGCAAGACTGGCGAAAAGATAAACCTTTACAAATGTTTTATATATTAAAGGTTATATGATTATAGAGCAGAATGCATGGTTTTAATGTATTTGGTTATGATGGGTCTTAACCAAAGTCATAGTTTATGGTATTATTAACATGCCATGATGAATAATGTTAATCAAAGGATAAAATTCCAAGGTAAAGCATGAAATAATTCTGCTTTTAGAATATGTGACAAATCAGTGTTAAGGTTATGGTTGATGTGCATATGGATACGTATAATTAAATTTATATGCAAAGTATGGGTGAACGCAGCACAAAAGACACAGATAATGGAAGAAACATGGTAATTATGTAGCAAAGCTAGAATATAAATAGCAGAAACTGAAAAGACAATGACAACAACAAAAAGACAAATACACAGTGAGCCAAGAGCTGAAAGGGTTAAGCGAGACATATTTGCTGTAACTGTCAATGTAAATGAATTGATTATTTTTATTGTATGTGATGAAAAGGCAAGTCTCCGTAGGCAAAGCAAAACTTCACTATAATACACAAATGTATACATTCTGTTATATTATTCTGAATGTGTTGTACAAGAAAATGAGAAGGGGGAAGACAAAGAGTCATACCTGTTCATTTCGAATTCCCTGTGGAATGCAAACAGTTATGAGGTGATCTCTATAAATAATGTTACTAGCATATGCATAAGGGGTGAGAGAATGGAGAAAGAGGTGAGAGAATGTAAGAAGAAGAAGGAGCAGAGAGAGGAGTTGTGAAGATCCAGAGATGATGTAAAGAAAATTTGAAGGCTGGAAGGACAACAGTAAAGAAGGAGAAAAACAGAGTTGATATCTAGGTAAATCAACATATGATTTTATTATATAGTGAGGAAGTTGGTGCTTCCATATCAAGTTGTAGCTCGCTGAGGTAGGAGCCTCCTGTAGGTTGTAGCCTGCAGAAAATAGATGGGAGTTGGAGCTTCCTTGCAAGTTGTAACTTGTAGAACTGAGGTAGGAGCCTCCTGTAGGTTGAAGCCTATAGAAAATCAGTGGTGAGAGGGAGTTGGAGCTTTCCTTTGCATCACAACAATAATAACATGTGGTTTTCTCCCTTTTGGGTTTCCACTTATATCTGTTGTCCATGTGCTTGATGATTATGTATTTATGCTCTATATTTCCTCTGCCTTATACATGTTGCACACACATCTATATTGTTGTTTCATTATATATTAAGTTGATCATGAAATGAAGATGGAAATAAGTGTAAAATAAAGTTTTAAAACAAAATGAATGTGTTAAACTGATTCACCCCCCCTCTCAGTTTACCTAAGGGATCAACAATTGGTATCAGAGCAAGTTCCTTCTGTATCAGTTTAACAACTGGAAGGAGATCCTTGGTCCCCAAGATGACTAGTCTAGAAGGATGCTCAACAAATAAAGCCCCTCTATTTACTGGCACAAACAATGCCTTCTGGAAAATAAGAATGAGGACGTACATAATGTCTCTAGGAATAGAAGTTTGGGCTGTTGTGGAATTAGTATATGCCGCAAAGGATTCTGACACAGAGAAAGAACCCAAACAAGATTTTATAGCTAATGAAAAAGCCATGAATTCTCTCTTAAGTGGTTTGTGTGAGGCATAATTTATCAAAGTAATGCACAACAAGACTGCCAAAGAAATATGGGATACATTAGAAACTATCCATGAGGGAGATAAAAAGGTGAAGGCTGCCAAGCTACAAGTCTATAGAGCCCAGTTTGAAAATATGAAAATTAATGAAGAAGAATATGTTGCTAGCTTCTTCTTAAGGGTTGCAAAAATTGTGAATAACATGAAAGCTCTAGGAGAAACCATTAGAGAATGTGTAATTGTTCAAAATATATTGAGATCTTTACCATCCAGTTTTAACCCCAAGTTTTCTGCCATAGAAGAAATAGCAGATTGGGAAACATTGACCATGAACCAATTGCTTGGAAACTTAATAGCCTATGAGATGAGACTTCCACAGAGGAAGTCAAATGTGAGGGAGGCAACATTTAAGGCTGAGAAGAGCAAAGAAGAAAAGGAAGATACATGCTCCTGCTATGATGAAGAAGAGGCCAAATTTGTCAGAAGATTAGATAGAGGCTCAGGCAAGTATAAAGGTAAACTTCCATTTAAATTCTTTGACTGTGGAAGAGTTGGGCACTATGCGTCTAAGTGTCCTCGTAAGAAAACAAAGAATCAGACTCAAGAGACAAAGAAAACCAAAACAAATAACTGGCAGAAAGGGAAGAGATTCAGTAGAAAATCATTTTATGCTCAACAAGATAGCAGTGCATCTAAAAAGTCAGATGAAACCTCAAATGAAGAAGGAACCTCTAAATTTGTGTTAATGGCCAAGGAAGAGTGTGAAGGATTCCTTCTAGAAGATGAGGAAGAATATGAGGTAGATCTTGAGGGGGAGCTAAGAAGTGCCCTGGAGGAAATAGACAGACTTAAACTCAAGTGCAGAAAATAGAAAGACATTCTCCTCAAATATGTAAAATAAGAACCAAATTTAGAAGACCTCATTCAGTTGAAAGTAGAACTTGAAGAAGCTAAGAAGGTGGAAGACACTTTACTAAAGCAAATGAAAGATAAAATTCAGAGGCAAGAGAAGTTGGAAGAAGTAGTATGCCCGAGAAAGAAATTAGAAAACATCCGAAGGGATTTGTCAGTGAACACTCTGTGAATGACAAGCTCTGAAAAGTTGAATAAAATACTACATGCTCAAATATCTCCTCTCATAAACACTGGGATAGGTTACGAAGGAGAAACCATCAAATCCAAGGTAGAAGATAACCAGAATATCATCTTTGTAAAAGCTATACAGGATAATGAAGCAACTCAAAATATTCCTATAGAAGTAGAAGACAGCAAGAACATGACCTGCAATGAAGTAAACAGAAAAAAGAAGGAATCTCAAATAACAAAGAAAGAATGAAATTAATAAACAGTCAGCTGGAAAAATCTCTTACACTCTTGAACATGGAAAATTCAGAAGCAGTCAAAGGAGATTCTTTCCTCCTATGAGAAATGTCACTTGTTTTGCCTACCACAAACAAGGACATATTGTTGCATACTGTCATACAAAGAGAATCGATTCCAACCAGCAAAGGATGCAGAAAATGAGAAGACTACCTCAAGCAAACAAATGGAGAGGACAACCCTTCACTAGGTACACTAATCGTTTCCATGGGTATTTATTTTATTGTAAGGGGTATGGCCATAAAGCCATGGAGTGCAGAGTGAATGGAAAATTACTGATGTATGAAAACTCAAGGAGATTGATGAACAATGGAGAACTCACTCGTGTACATAATCCATTCAGAAACATAATCAAATGCTTTGACTTCCATCAAATCGGGCACAAGTGTCACAAATGTCCTCTCAAAGAATGTGGTCCATCTTCTCAGGAAAGGCACCAAATAGAAGGATGCATTCAGTGGAAAAAGAAGTTGAATAAGTGTGACCTGGCTCTAATAGCTCAAAATCAGAAAAGCCAATGGTATTTGGACAGTGGATGTTCAAAGCATATGACTGGAGATCGAAGCAAGTTTCTAACCTTTGATGAAAATAAATCTGTGAATATAACATTTGGCAATGATAAAGCAGGGAAAATCAAAGGAAAAGGCTCAGTCAGTCTGAATAATGGAAGAGGAAAGGCTCAAGATGTACTATTTGTGGATGGGCTGAAAGCCAATTTGCTAAGCGTCAATCAAATGTGCGATAAAGGTTGTGAGGTCCTTTTTAGAGCCCAAGGCTATGAAGTAAGATCAAGTACCACAGGAAAGACCTTGATCAAAGGTGTTTGAACATAAAGTAATTCCTATATAGTGAAAGAAGAGAATGAAGCATGCCACATAAGAAAACTTGATGAATCATGGTTATGGCATAGAATATTGGGACACCTAAACTTTGACCACATCATCAGTCTGAGCAAGAAGAACGCAGTCAGAGATATGCCAACAATAAATAAGCCTTCAAATACCATATGTAAATCTTTCCAACTAGGCAAGCAGACCCGCATATCTTTCAAGACCAAAGAGATACTATCTACAAGTCGACCTCTTCAGCTTGTACACATGGACCTGTGTGGACCTTAAAGAACTAAATCACCAAGTAGAGAATATTATTTCATGCTGATAATAAATGATTTTACCATATTGACATGGATATAATTTCTCAAATAGAAATCAAAAGCACTTGACAAATTCAAAATATTCAAGGCATTGGCAGAAAATCAAACAGGATGTGTAATGTTCCTTTTTTTGGGATTGCTCATAAAACATGCATCAAAAATGAATTTCTAGCAACATATACAATAAAACAGTGAAATTATCACTAAGATCCCATAGATACATCCATCTAGCATCTAAATAAAAGAGGATATCAGAAATAAATGAAACTAGCTGCGTTAAACAGATCTCCCACACTAGAGTAGCTGAAAATGACTAAAAACCCCAAATTGCATTTTACTGGAGTTTCTGTATTAGTGGACTGTGTAGTCTAAAGAGGGTTTTAACATAAAAATATGGGAGAACATAGATCTACTCATATATTAATGAATAATGCTGAAGTATAGAGATCTAGTCTCCTCATACAAAATACAAGAGAACCCGACAAGGGTTTATTGTCAAATACTTTGCACACGAAATGGGAGATTCAGTAATTTATTGAATAACCACTGAAAAACTGAAGTACAAGAGCATATAAGTCTGGAAAGATATATGATCTGATGTATAACCCTCAAGGGCTTCCTCCCATGAAAGGATGAACCTCTCAATCACAAGGAAACACTGCAATAGAGCCACCAAACCATGCAATGATCATTGCCTCCAAAATAACGCACTCCCTAGTAGAAGCAACGATGGGAGGGTATGAGAAATGAATGGTCTATACCAAAGATCTGAAATAAGTCCTGGAGCTCTCCAAACAGATCTCTCAAGTGAAGGAAAACTCCCTCCAATGAGAAACTAGCTCAAAAGCCGGGATTTCAATCCCTTCCACTGCTGCACCCAACAACACTACACAATCTTCAGCAAAGTTGTGCTGATGAAGATGGCTGAAGCTTGGCCTGAAAACCTGATGTGGAATGATGAATACAAACTCTCCCAATGAGCTCCTCAAAAGAAAGAGGTGGGATTCCTGCCCAGGAACACCCAGTGCTAAACAACACTGCAGCTTTGCTAAGCACCCAAGCAGCAACAATTCTTGGTAGACAAGAATAATAATCTACAAATGGAGGTGTAATGCTGCCATCCTCTTCCTTAAATAATATATGAGTTTTATTGCCCTTGGCCCCACTCACTTAGGTTACTTCTAACCCAAGTTACATTTCCCTCCAAAATTGCGTTATCCATCCTAGGATTCCTCTTCCACTAAAACTGTGCTGTTGACTTAGTCAAAGTAGCTTCAATTTAACCCTGTTCACAAATGGAGGTGTCTTATTGAAATATAAAGAGTGTCTCATTTCACACTTGGAGTGTTTTTATCCTCCTTAGGAGACTTATGGGCTTTTATACCCATTTATTTACCAGTTACAGCTGCTGCTAACTCTAATGTTCCATTTAGCTTGGAAGCTAAAATTTTGGAACATTACAGTCCTCCCCTCCAAAATATTTGCTTGTCCTCAAGAAAATGCATAAGGAGAAAAAAATATCTCCCCTCTTCCTCATGTGGCGTCCATCAATAACCTCCATCACTGCATCAAGAGA
The DNA here is from genome assembly GCA_034641835.2 of Pinus albicaulis. Classification (NCBI taxonomy): domain Eukaryota; kingdom Viridiplantae; phylum Streptophyta; class Pinopsida; order Pinales; family Pinaceae; genus Pinus; species Pinus albicaulis. The sequence continues at coordinate 924,012,093 of CM076581.1, read as the reverse complement.
ATCTGCAAATATACTGTCATCCAATGCTTCCTCCCAAGTGTGCAGAACCAAGGTGTCTGCATCAATCAGAGGTGGAAAGTGTGAATGGAAACTTGCTAGCTGTCTCATGGCCTCCATAGAGTAGGAGTGATGACCAACATGGTGAATGAGTACCTCTCTCACCCATGCTATCATCCAAATGAAGTGAGTCACCCTCCAATACGGTAACTCATGAAAAGTCTCCTCCACCTTGTGCTCTTGAAATGTAGGTGGGCTGAATAAGTGAATATTATTGGTAAGAGAGCCTATCCCATGTTGTCCTCCTCTCCACTCATGATAAGTGTAAAGGGAATTCTGACCTTGGGCTGAAACATGATTGCCTCCAATGGCAAGAAGAAGATTGAGCCTCCAAGGACTCTTCCTCCAAAATCATGAGTCATGCCAACCCAAACCATTCCATTCAAGATGAATGGCACATCATCACCACATAGCATCCAAATCAGAAAATGGCTGAAGGTTATGTGCAATTTTGGATGATACATATGGTCTCTTTGGTGGATACAGCACAGTTCTCCCAACTGCTGATTGAGAATGTCATATGGCAAGTGGTCCTGCAACAAGTTACAAGCGGTATATGTTTTTTCTCCCAACATGGGGAAGTAAGCATCAATGTATATCAGCTATAAATATATAAAATAACAATACACTTGTGCAAATTCATGTATAGATGGGCTACTATCATTATAAACATTGGCCCTAAAGTGACCATGGAACCCAAAAATACTCTTACTCTTTTGAGGAGCAATGCATTGTTCAAACATGGTGGGAAAACACAAATACTCAATGGAGTAATCGACAAGTATATAAATGCATTTCCTACCATACATAGTGAGTAGGCTAAAAGTGGGGTCCATGTACCAGCTCCCCCATGAGGATTCCCTCACAAGAATCTGCAAGAAGGGATACACATACTCTTTGGAACACTCCATCAATAAGAACATACTCCCATGTGTCAGCGCTGGAGGCCTTAAGAATAAGGCTCCATGACTTCTCCCTTTGTCATTCCACATGCCAAAGCCATCCACCATCATGCTGCTAAGTGAGAAGATCATCTTCTGACATGGAAGTCTCTCATGATCCTCCAATGCTGAAGGGTAGCTTCCTAGCACCATGAATGTGCCTTCCTTCTTCCCAGAAATATCATGAAAAGTATGGGAAGGATTTTTCCCATAATCTCCCACGTGTAACCATAGAAACAACAAATTTTTTTCTGCCTCATCTCCCCCTTATACAAGTCATGAATTAAAATCATGATGGTCAACTTGTATGATGCCCCATACCAACAAATCTTCTACTGCTCTATCAAATGGGTGCCATGCCAACCAATTGGTTTTTCTCTCCATAAAATGCTTCCCTTGAACCAAAACACATCAGCAATACATGGAAGAAAAGTACAATAGGAACAAGTGGCCAAATGACAACCAGAGAGTGAATCTTGGTCCCTCCCATGGAACCAGCATAGTGCACCCTTGGCCTGCATCAAAATAAGAATTAACAAGTGCTTTACCAGCCACTTTTTTGCTGCCACAGTCATCTCATAAGATGAAAACATGAAGTTACAATATGGTGTCAATGGTGCACACCAAGAATCATGTGGCTTCCCCCGCAGCTCATAAAAAGGATAGCCAAAATCAATGCTACAAGTAGTTGCAAGTACATCATCATATAATATACAAGAAGAGATGATTCTTCTTGTTACATCATGCTGCTCAAATAATGAAAAGAAGTACAAAAAAAAACATGAAATGATACCTCCCCCATCATGTACTTGAGGTCTTGAGCTGAGATGGCTCAACTGGAAATTCTCCCTCACTCCCAATGAGTAGGAAGGTGGCTATGACATCCTCTCTTTCACAATCCGGGCTATGCATCTCTCCATATGCTAATATATGTCATGTTGGATGCCCTCCCAAGTGAACTCATCCATCAACTGGAAATATGCACCAAAGTGCATAAAAGAGAAGTCCTCATGTGCTGCATGTAGCAGCTTCTCCTTGAGACTAGAAGATCTAGTCAAGAAGATCCTGCCATAGGAATAGATGACCACATCATCCACCATGTATGTGTCATCTCCATTCGGTTCATCAAGAATCATGCATGCACCAAGATCCTTGGAGTGCTCTAACAAAAGTTGAGATCTCCAATAAGGATCAATCCTCCTCAAAGACAGGGCTGGTGATCTGTCATGTGAAGGTCCTGTTGCCTGATACTTTGATATCCCCCATGCCAAAGTCTTCCTCCAGACTCTTCACCTCTCCAAAATATAAGAGTGGTGAATCCAAAGACAAGATGTCTTCCATCATCTCCAGATCAGGTGGCCTCCCAGGTGGAATGCCTCCATATAGTGAGACATCAATGTCAAAAGTAGATTGCTCATATGGTTGGGCAACCTTGCCCTTGCTTTCATAGCGCAATAAAGTCTACTCCTTTCTTGCACTAGCTCTCTGAAATAGAGAAGGGTGTGTGCCTCTCATCAAATGATGCTGCTCTTCCTCCCTTCCTTCTCCTTCCAGCTGCAATACTGCACAATCATGCTGCTCATTGATTGTGCTTGGACCTCCATGTATGAGATCCTGGGGAACTTCTTGCAAAGGCACAAGAATCCCTCCTGTGGGAGCATGTGCTCCTCCCTCCTCTGCATGAGGCACTGGATTTTCTCTAGATGTGACAGTGTTGTTGCCCTCTCCTTCATCAATTTCTGTAGGCAACATCTCAACAATTGGATCCCTTTGTGAAAAAGTGATCCCCATGCCCTCTTGTTCAAGAATATGAACTGGTGGTTTTGCTTCTGGCAATGTGTAATGCAAGATATCAGCTCTTCTCATGGTTTTCTGAAATGGATTTTCCTCCATCACATGCAAGGGTTTTATTTTCTCAAGTTGTCCTTGCTCATGTGTCATAGGAAGTTTTTCACCAAACTTCTCCATCAATGTTTTTATGAATCTTGCAAAAGAGAAAGTATTGGAATTATTTAAGGAATAAGATTAAAAAATACACCATGTATGAGCCTTACCTCTGAAATGCAGCGCTGCAACTCTGATAGCTTCATCTCCCGAAATATGGTGCAGCTGCAAATAGGAGTTTAGCTCCTTCACCCAGGCTCCAACTGAACATGTAGGTGATCTGGAAAAAGTAGATAGAAGAAATCTATCTTCATCCTGCTGCTAGCTCTTCTCCATATGGATCTTTCAAAGCTCTTAGAAATCAGTATGATCTCTAAACCTCTTAGTTTGAGATTCATACTCCCACAACAAATCACTAAGAGTCATTCTCTTAGGCATTCTTCCTCCTCCCATCCATCTCAGGATAGCTCTGGGCATTTGATTGCGCTTTTCATCATGGAGTGCAGATTCATGCTCACATTCACCATGTGAAAATATAGATTCAGTTCTAGAATCAACCTCCTTTGGATTTTTCATCTCCAATCTCATTTTCTTCAGCTCTCCTTGAAAGCTCTTCATAGATTTTGGAAGAAGCTTTGTAAGATTGTCTTCCTTTCTTCCTACATAAATTGAAGCTTTCTAGCTTCTGTCCATATCTACTTATTTTGATAGTTGGATCTCATAGGCTGAGCCAGATATCATGCTTTGATACCACTGTAATGTTCCTTTTTTTGGGATTGCTCATAAAACATGCATCAAAAACGCATTTCCAGCAACATATAAAATAAAACAGTGAAATGATCACTTGGATCCCATAGATACATCCATATAGCATCTAAATACAAGAGGATATCTGAAAGAAATGAAACTAGGTGGGTTAAACAGATCTCCCACACTAGAGTAGCTGAAAATGACTAAAACCCCAAACTGCATTTTACCAGAGTTGCTGTATTAGTGGACAACGCAGTCTAAAGAGGGTTTTAACATAAAAATATGGGAGAAAAATAGATCTACTCATATAGTAATGAATAATTCTAAAGTACAGAGATCTAGTCTCCTCATACAGAATACAAGAGAACTCGGTAAGGGTTTCTTGTCAAATACTCTGCATACAAAATGGGAGATTCAGTAATTTACTGAATAACCACTGAAACACTAAATTACAAGAGCATAGAATGCTGGAAATATATCTGATCTGATGTATAACCCTCAAGGGCTTCCTCCCATGAAAGGATGAACCTCTCAATCACAAGGAAACACTGCAATGGAGCCACCAAACCATGCAATGATCACAAAGACTGATGTATGAAAACTCAAGGAGATTGATGAAAAATAGAGAACTTACTCGTGTACATAATCCATTTAGAAACATAATCAAATGCTTTGACTGCCATCAAATCCGGCACAAGTGTCACAAATTTACTCTCAAAGAATGTGGTCCATCTTCTTAGGAAAGGTACCAAACAAAAGGATGCATGCAGTGGAAAAAGAAGTTGAATAAGTGTGACCTGGCTATAATAGCTCAAGATCAGAAAAGCCAATGGTATTTGGACAGTGGATGTTCAAAGCATATGACTGGATGTCGAAGCAAGTTTGTAACCTTTGATGAAAATAAATCTGTGAATGTAACATTCGGCAATGATAAAGCAGGGAAAATCAAAGGAAAAGGCTCAGTCAGTCTGAATAATGGAAGAGGAAAGGCTCAAGATGTACTATTTGTGGATGGGCTGAAAGCTAATCTGCTAAGCATCAGTAAAATGTGTGATAAATGTTGTGAGGTCCTTTTTAGAGCCCAAGGTTGTGAAGTAAGATCAATCACCACAGGAAAGACCTTGATCAAAGGTGTTCGAACATAAATTAATGTCTATATAATGAAAGAAGAGAATGAAGCATGCCACATAAGAAAAGTTGATGAATCATGGTTATGGCATAGAAGATTGGGACACCTAAACTTTGACCACATCATCAGTCTGAGCAAGAAGAACGCAATCATAGATATGCCAACAATAAATAAGCCTTCAAATACCATATGTAAATCCTGCCAACTGGGCAAGCAGACTCGCATATCTTTCAAGACCAAAGAGATACTATCTACAAGTTGGCCTCTTCAGCATGTACACATGGACCTGTGTGTACCTTCAAGAACTAAAGCACCAAGTGGAGAATCTTATTTCATGGTGATAATAGACGATTTTACCAGATTGACGTGGATAGAATTTCTCAAATATAAATTGGAAATGCTTGAGAAATTCAAAATATTCAAGGCATTGGCAGAAAATCAAACAGTATGTGTAATGTTCCTTTTCTTCGGATTGCTCATAAAACATGCATAAAAAATGCATTTCCAGCAACATATACAATAAAACAGTGAATTTATCACTTAGATCCCATAGATACATCCATCTAGCATCTAAATACAAAAAGATATCAGAAAGAAATGAAACTAGGTGGGTTAAACAGATCTCCCACACTAGAGTAGTTGAAAATGACTAAAAACGCAAAACTGCATTTTACCGGAGTTGCTGTATTAGTGGAATGTGCAGTCTAAAGAGGGTTTTAACATAAAAATATGGGAGAACATAGATCTACTCATATATTAATGAATAATGCTGAAGTATAGAGATCTAGTCTCCTCATACAAAATACAAGAGAACCCGACAAGGGTTTCTTGTCAAATACTCTGCATACAAAATGGGAGATTCAATAATTTACTGAATAACCATTGAAATACTGAAGTACAAGAGAATAGAAGGCCAGAGATGTTGATATTGCAACAATATGATGAGCTTAGTGGAAAGGAGTTGCCTTCACTAAGTGGGCCCGCAGGCTATTTTTGGCGCAAAGTCTATTTTTAGACATATGGATCATGTTCTATGAGTTTCAGGATGCTATTTGTGGATGGTTGGTCAAGTCGGAAAAAATAGATGGACTTCTATTTTTAGACATATTGGGTGGAATCTATTTTTAGATTGCCAGCCTAAAAATAGATATGTCGAATATTATTAGCTCTTAATAATATTTGGACTATAAACATTATCTTATTCTCTTGGAGCACTTCAGTTAAGTGCACAGATGTGGCACAGGAGCTGACAGAAGGAATTACACTATTCTTGAGGGTTAAGTGGAGCTATTGCATGGATACTTTAGTTAGAACTCATGTGACAGAGTTTGGTGGAGTTGAATGAGGAAGTTAGTGGAGATGTATTCAGTTTAACTAATCTAAACATAGTTGAGCTATTTGTATTCAGTTTAACTAATTGATACAATTAGTGAGAGTGGTGTGAATTAATTATTAATTAATTCACTAATTATAAACTCATTAATCAAATAAATAATGCATCAGTTAACTTCAGTGCATGGACAATTTCAGTGGAGACCAGTGCAGAAATAGGTGAAAGAGCAGGTTAACTATCAGTTGTGACTATACAGTTGCTATTTGCAACACACAGATAATTGGAGAAGCCCATGAGGATTGCGTAGTACAAGCCAGGTGGTTTATTTTATTTAATGAGCCACCCCATAGCATTGATTACGCAATAGAGGATGGCTATCAAGTGGCAAAATATTGGAGCATGTGTTTTGCTAGATCTAGCTTGATAGTGTGTAGCAATTCGAGGTAGTGCTGAGAGCTTGTGAGGAGATTTGTACTATGATTGTTACATGATCTCCATGACATATAATATACATATAGTTGGGGTTTTCATCTTTAAGCTTTCCCATTAAATACTGTGTTCATATGTGTGATTTTTTGTGGTTTTAATGTGTGCATGCAATTGATTTTATTTCTGCATGTAATGATCAATGGTAGAAGAGATTATGTATTGTGCATGAAGATAAAAAAGTGTGTGATCAGGAGAATCTCGGTGAATAATATATCATTTATTCAAATTTATACATGGTATCAGAGCGATATTGATCATTGGAGCAATTTCAAAACATTGAAGCAGTTGAGTTTTGTGCTGGTGGAATTCGAATTTGAAGTAGTGTTTTCTTGGTGTCGAAGTTGAGATGTCTTTCAACGGATTGAGATTGGAGTATGCCCTTGAGGGTAGCTCGAATTATATTGCATGGAAGGACAGGATGGAGGTAGTGCTGGATGACAATGGGTTGAAGGAGTTCATAGATGCAGAAATTCCAAAGCCTACTTCTAGTGATGTTGTCGTATTTGATGCATGGCAAAAGAAGATAGCAAAGTGTCGAAGGATTCTGTTGGAGGGCATGAAGGATCAAATAGTATCCAACCTTCATGGTAAGGCTTCTCCATTCTTGATGTGGAAAGCTTTGACAGATTTATTTCAAAGCAAGAGTGATCAGAGGAAGTTGGCGCTCAAGGACAAACTCAGGAACATAAAAATGGAGAAAGGCGAAAGTATGCCCAAGTACCTCACGAAGTTTGTCCAATGCAGGGATGAGATGGGAAGTGTGGGGGTTACTGTTGATGATGAGGACTTGGTGAGATTGGCTCTCCTTGGGCTTCCGAAGAGCTGGCATTCCTATAAGGACTCTATCAGTGGTCAGGAGAAATTTCCAGGATGGGAGCAACTTTGATCGGATCTTGTGCAAGAGGAGATAAGGTGAAGTACCAGGGACGGATCTTCATCAAAGAACTCTAATGAAGAGAATTGCGCTTTGGCTGCCAAAGCAAAGAAGGGGAAGAGCAAGAAGCATGCTTCTCAATCCAGTGCGAAAGGAAAGAAGCAGGACATGTCCAAGGTGAAGTGATTTCACTGTCACCAACATGGACATTACGCCACTAATTGTCCACAGAAGAAGAAAAATATGCAGGTTGTTGGATCTACAGCTGGAGAGGCCTTAGCCTCAAATTTTGAGCTGGATTTTTTGCTGATCGCTTGCTTGATCTCAAGTGTGACAGGGTCAGTGTGGTTTCTTGACAGTGGTGCATCTTTTCACATGACAGGAGATTGAGATTTGTTTACTGATCTGGATGAGAAAGATCTTGGAGTGCACATCGAGATGGGCGATGATGGTAGATACAGTGCGACCGGTATCGGTACCATTTCCTTTGAGAGGGAGTCTGGTAAACCCTTCGTATTGAAGGAAGTGATGCATGTTCCAGGATTGAAGAAGAATCTTATCTTTGTGGCAATGTTAGAAGATAAGGGATATGATGTTGTCTTTAGCGAGGGAAAGGCTTTCCTACGCAGTAAGGTAACTGGTGAGACTCGGAGGATAGGGGTTCGAGTTAAGAACCTTTATCAATTGTAGGTAGATGGCTGTGCAGTAATGGCAGGCGAGGCAGAAGGAGTGGTGAGCAGGGATGATGGCGAGTTGTGGCATCAGAGATTGGGCCACCTTCACCATGGAGCTTTGAAGATACTATAGCAGATTTCTACTGGGCTTCCTAAAGGCACTCTTGCGCAGTCAGATCAGTGCAAGGGGTGTACCTTGGGAAAATTTGTGAAAGCCACCTTTCACGAGAAGGATAGTCGTGCCATGATGATCCTTGAGAGAGTTCACAAAGACGTGTGTGGACCTTTCTCAGTAGCTTCGACAGCAAAGAACAAGTATTATGTGATATTTGTTGATGATTTTTCTCAGAAGTGCTGGATCTTCTTCATGCAGAAGAAGAGCGAGACATACTCAAAGTTCTATGAGTTCAAGTCACTGGTTGAGAAAGAATTGGGGAAGCAGGTGAAGGCTCTTAGGAGCGACAATGGTGGTGAATTCATTTATGGCAAATTCAAGGAATTTTGCAGCGTAGAAGGAATTCGAAGAGAGCTCATATCACCTCATAACCCACAGCAGAACGGGGTTGTTGAGCGGAAGAACAGAATGATCGTGGGTGCTGCATGGGCGATGTTGCATGATCAGAGCCTACCCATACAGTTGTGGGCTGAGGCATGAAATACTGCAGTATATGTGTAGAACCGTTGTCCTCACAGGATACTTGGCATGAGTACACCTGAGGAGGCGTTTTCTGGTAAGAGGCCTGATATTTCCCATTTGAGGATTTTTGGTTCACTTGTTTACATTCATGAGGTGGCGATGCCAGAAATAGCCGGAGCTGACTACGTGAGGTTGGGATATTTGGGGGTACATCGATACACCCCACAACCATGGTGTGTATTTTCAGACAAGATGATCGTTGTGCGACAGGATATAAAATTTCATGAGGAGAAAGCCATGAAGTGTTCGCTTGAGAGGGAGCCACACTTGCATGCAGATGAGGAGCTATTAGTTCCTAAACATGAGCTTTAGGATGTGGATCAGCCACAAGAGGAAGTTCATGGAGTGGAAGAGACCACTCAGGCAGCGCCAACCATCAGAGGGCAGAAGTGCAATATAAAAGCTGAGCGACTGGCTCAAGATGCAGAAAAGGTCGTAGGAGCACCTACATCATAGCGCAGACAGAGACAGTCGCCTGACTGGTCTACTGGATACATGGCTCTTATGCGCAAGTGTATCGTGACAGAGCCATCCTCTTTCGAGGAAGCTGTGGAGGATCCCGCATGGGTAGATGCCATGGTGGAAGAGTATGATTTGATTGTCGTAACAGTGCATTGGAGACTTTTCCCAAGATCAGAGGGGAAATCAAAGGTGGTTCGAGATGGATTCACAAAGTGAAGTGTAGTCGACTGGAGTGTGGAGAAGTATATGCGTCATTTGCTGCCCGATGCTTTTCGCGTATTGGAGGGGATTGATTATGAGGAGACCTTGCACCTCGTCGCAAGGTATTCTTCCATACGGACGATTCTTGCTCTCTCAGCGCAGATGGGGTGGCACATTCATCAGATGGATGTGAATACTACGTTCCTCAACAGAGTCATTAAGGAGGAGGTGTACACAGAGCAGCCCGAAGGATTTGAGATCTTCAGCAGTGAGTCGCATGTGTGCAGGCTCAAGAGAGCGCTGTATGGTTTGAAACAAGCACCTCGTGCTTGGTACACACGGATAGACAGTTATTTCACCGGACTTAGATTCTCCAAGAGTGAGGCGGATCCTAACCTATACCAGATTGTGGTGGAGGGTAAGTTGTTGATCATTTTACTTTATGTAGATGATTTGATTTTGACAGGTGATGTACTGTTGATACACTCATGCAAGGCTGATCTTGCAAAGGAGTTTGAGATGAAGGACTTGGGCCTCCTTCATTATTTCCTGGGATTGGAAATTTGGCAACATAGTGGTGGAATGTTTTTTTCTCAAGGTAAGTATGCCCGGGAGATACTGGAGAAGTTCAACATGCATGGCTGCAAGCCTGTTGATGCTCCTCTTCCTAGTGGATGGAGGAAGGAGGATGCTACTTCGGCAGAGGTAGTGGATGCCACTATTTATCGATAGTTGGTGGGGTCGCTTATGTATCTGGTCAATACACGACCCGACATATGCTATGCAGTTAACCAAATTTCACAAGCTATGGTTAAGCCTACCAATCTCTTTTGGAAGGCGGGGAAGCATGTATTGAGATATCTCAGAGGCACATCAGGATATGGATTATGGTACAGACAGGAGGATGAGTTGAGGCGGCATGGCTTCACGGATGCAGATTGGGCAGGGAGCCCAACGGACAGAAAGAGGACATCTGGAGGGATTTTCAGTATCGGGTCGAAAATAGTTTCTTGGTACATCAGGAAGCAGAGATCCGTGGCACTCAGTTCAGCAGAGGCCGAGTATATGGCAGCGATTTTGGCTGCATGCGAGGCTATATGGATGAGGAAGATCCTGGTCGGATTGTTCGGTTCACACTTGGATCCTACTGTGATTTATTGTGATAATTAGAGTTGCATTAAAATCTCGGTTAATCTGGTATTTCATGATAGATCTAAACACATTGACATCCGGTATCTTCATATCAGAGATTTTGTGTAGCGGAAGATCATGTTACTTTCATACATTCCCACGGAGGATCAGGATGTTGATATCTTGACGAAGGCGCTCACCACGAGCAAATTCGAATACCATAGAGGCAGGATAGGGGTGGCAGATAATCCTTATCTTGTTGAGAGGGAGTGTTGAGATTGCAACAAGATGATGAGCTTAGTGGAAAGGAGTCACCTTCACTAAGTGGGCCCGCAGGCTATTTTTGGCGCAAAGTCTATTTTTAGACTATGTTTATTTTTAGACATATGGATCATGTTCTATGAGTTGCAGGATGCTATTTGTGGATGGTTGGTCAAGTCGGAAAAAATAGACGGACTTCTATTTTTAGACATACTGGGTAGAATCTATTTTTAGATTGCTAGTCTAAAAATAGATATGTCGAATATTATTAGCTCTTAATAATATTTAGACTCTAAACATTATCTTCTTCTCTTGGAGCACTTCATTTAAGTGCACAGATGTGGCACAGGAGCTGACAGAAGGAATTACACTATTCCTGAGGGTTAAGTGGAGCTATTGCATGGATACTTTAGTTAGAACTCATGTGACAGAGTTTGGCAGAGTTGATTGAGGAAATTAGTGGAGTTGTATTCAGTTTAACTAATCTAAACATAGTTGAGCTATTTGTATTCAGTTTAACTAATTGATACAATTAGTGAGAGTGGTGTGAATTAATTATTAATTAATTCACTAATTATAAACTCATTAATCAACTAAAGAATGCATCAGTTAACTTCAGTGCATGGACAGTTTTAGTGGAGACTAGTGCAGAAATAGGTGAAAGAGCAGGTTAACTATAAGTTGTGACTATACAGTTGCTATTTGCAACACACAGATAATTGGAAAAGCCCATGAGGATTGCGCAATACAAGCCAGGTGGTTTATGTTATTTAATGAGCCATCCCATAGCATTGATTACACAATAGAGGCTGGCTATCAAGTGGCAAAAGATTGGAGCATGTGTTTTGCTAGATCTAGCTTGATAGTGTGTAGCAATTCGAGGTAGTGCTGAGAGCTTGTGAGGAGCTTTGTACTATGATTGTTACATGATATCCATGACATATAATATACAGATAGTTGGGGTTTTCAGCTTTAAGCTTTCCCATTAAATACTGTGTTCATATGTGTGATTGTTTGTGGTTTTATTGTGTGCATGCAATTGATTTTACTTCCGCATGTAATGATCAATGGTAGAAGAGATTATGTATTGTCCATGAAGATAAAATAGTGTGTGATCAGGAGAATCTCGGTGAATAATATATCAGTTATTCAAATTTCTATAAGAGAGATATCTGATCTGATGTATAACCCTCAAGGGCTTCCTCCCATGAAAGGATGAACCTCTCAATCACAAGGAAACACTGCAACGAAGCCACCAAACCATGCAATGATCACTGCCTCCAAAATAATGCACTCTCTAGCAGAAAAAACACTGGGAGGGTATGAGAAATGTGTGTTCTAATACCACAGATCTGAAATAAGCCCTGGAGCTCTCCAAATAGATCTCTCAATTGAAGGAAAACTTCCTCTAATGAGAAACTAGCTCAGAAGCCGAGATTTCAATCCCTTCCACTGTTGCACCCAGCAACACTACACAATCTCTGAAAAAGTTGTGCTGATGAAGATGGTTGAAGCTTGGCCTAAAAACTTGATGTGGAATGATGAATACAAACTCTCCTAATGAGCTCCTCAAAGGAAAGAGGTGGGATTCCCTCCCGGGAACACCCAGTGCTAAACAACACTGCAACTTTGCTAAGCAGCCAAGCAGCAACAATTCTTGGCAGCCAAGAATAATAATCTAGAACATGATGAATAATGCTACCATCCTCTTCCTTAAATAAGATATGAGTTTTCTTGCCCTTGGCCCCACTCACTTAGGTTACTTCTAACCCAAGTTACATTTCCCTCCAAAATTGCGTTATCCATCCTAGGATTCCTCCTCCACTAAAACTGTGCTTTTGACTTAGTCAAAGCAGCTTCAATTTAACCCTGTTCACACATGGAGGTGTCCTATTGAACTAGAAAGAGTGTCTCCTTTCACACTTGGAGTGTTTTTATCCTCCTTAGGATACTTATGGGATTTTCTACCCATTTATTTACTGGCTACAGCTGCTGCTAACTCTAATGTTCCATTTAGCTTGGAAGCTAAAATTTTGGAACATTACAAGATGCAAGCTAAAGTGCATTAGATCAGACAAAGGAGGTGAATTCACAGACTATGATTTTGCAGACCTATGCAATGAACAAGGGATAAAACAAAAGTTTACAATTGTAGGAACACCGCAATAGAATGGAGTGGTAGAAAGGAAAAACAGGACAGTACAATAGATTTCCAGAGCTATGATGCAATAAAGTAACATTCCCCAAACCTACTGGGCAGAAGCAGTACAAAAAGTTGTTCACATTCTCAACAAAGCTCATCTAAGACCAAATTGCGACAAGACTCCTTATGAATTATGGCATGGTAAACCAACATCAATCAAGCACTTTAGAGTCTTTGGAAGCAAGTGTTTCATAAAAAATAATGATGAAAAACTGGGGAAGTTTGATGCAAGAGCTGATGAACGAATATTTTTAGGATATGCATCCAAGAGTAAGGGTTACAGGTGCTACAACAAAAGACTGCACGAAATTGTGGAAAGCATTGATGTAAGATTTGACGAAGATCTACCAAATAGAACAAGAAGCACAAGCTACGCCAATCCTCCAGATGATCATGAAGATGAGAACGAAGATATTATGAACATATCAAGACAACAGAAGATACTGAATTAAACTCAAAATGTCCCTCAAGACACACTCAAAATAACCATCTAGAAGATCAAATCATTGGGACAAGAGTGTGGGAGTCTAGACAAGAAGATAGCTTGCTGAACAGATAGAAGAAGTATACCAAGCCATGCTATCTCAAATAGAGCCAAAGAATTTCGAAGAAGCCAGCAAAGACAAAAACTGGGTAAATGCTATGAATGAAGAATTAGACCAAATTGAGAAGAACAATACCTGGGAATTAATTCCAAGACCCATTGGGAAAAATGTCATTAGCACAAAATGGATATTCAAGAATAAGATGAATGAACAAGGGCAGGTAATTAGAAATAAATCCAGAATTATATGCAAGGGATATTCACAAATTGAAGGAATTTATTATGATGAAACCTTTTCCCCTGTAGCCAGAATGGAAGAAATCAGAAAGTTTTTGGCCTTTGCATGCTATCATGATTTCAAGGTATATCAAATGGATGTGAAGTCTGCCTTCTTGAATGGAGATTTAGAGGAAGAAGTCTACATGGAACAACTCAAAGGATTCTCCTTAACAGATAAACATGACTATGTGTGCATATTAAAGAAAGCCTTATATGGGCTGAAACAAGCTCCTCGTGCATGGTATTCAAGGCTAGACAAATACTTGCAGAAACAAGGTTTTAAGAAAGGAGGAGTAGACATCAATTTGTACATAAAGGCTAAAGAAAATGAACTCTTAATTGTAGTAGTGTATGTAGATGACATCATGTTTGGTAGCAACAAAGATGAGTTAGGAAAAGGATTTGCTGAAGAAATGAAATCAGAGTTTGAGATGTCAATGATTGGAGAGCTCACCTTCTATTTAGGACTTCAAATTCAACAAAAGAACACATGAATATTCATTTCGCAAGAAAAATACTTAAGAGAAATTTTGAAAAGGTTTCAAATGGAAGACTGCAAACCTGTGTCAACTCCCATGATCACTGGATGCAAACTATGTGCTAATGATGGATCAACAGATGTAGATCAAGAAATTTACAGATCCATGATAGGAAGTCTACTATACCTACTACTTCTAGACCAGACATTATGTTGGAAGTAGGACTTGTGGAAAGATATCAAGCAACACCAAAACAAAATCATTTACTTGCAATCAAGAGAATATTTAGATATATACAAGGAACTTCACATTATGGCCTATGGTATCCAAAAGGAAAAAGCTTCACATTGAAAGCATACACATATGCAGATTGGGCCAGCTGTGTGGATGACAGGAAAAGCACAAGTGGAGGTGCATTTTATTTTGAGAAAAAGTCTAGTGGCATGACTAAGCAAGAAGAAAACTTCTATCTCTCTATCTACAACAGAATCAGAATACATAGCAGCAATAGCATGTTGCACACAAGTAATGTGGATGAAACAAACTCTCCAAGACATGAATGTAAGCATTGATGAACCCATTTCTATCAAATGTGACAATGCAAATGAAATAAGTATATCAAAAAATCTTGTACTTAATTCAAAAACAAAGCACATCCCAATAAAGTACCACTTCCTCAGAGAAAAAGTAGCACATAAATTAGTGAAGTTGGAATATGTACCAACTAAGGAACAAACAACAGACATATTCACAAAACCTCTTGCTAAAGAACCATTCGAATATCTAAGAGACAAACTAGGAGTAGTGTCTGCAGATGTTACTCTTTGATATGATTAGAAATTCATATATATATATATATATATATATATATATATATATATATATATATAAGTAAAGACTACATACAAAGAATGGGATTAGAACAAAAGTCAAGTGATAGTTTGTATTAGTCAAGAAAGCATCATTCCAGGGGGAGAACAGTCAATAAAATTGTCACAAAAGAGCTAGAGAAATGGAGCAGTGCATGGAATAGGTCCTCAAGATCAGAGTATTATGAACACTGGGAAAAGTGCAACCCTTTTCCATTGATGTCAAAGGGGGAGGAAAAGAAAGATAAATAATAAAGGCTCTTCTGTAATGTAGGCAGAGGAAGAAAGACAAGATACTTCTCAGAATGAAAGGGGGAGGAAGTCCTGAAGGAAGTATGGGAGTATTGGTGAATGTGTTGCCATCAATGCCAAAGGGGGAGACTGTTTGCAATATTGTCATTGATGGAAAATGAGCACAAAGGAGAAGCACCTAAACTATCACTAAGGAAAAGGAGCAGAGAAGAACCAGAAATAAGGCTAAGGAGAAAATCAGGCAATAATGCAGTAAGAAAGAATAAAAGAGAGGCAGAGGAACAACAAAAGCAGAGAAACAATGAATGTAGAGAGGCAGCGAAAAGAAGCAGAGGCAACAGAGAATCAGCTAAGGAAGAAAAGGAGCAAAGGTAACAAAACAAGCTTAGGAGAGATCAACGTACTTAGAATAAAGAACAAGCTCATGAGGAGTAGCGTGGAGGGACCAGTGTCACAGAGTGGGACAACATAAACAAATGGAAAATAGAATAATGCAGACAAATTCCAAGTGAGGTGAACAGACGGTCATGATTAGATTTCAAAAGAAAAGGCAAGAAATGAATGGATAAGATTCATCACAAGATAAGTGGTAAACCTGAATGAACTTGTCGAAAGAAGAACCTATAATTCATGGCACAGTGGACTAGAGGAAGTGGAATGGCACAGTAGATGAATTGTATTTGTGTGCAGTTATAACGAAACCAGAAGTTTGGAAAGGATAAGAAAGAGAAACCTTGGTCAACGGAGTATGGAACCATGAATAAATAGCAGATATGGAAGAGTGAAGACGGTTTTAGAAACCAGCAAATGGGTTTTCGTGCAGCTTTAGAGTGGGAAGTGGTAAAATTTGAAATTAATGCAATAGCGTTAAGGAGTTAAAACATAGCAACACAAAACTCGCTATTTCGCGTGAGATTGAAAAATTGAAGGTCATGTATCTTTGTTATGCGATAGTCATCAGATATATGAGCGATTAGATCGACAGTGTAAAAGGTACGTTGAAATAAATTTGTGTGCCTGTAAATATTTATATGGTTTATTTGGGGTTTAAACCATAGAGTTGAGAATCATAAGCAGAGATGACATTATGCTAGCGCTTGAGTATTAATCGGAAGTGCCAGCAGCAATGAGGACCGCAGATCTAGACAGATCAATGATGATGATCACATCGGCGGAAATCAGATCATAAATCGGAAGCAAGAGAAATGCGATGCGATGCGATATTACCATTGCATATCATAATCGGGGCAGGAGAGATGTCTCACAAACTTAGAAGTCACAGAAAATGTGAATTGCGATATGATGACGTGTCAGTGACGTGACAATGACGTAGGCAGTGACATGGCAAGTGACGTGGAAAATGACATGGACCTGACCATACAAATCGCAAATAAATCAAGATGACATGGACTTGGCTCGCATATCGCATATCGAAATCGGCGATACTTATGTGATAAGAATTCATAAGTTATAGAAGTTGCGATGCTGTTATCACTCAGGTTTTCCTAGAAGTTGTGTAAGAGGAAAGTATACCCGAGGTAACCACAAACCAACCTTCAGATGCAGAATCTAGCCAATCTGCATCCATAGAGGGCTCTCTCTTTATGATTTATCTTTGTTCTTAGAAGGTTTTAGGCTAGTTATTGATCCAAAAGTTTGTTTTTGAAAAATGGTGGAATCCACAAACTAAGGGCAAGGTTGAAAGTTTTCAGTCCATTGGGCTATGGAGTCAAAGGATGGCTTTACTGGATTTCTATTCTACACACAAGATGGTTTTGCAGGGCAAGGTAGCTAGACAGAGAACAATCCTTAAAATTTAAAGTGGATGGGATGATCTTGAAGGGATGAAAGGTAGCTAAGAATATTTCACCATGTTCAAAAGAAAGAAATGAGATGACTACAAACAAAGAGCAATGAAGAATTCTTTATTATAGTAATCAACAATGTTTAAATTAACAAAGCAAGAGCATTTAAGAATTCATGCTTATAACCAATTTAGAGGAAAACATTAAGAACAATCACATCTGAAATCAGAGTACAATTAAGTAAATTCTGATTCAATCCTTTATGTAAATTGTTCAGAAATGGACATAATGATATTATAAACTGATATAAAACTTAAGACAAAGGGTAGAAACACTTATTGAACTGCAGTCCAACACATGAATCCTGCAAAAAGTCTTGAGCTTCAAATTATCATCCAGTAAGCCACGAATAAATTTCTCCAAAATGCTTTTATTCTGAAAATCTCAATGTTACAGCAAAGTAATAGAATCCACCCTCAATACTCTCTTTGAGGGTTTATTTATACAAGAAATACTTGAAAAAATCTCACACTAACCTAGCCAATAATCTAGGGTGATTAAGGAGTAATTTACAAATAAACAGGAGACAAATGGTCTCGTGGATAGAATAATAAGTAACTGCTGATGTGCTGTTTCCTTATTTTGCTGATGTGCTGGAGGTAAGTGCTGAAATAGGGCTCGATGCTGTCCCTTGGAGTAATTTCTTTGCTTGTTTGATACTCTTTGTCTTTACGGATACTCTTCTACCTGTTCAACCGATAATCTTTAACCTGCTCTTGATATTTATCTTTTACATGATAGTAAAAAGACAAAATTCTCAACCTGAAGATAAATTTTATAGAATTTCCAATAAGTCTCTCCACCATTGATCTTCTGCTATTACGGTCCTTCTGAGTTTTCTCAATGTCTCATCGGCTTCTGTGAGTTTGTAAAAAGTGGGCTGATCAGGGAACAAATACTTTAGTTCATGTTCAAGATGAAATAAATTCTTCACTCTGTCATAAAGATTTCTCCCTGTTGGCAATGTTGTTTCTGGTAAACTGGTAGAACAAGCAGTTGTATTTTGAGCGTGAGTATTTATTTTCTTTACATAAGTTTCCAAGTCCATTATCTGATCTTCTGAGAGCATAGGACTTGGTAACTCACTGTCCAACAAAGCCTGAAATTTTTCTCTGAAGGTATTGATATCAACCAAAATATCTGAGCACTTCCTTTCTAAATTCTGCATAAAAGTTCTTTTGATGAAAACTCTCTTTATTTCCAAAACTGTGCCGGTCCTGTCCTCAATTCCTAATACTGCAAGCTGTTGCTTGGTCCGGGTGTTCAAAAATTGAATAAGTTGAGTGGCCTGCTCAGGTATGCCTCTTAATTCATTTCTTGTTCTGTGTATTTCTTCCTGAGCTACTTTAACCAAGTCATTTTGTTCAAAAATTGCTTGAATAGAGGGCCAAAAGCCTTTTATTAACTCAATTATATTACCCCAAAGAATTTCATTTATTTCCTTCAAAGGCTTTTCTAATGAAAGATCTTTTTGTAAATCCTGAACCAATTTTTCTAACCTTTTTATTTCCCTAGTATTATCAGCAACTGTCTTCTTAGAATTGTCATATTTCTGCTCCAAATTTACTAGTTGCAATTTTGTGGTCTGAAGTTCTGTGACCCTTAGTTGTAAACTTTCCATTTGTTTTATCAAATCATCAGAACTCAGACCAGAAGGGTTTACCTGTGCTGACTGTGTTTGTTGACCTGTTGTTGTAGTACCTGTGGTTGTAGTAGCTTCTGTGGTGGATGCCTGCATGATAGCTTACTTTTCCTGTAAAGCTTGTTCCAATTCATTCTCTGTTTCACTTAGTCGCTCAGTCATATTTAGGAGCAACTCCATTACCTCTTCTTGTGAATTCCCCTTCAAAACTTCTTGGGTCTGAGGATGCCTTGAGGCTGGCAGTTTTAGCTGCTTTCTCAGTGCAGCTATGTCATCATCTTTCTTTTTTATTAGTGCTTCAATGCTTTTGATATCTTTGGAGTTGTGCCCCAAGCTAATAATAATGTCTTCCAAAGACTTTATTCTGTTATCTTTGGCCTGAGAAGAGGCCTTCTCAATTTGCAATTGGGCACTTGTGTTATTTAAAGAATCTTGCAGCGTTAGGGCTGCCATGGCCTTATTGGTAAGAGTGGAATACACCATTTCTCCAGTTTGTTTATGCAGCTCTATTTGGTTCAAAGGATGAATGTCCTTTGCCAGGACCTCAAAATTTGTTCTAATATAATCTGCTGCTGTCATGGGTTTTGGAACTTTTGACTTGAAGTGGCTCATCATCATTTTGCCTTGTGAAATGTCAAATGCTGACATTAACCTCTCCTGATTATGTGGAGCCATCTTCAAATATTGATCATATACCTTCATTCTTAATGGATCATTCTTTGCCTTTATATTAATGAAGGTTCTTTTGATATCCCCTGTATTTGTTTTTGGTGGCCTAAAGGAGGATACTTCAGTACTCAATTGCTTTTGCAAAGCTTTTCCTTTCTGGCCTGTGTTTGTTTCACTGACTGTGCCTGTTTGTTGACTGTCTTCCCTTCCATCATCAAACACCTCATCTATGATTTCCACATCTGGAAGTGGATCTGGTTTCTGCTTTTTAGCTTGATGGAGCTTTGAGGTTTCTTTTGGAGGTGTGGTATCTGGAACCTGCCTTTTCTTTCCTATTTCCACATTGGATGGAGTTTGTAACTCTGGAACTTGTGGATGCTTTACCTGAGTGGGAGAAACTTGTGTTTGATCAGGTGCTCTGGAAGTTTGAGGTTTCTCTGCCATGACTAAAGTTTCAATGACCTGAATTTCAGGTTCCTTTCCTTTGCCTTTTATCTCTGCTGCAACTGATGAACTGCCTTCCTGTAATCTCTGCTGTAGGTTTGCTGCTGAAGAAGTGCCAATGTGAGATACCTGCACTTGACCATAAGATTCTAGGTCATACTTCTTCTTAACATCATTCATAATTCTGTTCATTTTTTCTTCTTCACTTTCTTCTTCAACTAATGTTTCTTCTACCCATTCATCTTGGTTAGCATATTGCTCTATATGAGGAATCTTGTGGTGGATATAAGGGGAAGATTTGTTCTTTATTCTTTTTTCATAGATGAAACCAAATGGGTCATAAGGAACCCAACGGAAAGTTTTTTGGAACTTGCAATGGCTTTGTAGTATATTTTCTGCTTCTCGCTCGGCCTCCCTAGAGTTGCAGATGAAAGGACCTAATTGACTTTTGATCCTTAATTGGGCCTTCTTTTTCACACTACAAAAATGAATCATATCTGAATTATTCATTTGCCTGAAATACTCCAAGGCAAAAAGTCTCATGGGCACATATCTTGGCAACTTGAATGGATGTAATTCACATCCATAGATTCTGATGACTGAATGGTTTTGATATAGATACCAATCTCCAACTTTATAAGTCCTTGAGAGTTGCAAGGTCTTCTTGATTTCATTACTGAGTCTTGGAGGAGGGATTCCTGTCAACAAGGTAGTTGCAGGATAAACAAAAAGGTTGATAAACTCAGCATAGGAATAGGGAGACTCAGAAGAAGAATGAATTATGGGAGACCAAAATATAACTGACCTTGGGTTTCCCTTGGCATCAAGCTTTTTAACGGGGAAAGGGAACTTCTCTGATTGATAGTAGATAATGAAATGATAAATAACTGAGGAATATTTAAAAACTTTCTCATCATCTAACCTCATGAACTGGTCATGGATCTTGTTGGCTATGAAAGAGGCAAAGTCATATTTAATCTCAGGAGGTTGCCCAGGAGTAAAAATGGACAGCAAAACCAAGGTTATCTCATCAACATATTCACTGGTGTTGAAACCCAAAACAAAAGATATCATGTTTAGGATGAGCCTTCCCAGCTTGTTGAAATAATAAAAACCATAGGGAGGAGGGCCCTGAGGTTGGTGTTCAGGCAATATGAAATTTTGGCAAATGGACTTCAATTTCTCTGGGGTCAATTTATTAGATTTTTCAATCAATTCTTCCATAGATAAAGGTGCTAGTTCTTGGTCTGTTTCAAAATGTAACATTGCATTGATAGCCTAGGGAGTAATGGGGAAAATAACACTCTGGTCAGGGGATATTACAGCTCTTTGAGTGGGATCATAGTTTGAATGGCAATAGTGGATAATTTCTAGGAAAATAATGACTGAAGGAATGAGATATCTCGGGAGGTTGGATTCCCACAACCCAATGACATCTTGCCCCTTTGAATAATCGTCTCTGCAGCGACAAAAACTCAGAAGGGGGCTTTCATCAAAATGTAAGTCTTTAATCTGAAAATCTTTATCCACTAAGGGTAAATATTCTAACTCTCTGTGGGGGGCATTCAGTGGAGTCACATTCAGGGCTGCTGGGGCTTCCATTTTGGTTCTTGTGGATTCAAAACAGAAGTTTATGGGTTTTCTTCACAGGCAGGGTGCGATTTCAATTTTAATGAGGGAAATTGGTGCAATTGCAGGTTCTGGGGAACAATTCACAGTCTAAACCTTAGAGAATGATCTTAGTGATGAGATTTAATCACTTATCCAGTGGAAAACAAGGAAAACAGACTTTCTTTTGAAGTTCGAAGCGCTATAGGATAAATACCTGTTCTTGGAGGAAAGCTGGCTTTTAACAAGTATCAGGCGATGGCAGGAGGATACTTCGAACACAGGTCCGGCGGATTTCTGGAGCAAAATCGAATGGAACAGTGGATTTCAGTGGAAATTTGAAATTCGTAGCAGAAAGCACAGTCGTTTTCAATAACGAAAATAACGGGAAAAACACGAAAATTGGTTTGATTTACAAGTTAAAAGGGGTTTTTAGTTTTTCGAGGAGTGACGTCACTTGGTACGGGGTGACGTGGGGTAGGGGGGCCAGGCGGTAAGCGGTTAGTCCCCGCACCGCTTATGGACAAGAGTGGTTTTGAACGAGCGGGAAGCGATTCCATTAAAGTAACGACACGTGGACGAGAGACTGGTCAAATACCACCAATCCCCCGCTGGTTATTGTTCGGGTATTGGATGGCTAGCGGAATTAACGTTAGCCGTAGATCTTGCAGTGGGAGATCGGACAGTGGAAGGGACGGATAGATGGTGGGGGTTTAATGCGCGGGCCCGGCGGGGTTTTAAACACAATTAACTCTATTAATCATCCCGGGGGCGTCTAATAGGAGGAAAAGTATGGTTATTAACTAATTCAGATAATTAATTAATCCCACGGTTATAAAGGGTCGGGGTAAGGAATTGTGCGCGCGGGGTCTCCATTTACGGCTGAAGTGTCGGGTGGAATGCCAGGTGGATGAGCCACGGTGGCATAGGCTTTTTCCAAAGTTTTGGTTTAGAAAATAAAACTTCGGGTTTTATTTATATTTTTGTGTTAAACATATAAATCATATGTTTAAATTTTTTCGTATATATGTTTTTTTATTTTATTATATGATAAATTAATCGATATATTTAATTTACCATAGGGGCGGGACTAATGTATAACGCTATATTTTAACCAAAGGGCTTGTATAATGGGTTTTTATTTGAATGCACAGGGAAATAAATACTTTGGTTAAACTTTATAATAGAGGGGTTTTTGGATATTTATATAAAAATGAGTTATATACTTAGGATAAGGCACTTTCACTAGGAATTTAATAACTAGAGTTAAATGTTAATATGACAAAGGGACAAGGGAACTCAAAATACTTTGCACATCTAAGAAAGTCACAATTTTTGAAGTAAATTGCAATATCACATCTTCAACACTTAAACTTAGAATAGTAAGTTATTTTGAGGGATGTTTATGGATTTTTGCATAATTTTCCTAAGCAAAATAGGATTTTACTTAGGAAAAAGTTAAAGGTGAATGATTATAATGAATTATCTCAAGTACTTTAGGTCTTTTTGATCATTAGGCCGAGGGTCCGGTCCCTCCAAAAGTCAAGGAAATGCCTTGAGCCCTTTTGATCTCCAAGTACCCTAGTACTTTGGGGGAAATTAGTAAAACTTTAAGGGGAAAGTGATGAGGGAAGTTAATGATTTTGACTTTGCTTGCTGTGATTTTCCAGTGTATTTCCTGCTTCATTATTTGTGATGAAAGTAAAGGATCAAAAACATGTAGCAGCATGATCCATCAGATAAAACTTTGCAACCATCTACCTACCCTATCTACTTGACACTACCATTTTCTCTTCTTTATTAGGGTGCATTTAGACTTGCAAACCCTTATCAATCTTTTTTCTTTTTTACAAGGCAAATCTATCTAATTCTACCCTTATTACATCCAAGGGCTCAGATTAAGCTGTTGAGCACCTTTTAATAACTCTACCTATCTACTTATCTGCCAATATTAAACTGTTTGGTCAGATATTTATTCTCTATTCTATAACATGAAATTGAAATATGAATAAGTCAAGTTTAAACAGTTTGACTATTCATGAATTGTGGCAAAAGTTTGATAAGCTGCACACAATTGCTTTATTACAAAATGAAATAGTAGTGGCATTTGGATTTGCACACTTTCCTTGGTCTATTTTTTGCTTGGGGTTCATTTCTTTCACTTTTTTGACCATTTTATTTTTCTTACCCTTTGATTTTTCTTTTAGGGTATACCCTCTTTACATTTTTTAAATTTTTTGATTTTTTTGGTTTTTCAAGAATATGGAACACCTTTGCTCAAGAAAAAGGTTTGAACATATTCCATAGTTCAATCAAGGCAATCATGAAAAATGACACCTATTGGTATAGGAGACTAACACTGGCTCCACTTGGGGATGACTTTTCCTTGTGAAAAGTCAAGAACAGCAGGTCAGATGCCTCAAAATGTCTTCAAACTGAACTATGCAATCTTCCTTCTTCTGGTAGCTTTATTGTACATATGATAGTGAAACTTTTGAAGCTTAGGGCCTTCACTTCGGGCTTCAACTTCAAGAAGTCACCATCCAATCCAAACTGCATTAGAAAAGGATATATTATGTACAAGTTAGAAAAATTAAAACATCCTAGTAAATAGGATCAAAATAATGCTTCAGCATTCGACCATTGACTGGTCCTTCTTCAGCTTCTGAATTTTCCAAATCCTTCAAAAAGTATGTGTTGTTTCCTTGCAAGGCATGTATGATATAAGGCCCTTTCCACAAGAAATCAAATTTTCCATGTTTCCCTTTTTCTTCTCTTCTAGAATCCCATCTTAGGACTTTATCACCTAGTTGGAAATCTTCTGCCTTTGTTCTTATGTCAAACATCTTCTTTAACTTTTCCTGCAAGACTTGAGATCATTGGTATACTTCTTCTCTAGTTTGCTGCAAGTGAATTGTTTGATTAATTCTTCTCTGAATGTCATTTGGTTCCACTTGAGCCTCCTGAAGTAATTTCATAACAGGAATTCCTAAAGATGATGGGAATCTTGCTTCAAGGCCATAAACTAATTCATATGGACTAGTCCCAATTGATTTCTTAGTTGTAAGTCTGTCTGCCCACAATGCATTGGTCAATTTCTTGTGCCAGTTCTTTTTATTTTCTTCCAACAATTTCTTAATGATATTAATCAGGCTTTTATTGAAGGATTCTGCTAGTCCATTACCCTGAGGGTAATAGGCTGTTGAATGGCCTAAAGTAATATGATATTTATTGTAGAAACTAATCATTTTCTTTGACTTAAATGCAGCAGCATTATCTGTTATAATCTTTTCTGGACAGCCAAATCTTGAAAGTATATTTGTTTCTAAAAACCCTATGATTACAGAATCATTGGCCTGTCTGCATGGGATGGCTTCAATCCATATAGTGAAGTAGTCTGTGGCAGTTAAAATCCATCTGTGTTGCCCTGAAGAAGGGGGATGAACTTCTCCAATAAAATCTAATCCCCATTGTTGAAAAGGTCTTTCTGTGGAAATTGGTTTTAAAGGCAAAGGTAACAACTTTCTTTTACCCTCAAATATCTGACATTTATGGCAAGATGTTACAAATTTCTTAACATCAGAAAATAGGGTTGGCCAGTAAAAACCAGCTCTTAAGATTTTGTCTGCAGTTGATTTCCAGTAGAGATGTCCTCCACAATCCCCTGCATGAAATTCATTTAGAACTTTGTCAGTTTCCTCTTTTAATAGACAGTTCAATAAAATTCCTTCATGATTTTTCCAAAATAGAGTGCTATCTAAAATACAATATTTCAAAGATGTCATTTTTAAAAATCTTCTTTTCGTTCTGGACAACCCTGGAGGAGCTTGCAGGTTTAATAAAACATGAATGATATTAGTGTACCAGGGTGAATCTAAGAAAGCTTGACTGATCTGTGGAGTCGCCATCTCCTGCTCGTCATCCAGTTCGTTAATGTCTAAGGCTTGGCAATTAGTTTCAGTGATGAGTTGTGCCAAACCTTGACCTTTTATGAGTTTTGTTGGTTTAATCTCAATATCATATTCTAAAATGGTAGCTATCCACTTACCTCTTTTACCTTCAATGCCATCTTGAGTCAAAATATCTTTAACTACAACATTAGGCACATAAGCTATCACATGAGAATATAATATGTAAAATCTGAAATCTTTAATTGCTTTTACCAATGCAAAAGCCTGTTTCTCCATAATATTGTATTTCAAAGATGCATCCCTAAGTGCTTTACTAAAAAATTCTATTGGTTTTTCACACCCTTGATCATCTTTTTGAAGTAAAACAGCTGCAACTGTATGTTCAGAAGCAAATGAAAAAATAATGAAATCTCTGTCAAATTTGGGACTGGTAAGAACTGGTGTTCTTGTTAAAGCCATTTTGATTTCTTCGAATGATTGTTTGGCTTCTACAGTCCATTCAATGCTTGAATCTTTCCTCAACATGTTAGTAAGCAATCTAAGTAACTCAGCTAAACTAGAAATAAATCTTCTCAAGAAATTAATCTTTCCTATGAATGCTTGCAACTCTTTTATGTTTCTGGGATGAGGTATCTGCAAAATTGCTTGTATTCTTTGTGGATCAATCCTAATGCCATCTTTAGAAATAATATGGCCTAAAAGCTTTCCTTCTTCCAAACCAAACAATGACTTTTTAGGGTTTAAAGAAATCCCATATTTTCTGCATTTTATAAATACTTGCCTTAAATGATCTAAATGTTCTTGATCTGTTTTAGAAAAAATAGTTAAATCATCTAGATAAATAACCAGAAAATCATGTATTTCTTTAGCAAAAGCAATATCCATTACTCTCTGAAAGGTAGCTCCTGCATTCTTGAGTCCAAATGGTATTTTGACATATTTAAACGTACCCCATGGTGTAGTGAATGTTGTTTTATCCTGATCATCAGGATGAACTAGAATCTGGTTGTACCCTGAAAATCCATCCAGTAGAGATATCCTAGAAGATCCTACTACCCTCTGAAGAATATGGTCCATTTTTGGTAAAGGATAGTTATCTTTTAAAGAAACTTTATTCAAATTTCTTAGATCAACACACAGTCTAATTTCTCCTGTCTTCTTCCTAGTTGGTACTAGGTTAGAAACCCATTCTGAGAATCTGATAGGAGCTATAATCCCTGCTTCAAACATCCTTTTGATTTCCTTTTCAATTGAGGGTAATAAAACAGGATTTATTCTTCTAAGCTTTTGTTTGAAAGGTTTCTGATCTGGTTTCAAAGGTATAGTGTGTTGAATGATGGATGTATCATAAGATTTCAGATCTTCATAACTCCAGGCAAAAACATCCTGGAATTCTTTCAATAGTTCAACATATTTGACCTTTTGATCTTTTGGAAGAGATTTCGACAACTTAACCATTTTGGGATTTTCTGGGGTTCCTAAGTTGCATTCTTCCATATCAGCCTTAACAGGTTCCATTTTAGGCCTAAATGGAATATCATTTGAGTCAAACAAATCTTCCAAAGGAGTTAATCCTTTGGGCAAATGATTATCTTTTAAATTGATGATTTCTGTCTCATCTTCTATGATCTCATCAGATTCCATGTGTTTCAAATTCTGCATGTCTTTTTCTGTGAATGTGGTTGGGTGCAGCATATGAATTGCATTTTCTCTTGAAATTTCTATTTTTTGTTCTTTTTCTCGATCAAATTCATCAATAGTTATGTCTTCATCTATATTACAGTTAGAAAACTCATTTTGAAGTGTCAAAAAACTATTGATTTGATTGTTATTCACAAATACTTGCCAATTCAAAAGATTGTCTGGTATTGCAGGTCTATGTCTAATCTCAGCTGAAAACTGATGATTAGGATCAAAAGGTAACTTGCATGTACTAGCAAACATTGCGAGGCTGTGAGCATGCAAATTTTGTTTCCTGGGAATCTTGGCAAGTTGAGCTTGTAGAAATGTGTTGAGAATTTCCACAACTGTTTCTCTGTATTGTTTCAATCTCATGTCTTTTGTTGAACATTCTCCTTTAATTTGTTGAATGATTAGTTCAGAATCTCCTATGATTGATACCCTAATAGCTCCTAACTTCTTGACATGTTTAAGCCCTAACAAAAGAGCTTCGTACTCTGCCATGTTGTTAGTGTATTTGAAATTCAACCTATAAGCATGACCCTCTGCATGATTATTCTCAACATTATGTAACCAAATCCCAGCTCCTGCCCCTAATCTGTTTACTGAGCCATCAAACTCTAAATGCCATAGAATTTCATGTTCATAGTCTTCATCAATTGTTTTAAAATGTTTCTTAACAGGAGCTAGTTGTTTAGTTTCTTCTGGTATTTCTTGATCGACTGGTGTTTCCTTGTTTTCAGAAATTTCTTCAATTTTAACAGTGGTTTTGTTTATGGTTTCCAATTCCGGAGCTTCTATTTGAGTAGGAAGATCCAACTCAGCATTGTATAAAATAAAAGAATCCATATCAGAATGTACAGAGTAAACAGGGAAGTTTTCAGGCTTCTCATGGCTACTGACTAAGTACTTCATCAATGTTTCTCTATATAATCTTTTAGGCTGACCAAATACTGAAATAGTTGCATATGACATGTCTAGTTGAATAGACCCTCCAAGTTTAGCACCCCAAGATCTAGACAATAACATACCATATTTAGGTGGAATATCAGCCACTACTATGTCCATCAAAACAGACTTAGCAGGGTATTGTATCAAAGTAACACACAAATCTTTAATCAAACCTAAACATTTTACCTGACTAGAATCAAATGAAAACAGATCTTTGTACGGCCTGGTAATATCTAGATTTAATCTTTCCATTACTACTTTTGGCATCAAATTATGAGATGCTCCAGAATCAAGCATTGCATTATGGAGTATCTTGTCATGAACATTAAGGCTTACATAAAATGGAGGAGTTCCTCCACTTTCTGGTTTGCCATTTACCTCGGGGCCAAAAAGAAGTTTGGGTTGATCATCAAGAATATTTACTGAATCATCCAATCCAGTAATGTTAATGTTTAGGGACTTGGTAATCTCAATTCTATAGACATCATTTTTAGCCAATTCTGATAAAGGAACAACTATCTTTAGTTTGCCTATTTCAGCCTCTAGATTGAAAGGTTTTTCTGTTTGAGTTTTAGTGTTTTGCACAGTTGGGTTTTCTCTATTTTTTGGGTCTTCAATGTTTTTTTCTTTTTCATGAATGAAATTTTGTTTTGAAGGGGTATCTGAACTAACTTCTACTGTTTCTTCTACATTTCCCACAGGAGGAAAAGTATTAGATTTTTGTTTATTGTTTGGCTGGTTGTCAGAGACATCTTCGATTATTGGATTTGAAGGGTTGGGAGTTATCCTAGACAAAATTTGTACTTGGGGAATGTTTTGTACAGGAGGGTTGTTATCTTTACCTTTGACATTTTGTTTTGCATTTTTCTGTTTACTTTTCTCAGGTACATCAATCTGTCTGCTTCTCAAATTATACTGTTTATGGACCTCATAAATTGCTGTGTCATAGCCTTCCTTAAAATCAAAAGTCTCACCTGAATGAGTTTGGAATGTTTCAAGGATGTGATTCTCTTGATCATCCTGGGATAGGAAGACTTCTGGTTCATTTTTGTCATCTGTTACATTGTTTATTTCTACATCTTCTGTAGGTTCTTCAGAATTTGAACCTTCAACAAAGTTTTCTTGGAAAGGTGGCCTAATGTTTTGATCAGGGACATTCTTTCCAATATTTTGATTCAGATTTCTCCTAAAGTTTGGGTTTCTTGCAACATTCTGGTTATCACTAGAAGACTTTCTTTCAATGGTCTCCACTCTGTCTCCTAATCTTTCCATACCTTTAATGATTGCATCCAGCTTCTTTTCAAAAGCTGAAGGTTCTTCATTCATAGGCATTCTTCTTTCTGCTCTTGCTCTGGCTCGTTTTTCTATCAAATTTGCTTCTACACTCACCACTATGCTTTGCATTTCCTCTAATGTTTGGGGAGCTCTTTCCCTGAGGGAATAAGCTATATCAGAGTCAAAACCATCTGAAAATTTAACCAATACAGAGTCAGGTGGGGGTCTAAGGTTTTGAGGAACTGCATTATATGCTTCATTGAATCTAATGATGTAATCTTGTACTGTTTCATTAGGTCTTCTTCTTAATTTTTCGAATTCTGACAGGATCTGAAGAGGATCTTTCTTCTTCTCCCATCTGTTCAAAAATGCCCTATATAAAGCTGGTAAATCAGCAATGGTATTTGGAGTAAGGGCCCTAAACCATGTCCTAACTTCTCCAGTAAGACTCTGAACGAAAATTCTCATTCGGACATTATCAGTATCAATTTCGTAAAACTCAAAGTAATCAGTCATCCTTTTGGTGTGCTATTGTGCTGTGTAAGTACCTGATCCATCAAAAGGTGTGATCTTACTCTGGTAATCTTGGGGCAAAGCAGGAGGGTTGGCTGGTAACTGTAAAGGGGCGTATCTATTGGCCATTGGAAGATATAGTGGGGTTACAGGAGTTGATGGTCTGGCAGGAGGAGATGGAGGAGTAGAAGGGGTGACAGGTGTTTGAAAAGCTTGAGAAAAGGTAACTGAACTTGGAGATGCTTAAGTAATTATAGAGATGTTTGAATTTTCTTCAAAGGTTTGTTCAGATTGAATAGAGTTCTGTAATTGTCTGTCAAGATGATGTGAAAAAAATCTATATTGCAAATATTCAAAAAACAAAGGATCTGGAACTAATCTGGATAATTCGGTTTCAGAAAAATTCACAAATAAAGATGTTTCAAATCGTGCATCAAAAGGAATTTCATCAATATATATAATTTTCACAGGACAGGATGCAGATCTAGAAAGTGGTCTAGAACTTCCTGAACTTTCTTGACTTCCTCTTTCAGAACTTTCTTGACTTCCTTGTCTTCTAAGAATCCTAGGAATCAGATTTGGATTTTCAAATATGGGTGGTGGATTAGGGTCAGGGTTTGACCTAGTATGACGAATCCTTTCTGAAGCCAGTTTTCTCAGACTATATGTTTTTGGATTTTTGGTTTTTAATTGAAAGAATAAATACAACATCTACAAATTCTTCAAGAAATAATGATGTATGATTAAAATTTTCTCAAAGATATGTTAAACTAGAGAGTCTAATTAAACATTTTGATACTAAAGTTCAGAATATAAGTTAAATCAGAGATAGACTGAAGCAGCATTTATTTACTTTTGAAATTGCAAAGCAAAAGCAATTTCAAAGGCTTCCTGGCTGATCTTCAGACTCTGTCTATAGCTTATAAGTGAACAATATTAACAAATAAAAATGATTCAGTTCCCCAGTATGGTCGCCACTATGTTAACACTCAGGTTTTCCTAGAAGTTGTGTAAGAGGAAAGTATACCCGAGGTAACCACAAACCAACCTTCAGATGCAGAATCTAGCCAATCTGCATCCAGAGAGGGCTCTCTCTTTATAATTTATCTTTGTTCTTAGAAGGTTTTAGGCTAGTTATATATCCAAGAGTTTGTTTGAAAATGGTGGAATCCACAAACTAAGGGCAAGGTTGAAAGTTTTCAGTCCATTGGGCTATGGAGTCAAAGGATGGCTTTACTGGATTTCTATTCTACACTCAAGATGGTTTTACAGGGCAAGGTAGCTAGACAGAGAACAATCCTTAAAATTTTAAGTGGATGGGATGATTTTGAAGGGATGAAAGGCAGCTAAGAATCTTTCACCATGTTCAAAAGAAAGAAATGAGATGACTACAAACAAAGAGCAATGAAGAATTCTTTATTATAATAATCAACAATGTTTAAATTAGCAAAGCAAGAGCATTTAAGAATTCATGCTTATAACCAATTTAGAGGAAAACATTAAGAACAATCACATCTGAAATCATAGTACAATTAAGTAAATTCCGATTCAATCCTTTATGTAAATTATTCAGAAATGGACATAATGATATTATAAACTGATATAAAACTTAAGACAAAGGGTAGAAAGACTTATTGAACTGCAGTCCAACACATGAATCCTGCAAAAAGTCCCGAGCTTCAAATCGTCATCCAGTAAGCCACGAATAAATTTCTCCAAAATGCTTTTATTCCGAAAATCTCAATGTTACAGCAAAGTAATAGAATCCACCCTCAATACTCTCTTTGAGGGTTTATTTATACAAGAAATAATTGAAAAAATCTCACACTAACCTAGCCAACAATCTAGGGTGACTAAGGAGTAATTTACAAATAAACAGGAGACAAATGGTCTCGTAGATAGAATAATAAGTAACTGCTGATGTGCTGTTTCCTCATTTTTCTGATGTGTTGGAGGTAAGTGCTGAAATAGGGCTCGGTGCTGTCCCTTGGAGTAATTTCTTTGCTTGTTTGATACTATTTGTCTTTACAGATACTCTTTAACCTGTTCAACTGATACTCTTTAACCTGTACTCATTTTTATCTTTCACATAATAGTAAAAAGATAAAATTCTCATTTTGAAGATAATTTTCATAGAATTTCCAATAGGTCATTCCACCATTGATCTTTTGGTATTTCGGTTCTTTTAAGTTTCCTCAACGTTTCATCAGCCTCTGTGAGTTTGTAAAAAGTAGGCTGATCAGGGAACAAATACCTTATTTCATGTTCAAGATAAAATAAATTCTTCAACCTGTCATATAGATTTCTCCCTGTTGGCAACGTTGCTTCTGGCAAACTGATGGAACTAGCAGTTACGTTCTGAGCAAGTATATTTATTTTCTTGACATAGGTTTCCAGTTCCATTATTTGGTCCTCTGAGAGCATTGGACTGGGTAACCGACTGTCCAACAAAATCTGAAATTTTCCTCTGAAAGTATTAATATCAGCCAAAATATCTGAACACTTCCTTTCTAAATTCTGCATAAAAGTTCTTTTGATGAAAACTCTTTTTATCATCAAAATAGTGTCGGTTCTGTCTTCAATTCCTAGTACTGCAAGTTGTTGCTTCGTTCGGGTGTTCAAAAATTGAATAAGTTGATTGGCCTGCTCAGGTCTACCTCTTAGTTCATCTCTTGTTCTGTTTATTTCTTCCTGAGCTATTTTAATCAAGTTATTTTGTTCAAAAATTGCTTGAATAGAGGGCCAAATACTTTTTATTAACTCAATTATATTACCCCAAAGAATTTCATTTATTTCCTTCAAAGGCTTTTCTAATGAAAGATCTTTTTCTAAAGCCTTAACTAATTTGTCCAATCTTTTAATTTCCCTGGTATTATCAGCAACTGTCTTTTTAGAAGTGTCATATTTCTGCTCCAAATCTACTAACTGTAATTTTGTGGTTTGAAGTTCTGTGACTCTTAATTGTAAACTTTCCATTTGTTTTATCAAATCATCAGAACTTAAACCATAAGTGTTTACCTGCGCTGGCCTTGTTTGTTGCTTTGCTGTTGTAGTACCTGTGGTTGTAGTAGCTTCTGTGGTGGATGCCTGCATGATAGCTTCCTTTTCCTGTAAAGCTTGTTCCAATTCCTTCTCTGTTTCACTTAGTCGCTCAGTCATATTTAGGAGCAACTCCATTACCTCTTCTTGTGAATTCCCCTTCAAAACTTCTTGGGTCTGAGGATGCCTTGAGGCTGGCAGTTTTAGCTGCTTTCTCAGTGCAGCTATGTCATCATATTTCTTTTTTATTAGTGCTTCAATGCTTTTGATATCTTTGGGGTTGTGCCCCAAGCTAATAATAATGTCTTCCAAAGACTTTATTTTGTTATCTTTGGCCTGAGAAGAGGCCTTCTCAATTTGCAATTGGGCGCTTGTGTTATTTAAAGAATCTTGCAGCGTTAGGGCTGCCATGGCCTTATTGGTAAGAGTGGAATACACCATTTCCCCAGTTTGTTTATGCAGCTCTATTTGGTCCAAAGGATGAATGTCCTTTTCCAGGACCTCAAAATTTGTTCTAATATAATCTGCTGTTGTCATGGGTTTTGGCACTTTTGACTTGAAGTGCCTCATCATCATTTTGCCTTGTGAAATGTCAAATGCTGACATTAACCTCTCCTGATTATGTGGAGCCATCTTCAAATATTGATCATATGCCTTCATTCTTAATGGATCATTCTTTGCCTTTATATTAATGAAGGTTCTTTTGATATCCCCTGTATCTGTTTTTGGTGGCCTAAAGGACGATACTTCAGTACTCAATTGCTTTTGTAAAGCTTTTCCTTTCTAGCCTGTGTTTGTTTCACTAACCGTGCCAGTTTGTTGACTGTCTTCCCTTCCATCATCAAGTACCTCATCTATGATTTCCACATCTGGAAGTGGATCTGGTTTCTGCTTTTTAGCTTGATGGAGCTTTGAGGTTTCTTTTGGAGGAGTAGTATCTGGAACCTGCCTTTTCTTTCCTATTTCCACATTGGATGGAGTTTGTAACTCTGGAACTTGTGGATGCTTTACCTGAGTGGGAGAAACTTGTGTTTGATCAAGTGCTCTGGAAGTTTGAGGTTTCTCTGCCATGACTAAAGTTTCAATGACCTGAATTTCAGGTTCCTTTCCTTTGCCTTTTGTCTCTGCTGCAACTGATGAACTGCCTTCTTGTAATCTCTGCTGTAGGTTTGCTGCTGAAGAAGTGCCAATGTGAGATACCTGCACTTGACCATAAGATTCTAGGTCATACTTCTTCTTAACATCATTCATAATTATGTTCATTTTTTCTTCTTCACTTTCTTCTTCAACTAATGTTTCTTCTACCCATTCATCTTGGTTAGCATATTGCTCTATATCAGGAATCTTGTGGTGGATATAAGGGGAAGATTTGTTCTTTATTCTTTTTTCACAGATGAAACCAAATGGGTCATAAGGAACCCAACGGAAAGTTTTTTGGAACTTGCAATGGCTTTGTAGTATATTTTCTGCTTCTCGCTCGGCCT
Source organism: Pinus albicaulis (assembly GCA_034641835.2). NCBI lineage: Eukaryota > Viridiplantae > Streptophyta > Pinopsida > Pinales > Pinaceae > Pinus > Pinus albicaulis. The sequence goes on along the minus strand of CM076581.1, from coordinate 923,977,503 downwards.
CCCTAGAGTTGCAGATGAAAGGACCTAATTGACTTTTGATCCTTAATTGGGCCTTCTTTTTCACACTATAAAAATGAATCATATCTGAATTATTCATTTGCCTGAAATACTCCAAGGCAAAAAGAATCATGGGCACATATCTTGGCAACTTGAATGGATGTAATTCACATCCATAGATTCTGATGACTGAATGGTTTTGATATAGATACCAATCTTCAACTTTATAAGTCCTTGAGAGTTGCAAGGTCTTCTTGATTTCATTACTGAGTCTTGGAGGAGGGATTCCTGTTAACAAGGTAGTTGCAGGATATACAAAAAGGTCGATAAACTCAGCATAGGAATAGGGAGACTCAGAAGAAGAATGAATTATGGGAGACCAAAATATAACTGACCTTGGGTTTCCCTTGGCATCAAGCTTTTTAACGGGAAAAGGGAACTTCTCTGATTGATAGTAGATAATGAGATGATAAATAACTGAGGAATATTTAAAAACTTTCTCATCATCTAACCTCATGAACTGGTCATGGATCTTTTTGGCTATGAAAGAGGCAAAGTCATATTTAATCTCAAGAGGTTGCCCAGGAGTAAAAATGGACAGCAAAACCAAGGTTATCTCATCAACATATTCACTGGTGTTGAAACCCAAAACAAAAGATATCATGTTTAGGATGAGCCTTCCCAACTTGTTGAAATAATAAAAACCATAGGGAGGAGGGCCCTGAGGTTGGTGTTCAGGAAATATGAAATTCTGGCAAATGGACTTCAATTTCTCTGGGGTCAATTTATTAGATTTTTCAATCAATTCTTCCATAGATAAAGGTGCTAGTTCTTGGTCTGTTTCAAAATGTAACATTGCATTGATAGCCTGGGGAGTAATGGGGAAAAGAACACTCTGTTCAGGGGATATTACAGCTCTTTGAGTGGGATCATAGTTTGAATGGAAATAGTGGATAATTTCTGGGAAAATAATGACTGAAGGAATGAGATATCTCGGGAGGTTGGATTCCCACAACCCAATGACATCTTGCCCCTTTGAATAATCGTCTCTGCAGCGACAAAAACTCAGAAGGGGGCTTTCATCAAAATGTAAGTCTTTAATCTGAAAATATTTATCCACTAAGGGTAAATATTCTAACTCTCTGTGGGGGGCATTCAGTGGAGTCACATTCAGGGCTGCTAGGGCTTCCATTTTGGTTCTTGTGGATTCAAAACGGAAGTTTATGGGTTTTCTTCACAAGCAGGGCGCGATTTCAATTTTAATGAGGGAAATTGGTGCAATTGCAGGTTCTGGGGAACAATTCACAGTCTAAACCTTAGAGAATGATCTTAGTGATGAGATTTAATCACTTATCCAGTGGAAAACAAGGAAAACAGACTTTCTTTTGAAGTTCGAAGCGCTATAGGATAAATAACTGTTCTTGGAGGAAAGCTGGCTTTTAACAAGTATCAGGCGATGGCAGGAGGATACTTCGAACACAGGTCCGGCGGATTTCTGGAGAAAAATCGAATGGAACAGTGGATTTCAGTGGAAATTTGAAATTCGTAGCAGAAAGCACAATCGTTTTCAATAACGAAAATAACGGGAAAAACACGAAAATTGGTTTTATTTACAAGTTAAAAGGGGTTTTTAGTTTTTTGAGGAGTGACGTCACTTGGTACGGGGTGACGTGGGGCAGGGGGGCCGGGCGGTAAGCGGTTAGTCCCCGCACCGCTTATGGACAAGAGTGGTTTTGAACGAGCGGGCAACGATTCCATTAAAGTAACGACACGTGGACGGGAGACTGGTCAAATACCACCAATCCCCCGCTGGTTATTGTTCGGGTATTGGATGGCTAGCGGAATGAACGTTAGCCGTAGATCTTGCAGTGGGATATCGGACAGTGGAAGGGACGGATAGATGGTGGGGGTTTAATGCGCGGGCCCGGCAGGGTTTTAAACACAATTAACTCTATTAATCATCCCGGGGGCATCTAATAGGAGGAAAAGTATGGTTATTAACTAATTTAGATAATTAATTAATCCCACGGTTATAAAGGGTCGGGGTAAGGAATTGTGCGCGCGGGGTCTCCATTTACGGCTGAAGTGTCGGGTGGAATGCCAGGTGGATGAGCCACGGTGGCATAGGCTTTTTCCAAAGTTTTGGTTTAGAAAATAAAACTTCGGGTTTTATTTATATTTTTGTGTTAAACATATAAATCATATGTTTAAAGTTTTTCGTATATATGTTTTTTTATTTTATTATATGATAAATTAATCGATATATTTAATTTACCATAGGGGCGGGACTAATGTATAACGCTATATTTTAACCAAAGGGCTTGTATAATGGGTTTTTATTTGAATGCACGGGGAAATAAATACTTTGGTTAAACTTTATAATAGAGGGGTTTTTGGATATTTATATAAAAAGGAGTTATATACTTAGGATAAGGCACTTTCACTAGGGATTTAATAACTAGAGTTAAATGTTAATATGATAAAGGGACAAGGGAACTCAAAATACTTTGCACATCTAAGAAAGTGACAATTTCTGAAGTAAATTGTAATATCATATCTTCAACACTTAAACTTAGAATAGTAAGTTATTTTGAGGGATGTTTATGGATTTTTGCATAATTTTCCTAAGCAAAATAGGATTTTACTTAGGAAAAAGTTAAAGGTGAATGATTATAATGAATTATCTCAAGTACTTTAGGTCTTTTTGATCATTAGGCCGAGGGTCCGGTCCCTCCAAAAGTCAAGGAAATGCCTTGAGCCCTTTTGATCTCCAAGTACCCTAGTACTTTGGGGGAAATTAGTAAAACTTTAAGGGGAAAGTGATGAGGGAAGTTAATGATTTTGACTTTTCTTGCTGTGATTTTCCAGTGTATTTCCTGCTTCAATATTTGTGATGAAAGTAAAGGATCAAAAACATGTAGCAGCATCATTCATCAGATAAAACTTTGCAACCATCTACCTACCCTATCTACTTGACACTACCATTTTCTCTTCTTTATTAGGGTGCATTTAGACTTGCAAACCCTTATCAATATTTTTCTTTTTTACAAGGCAAATCTATCTAATTCTACCCTTATTACATCCAAGGGCTCAGATTAAACTGTTGAGCACCTTTTATTAACTCTACCTATCTACTTATCTGCCAAGATTAAACTGTTTGGTCAGATATTTATTCTCTATTCTACAACATGAAATTGAAAATGAATGAGTCAAGTTTAAACAGTTTGACTCTTCATAAATTGTAGCAAAAGTTTGACAAGCTGCACACAATTTGTTTATTACATCAGAGTAAAAAGTAGTGGCATTTAGACTTGCACACTTTCCTTGGCCTTTGTTTTTGATGGGGTTCATTTCTTTTACTTTTTGGCCATTTTTATTATTTTTACCCTTTGATTTTTCTTTTAGGGTATACCCTCTTTACATTTTTAAATTTTTTTGATTTTTTTGGTTTTTCAAGAATATGGAACACCTTTGCTCAAGAAAAAGGTTTGAACATATTCCATAGTTCAATCAAGACAATCATGAAAAATGACACCTATTGGTATAGGGAGACTATGATGCGAAGAAGTAGCGATACAACCATGTGGGACCCCAGTGTATTTATATGATGGCACTATGGTACATTTAACCAAAGTATGGAAGGGTAATAAACTTTGAGATTTGCTATATGATGAAGACCGTCAGATTGCGAACACGATCAACGACAGTCGTTTAATTGGGGATGCGGCATCGGTATACGTGCAAGACTGGCGGAAAGATAAAGCTTTACAAATGTTTTATATATTAAAGGTTATATGATTATAGAGCGGAATGCATGGTTTTAATGTATTTGGTTATGATGGGTCTTAACCAAAGTCATAGTTTATGGTATTATTAACATGCCGTGATGAATAATGTTAATCAAAGGATAAAATTCCAAGGTAAAGTGTGAAAGAATTCCGCTTTTAGAATATGTGACAAATCGGTGTTAAGGTTATGGTTGATGTGCATATGGATACGTATAATTAAATTTATATGCAAAGTGTGGGTGAACGCAACACAAAAGACATAGATAACGGAAGAAACAGGGTAATTATGCAGCAGAGCTAGAATATAAATAGCAGAATCTGAAAAGACAGTGACAACAGCAAAAAGACAAATACACAGCGAGCCAAGAGCTGAAAGGGTTAAGCGAGACATATTTGCTGTAACTATCAATGTAAATGAATTGATTATTTTTATTGTATGTGATGCAAAGGCAAGTCTCAGTAGGCAAAGCAAAACTTTGTTGTAATACACAAATGTATACATTTTGTTATATTATTCTGAATGTGTTGGACAAGAAAATGAGAAGGGGGAAGGCAAAGGTCATACGTGTTCATTTCGAATTCCTTATGGAATGCAAACAGTTATGAGGTGATCTCTTTAAATAATGTTACCAGCATATGCATAAGGGGAAGAGAATGGAGAAAGAGGTGAGAGAATGTAAGAAGAAGGAGCAGAGAGAGGAGTTGTGAAGATCCAGAGATGATATAAAGCAAATTTGAAGGCTGGAAGGACAACAGTAAAGAAAGAGAAAAACAGAGCTGATATCCAGGGAAATCAGCATATGATTTTATTGTACAGTGAGGAAGTTGGTGCTTCCATATCAAGTTATAGCTTGATAGATGTCCAGTTGTAGCTAGCTGAGGTAGGAGCCTCTTGTAGGTTGTAGCCTGCAGAAAATAGATGGGAGTTGGAGCTTCCTTGCAAGTTGTAGCTTGCAGAATTGAGGTAGTAGCCTCCTGTAGGTTGGAGCCTACAGAAAATCAATGGTGAGAGGGATTTGGAGCTTGCCTTTGCATCACAACAATAATAAGATGTGGTTTTCTCCCTTATGGGTTTCCACTTATATCTGTTGTCTATGTGCATGATGATTATGTGTTGATATTCTGTATTTAATCTGCTTAATACCTGCTACTCACTTATTAAGATTGTTGTTCCATTATATATTAAGTTGATCATGAAATGAATATGGAAATAAGTGTAAAAGAAAATTTTAAAATACCATGAATGTGTTAAACTGATTCACCCCCCCCCCCCCCCCTTTTAGTTTACCTAAGGGATCAACAATCATATCAAATATTGTGTGCAGTGGAAGATCATGTTGCTTTAGTACATTCCTACGGAAGATCAGGATGTAGATATTCTGACGAAGGTGCTCAGCAGGAGCAAATTCGAATACCATAGAGGCAAGATCAGGGTGAAGGATAATCCCTATCTTGTTGAGAGGGAGTGTTGAGATTCAACAAGATGATGAGCTTAGTGAAAAGTAAGCACCTTCACTAAGTGGGGCCCGCGGGCTATTTTTAGGTGTATGTCTATTTTTAGACATGGTGAGCATATTCTATAAGTTGCAGGATGCTATTTGTAGATGGTTGGTAAAATGTGAAAAATATATGAAATTATATTTTTAGAATATTGGGCGAAGTCTATTTATAGATCATCAATCTAAACATAGATGCATGTCAATTATTATTTTCCCTTAATAATAATCTGACAATAAATATCAACTTATTCTCTTGGACAACTTTATTTCAGTGAACAGATTTGGAAAATTATTGGGCTGAAGGAATTGCGCAATTCCTAGGGTTATTGGTGGCTCATGCATGAAAGACTCAGTTAGAACTGAAGTGGAAAATTTATGACAGAGTTGGAAGAGTAGTTACATGATTTGTTATTTAGTTTAACTGAGTTAAGTGAGTTAAATTCAGTTGATCTAGTTGTATCTAGTCTAACTGAAAGATACACTAGTGAGAGTTTAGTGAATTAATTATTTAATTAATTCATAACTAGAGACTCACTTGCAACTGAACAAATACAACAGCTAACTACTTGCATGTCAGTTCTAGTGGAGACCCAGTGGAGAGATAGGTGAAAGTGTGTTATGGACTATCTATTGTGACTATAGTGATGCATTCAATGCATCTGACACACATTGGAGATTCCAATGAGTATTGTGCAGTCAAGGCAAGGCCAATTTTAATTCATTTAGGGGTCTTCTTCAGCAGGGATTGCGCAGTGGAGACAGACTATCAGGAGGCAAGAAATTGGTGCATAGATATGCAAATTTCTACATGACAGTGTGTAATGATTGTTGATTGTACTGAGAGCTTGATGTACTAAGCTTTGTATGAGATTATTACATGATCCATTGATATACATAATATATGATAGTTGGGATTTTTAGCTTTAAGCTTTTCCGTTAAACAACTATGTTTATGTGCGATTGATTTTCTTCACATGTGTTTGCAATTGGTGATTTAATTTCTGGAAAATTAACAATGGAAGGATTATGTATTTAACATAAGATTAATTTCTTAGATTAGGAGAATCTGGAAATACATCAGTATTAATAAATTTCTACACTTTTAGGGGTAATGGTATCCATTTCAAAACCACTAACAAACAGAAAATAAGACCAGTCTCTACCTAGTCTTTGTAGCTCATCTAAAACCAACAATTTTACTAAACCATGATGAAAAAGTGAGGTTTCACTTCCTTCCGATTTAGCTTGAAATTTATCTACCATTTTTTCTAAGCTTATATGTAAATAAAATGGTAGATCAAGAGATATCTTACTAGAAAAATGTAGAAGAAGCTTGAAGTGATAAGAATAAACTTTATGATATTTCCCTTCACAAGTGAAATATTTCTGAATGATAAGCAATAGCTTTGAGAAATTATCTTTCATGGAACTCCTTGGAATGGAATTTATAAGGTCAACCTCACTAATTTTTGGCTTGATAAATTATTTACACTCCTCCATGTTGAATTTGAAACCTTTGAACCATCTTTCTTGTCCTCTTGGAATCCCTATTTCTGCTGCAATGGTCTCTGTTGTTATAGTGAGATTCATCATTCTCAATTTTGTAGCTGTTCCATTGAAGTTTAGGGAAAATTCTTTAGAAACTTGTACATGGCATCCTTGCAATCTTTGACAAAAATGCAAACACCCTATTCTTCTGAAAACTTCTACAGCTATTGGGTCTTCATTTATTAGGTTCATGTCTGATGGATCATATCTAAGATAGTTGCCACCTTTTTTGGTCTTTCACTTTGTAGCCATGGTGCTTAAATGTCTTCTTTGCCTTGCTTGATCAGTGATACATGTAAATGTTTGAAAATTCCATCCACTGCTTGGAATCAGTGAAATAACTCTCCAAAGCTCAATAACATGCAAAGAGGGGATGTAGAATGACAAATGACTCAATTTGGAAAGATTTTGAAGTTTGATGAAAACTCATGGCATAATGATGACTCTTACATGCTTAAATAGTGATGATGACTTTAACCATGACCATTGTACCTTGATCTTTATCCTAACTGACTCAAACGGCATCTACCCTATCCATTTCAATCATTTACTAAAACCTAACAATTGTTTTGATAAGATAGACAGGAATCCTTACTTTCGTATCGTACCTAGTGTATTTATGGGCATTTTTGCTATGAAAGTATTAGCAGTTTCGTAGTGAAAAGTGTATTTTTTTTTTTATCTTTTTCGCTACGAAAGTGTGGTTTCTTGGCTAAAATGACTCTTTCGGTGCTATAAACTTGGGAAATAAAAATTTTCATAAAATTATGACTGATGTGACATGAAAGGATTTGAATGAGGGTGAGTTTAGACCTTAGGATAGGCTCAACAAGAAAATTTAAAAATTTTCCTTGACCAAGTAATGAAAAATGAATTCTTTGACCCTACCTTTGACACATGAATCTCTAGGACTTTGTCAACTGATGCTTCATTTTTTCTGAGTGATAAAAAAAAGTACGTATTTCATATTTATATTTAGAACCCAATCAATTTGTATGGTATTATGGCTTTGGTATCATAAACCAGTTGTCACTTTGTAATATTCCCAATTAGTCCTAAGCTAATTGGAATATTCAATTTTGTTTTCTTTCTTTGTTTAAAGAATAATAGTGTAAAGGAGGTTCATAAAACTCCTAATAAAGAATAAATCAGAGCCAAATGTGAAAAAGGATAAATCTTGGCTATGTAAGCAAGCACCCTTAGGTGTGAAAGGGGCTAGATATTTTGACTGGGTCAAACTTGACCAAATCTACCTCGCTGTCATGGAGGAGTGGCCATCAATGAGACACATCAGAGTTTTAGATGGAGATGTAGCATGGGCTAATTTTCGCACGTGGGCTAATTTTCCATGGTTTTTCCAAAAAAAAGATTCACCAATTTCCATTTTTTTATAAAAACGATTTGCCCAAATTTTACAATATAAATTATTTTAGAATAAAAATCACCAACATTATATAGACAATATATATAATATCATTATAAATTTGAATAATTTTACAAATACATCAATAAAATTTTTATAGTTAGCATATTAGGGACTAGTGAGATTCGCCAATTTCTTAAACATCAAGATAATTTTCCATCCTTAAAATTATCCTTGGAGATGCTTGGTGCGAAAGAAGTTATCTCATTGAAGGTGGTTTAGGGTTTGCAAGCTCTCAAATTATAAAAGGAAGAGGATGGCAGCATGAGAGGGTTGTTGAATGATATTGGATTTTGATATATTGTTTGTTTGGACATATAGCCTTCTTTGGCTATTTAGCCTAGATTGCAAATGTTGTTTAGCATTGGGTGTTCCTGATCAGAAAACCCACCTCTTCCCATTGAGTAGCTCTTGGGAGAGTCTTGTATTGCATAATCCACTATCTGGCTTAAGGCCAGGCTTCTTCTTCCAACTACAACGTAGATCCTATTGAGGGTTTGGTTGTATTTGAAAGCTGCAGTAAGTGGAGTCTAGATCTACTCATATCTAGACCATTGGAAAGAGAGTATTGGAAATATTGAGCTTCATTTTCGTGCTCCTTTTCAGTGGATAAGTCTTCTATTCCATTGGAAAGAGAGTATTCGAAATATTGAGCTTCATTTTCTGATCTTGGCATGTGGCCAATGATGTTCTAAACCCTACAGTGCAGTATTGCTTCCAGAGTTGTGTTTTTCCTGTAGGTACTGTTGCAGGGTGTTTTGGCACATCATTTGGAGAGCTGGTTTTCAAGTATTGGGGATTTGCCCTTCACTTTGAAGATCCATTGAAGAAGGATCTATGTATTGTTCATATCTAATCTGATTTGTATATTTCTGAATATTTTTGAATCACTGAATATTGCTGCAGATCTGAAGCTTAGATCTTAGATCTACTTCTTGTACATGGTGTAATGCTAAAAACCCCAAGGGGATCTAAAAGAGGAGCCTATCTATGTATGGATCTATTATAGATCTGGCTTTTCATGCACTGATCTACTCTAGATATGAAGTGTAATCAACAGCTATTGCAGCCTAATAAAATAACGCTGTTAAGGCAGTTTCAGTCTATATGTATGGTTGCAACACCTCTTTTTGAGGATTTTCTTCAATATAAGACTTGTATTTCATGTTATGGATCTCATGGGCCATATTGTACATCTATTTTGCTACTATAAATGCTTTTTAAAGGTATCCATATTGGCCTCCTGCTCTTACTTTAATGATCTGTGTTATTTTCCTGCAAATATGCTTTCTATTGTTGCATTCCCCATTTGGGAATATTATAGTGGTATCAGAGCATCATCTTGGCACAGCCTGTGCTCTCTAAGAAGCCAATAAGTCTTTTGAAGAAAATAAAAGACATAACAAGTGTGATTACACTGATGAAAAAGAAAACAAGTGTGATTACACTGTTCCAAACTAGGCATGATTTGAAAAGAGAAATAAGGGGAATGAGGAGGGAAAGACATGAAGATACCTTAAGAAGAATTTCACATGAAGAAAGCCCCAGTTATTAATATTATGTGTGTGAGAATTCAGCCACACAATCATATCTACAACGTTGTAGCATGCCTACATTATTGGCAAGAGAAGAAGCAGAAGGAGAAACACCAAAGGAGGAGACTCTTAGTGATTATCTCCAAGAATATGAATCTTAGTCTAGAATATTCAAGGAGCATTTAAGCTTTCGAGGGTTTTTTCAACTTAAAGAAGAGAGAAGATCCAGCAACTACAATAGAAGAAGAGGGTGCATGCAGCACACTTTGGGTATATTCTTTCTACCTACTTTTGATGGATCACCCGAGAGCTCAGCCAAGTCTTGGGTAAGGAAGCTAGACACATATTTCCAGCTGCATCAAGTTTTAGAAGAATAAGACATAAGAGTAGCAGCACTGCATCTTCAAGATAAGGCTTGTGCCTGGTGGTTATTTGAATCTTCTTCATTGAAAAATGCAAATATATCCACTTATGAAAATTTCACTAGGAGGTTAGTGAAAAGATTTGATTTTAAACAATCTGAAACTTCCTTGGGTGAGCAAACCAAGCCTAAGAAATCAGAACCTTTGCATGATTTGGAAGGATCCATGAAGCCAACTCCATTTTAGAACATTGTTGAGGGGGTTAAATATCTGCTACATGCTTTGCCAAGGGCAAAGGCCCCACTTCAGTAAGAACTTTCTTCTCAAGAAGAAGACATGAGGATTCCTTTTTCAAGAGGAGATCAAGAGAAAGGATCTCTTAATGATTAGGCATTCTCCATTGATGAGGAGAAGGAAGAGGAAGAGTTGGAAATATCCTCTAGCGCTGTGACAGTAGGAGGAGATCTACTTCTATTTTGAGATGGATGTGAAGAAATTGCTTCCACTAGAAGGGCTCTTGTATATTTGCAAGAAGCTCCAAGGGATCAGCATCCAATGGATCTTACACATGAAGAGTATGAACAACATGTGTCTATGATGATATACAATGAGACAAAATAATGGAGGAAGTGTGTTCCAACATTGCATACATTTTTAGGAATTCTCCATTGATGAGGAGAAGGAAGAGGAAGAGTTGGAAATATCCTCTAGCGCTGTGACAGTAGGAGGAGATCTACTTCTATTTGGAGATGGATGTGAAGCAATTGCTTCCACTAGAAGGGCTCTTGTATCTTTTCAAGAAGCTCCAAGGGATAAGCATCCAAGGGATCTTACACATGAAGAGTATGAGCAGCATGTGTCTATGATGATATACAATGAGACAAAATAATGGAGGAAGTGTGTTACAACATTGCATACAGTTTTGGGAATACACACTATGATGGATCATTCCTTTGTGATCAAGACTCTTGACACTAAGGAGATGATGGGTGTATATGGGTTTATTACATCTGAAGAGAGCACCTTAGACTATGAGATCTTGCAGAAGGTAGGATAAGGAGAATAGAGGAGGGATCATAATGCTGGCATGGTAGGAGATGATCCACTATTACATGGAGGAAGGGATGGGGCAATTGCTCCAATAAGAAGCACTTTTACATCTTTAAGAGTGATACCCCATTATCATGGAACTTCCACACAAAAAACAGAGATGAATTTTCCCAGTGGAAGTAGGGATATGATGATCCCATATATTATGCACATGTGAATGATCCATGAGACATCATTATCTTGTGGTAAACCACTTAGGAGACCACATGATTCAAATTTGGTGAAAGATGTCTCACACCTTGATGCTCCATTCATAGATTCAAGAAGGAAGGGAGCATTAGAAGACCATAATACAGTGATGAGAGTGTTGGGGGAGCTCAAGGAGGAGGGAAATGTTTTCCCCTTATCACCATTATCCACTCTCTCATCTCGTATTGCGCTGAGAGAAGATGCTGCAAGGATTAAAAATGACACCATCATGGGGCAAGGAGGGCAGTCCTTGGCTATGAAAACTCAAAAGATAATCTCACTTGGGGAGAAATATTCCATACATGATAGAATATGGTGGCCACACATGCAGACTTTTTCAAGACCAAGGGGGTTTTGATAGATGATATCCTTCCATAGGAGACTAACTTCCAAAAATTTCCATCTTCAATTGAGCATGTGCATATGCAAGAAGGGCAACAAGGAGGGAATAACAACCTTCCATCATATAATTTTGGCATGGGATATGTCAAGAAGTAGAAGAAGGGAAGGAATGACCGTCCAAAATGTACCTTTGGCATGGGAGATGTCAAAGAGGAGAGCAGCCACATGACAAAAATTTCAGTTAATACATTATCAGCGATGTCATTTTTGAGGATTCTAGATCCATATTGGAAATCCCAACTGTTGGTGGATTATTCCAAGGATCTTCACACATGCATGATTCTTGATGACCAACTACATGATGAGGGCTATTTAGTCCAATATGGATTCATCTATGATCATGGTAGGATCTTCTTGTCTAGAGCCTCCAAGGTCAAGGAGAATTTTCCACAAAGGGACTATGAAGAGTTTTGTTTCAGCCACACATATTCCATGAAGCTCAACAACATCATCATGAGGAGCTACTATTGGGAGGGCTTTGAAGGAGAAATATATCAACATTGTCAAATATGCATGTACCATGTGGAGATGGAGCAACAACATAACTCTATGACAGAGTTAATTCAACCATCTCTTTCTCTTTTTGAGGAAGGGGATAGATCTATGCACCACTCCATTTGTTTGAGGAATTTTGGTGGAAAATATGCTCATGTGAATAATGTTTCATTTGATTATTATTTGCATTCTTCCACTTTATATATGTAGGCCATGACTCCGAGGAGAAGTGTTGTACCTTTTAAACTTCATGGACAATTTTGGGCCAAAACTATTTCTGAACATGGCCACTCCCTTGGTGGAGAAAGGGAGATTTTGTATCATTATGGGTGCATTCCTAAGGCACCAAATATATATCACACTTTCAGCCATGGTGAGATGATATGGGCAACAAGTAAGTGGCAGGGAAACCACTTAACACATCTTCATCTAATGCAGTCAGGATATGCACTGCGCTGCTTCCACATGTAGGACTATGACCCACCTCCATATGAACAAATTTCTGTTTGTATCTATGCTATTTTGATCCCCTACATTGATGATGTGCTTTTACTTTTTATGGGGATTATTGGAGGGAGGATGAAAGGACTGGATGTGTCCTTTGGGAGATATATTCTCCATGGTTCTTATGTTTCATATGTTTGGGAAAGCATTGGACCATCCATGATTGCTACTTTGGGTCTCTTGTTTCCTTATGGGATGAGCCATTTGGGTAACTTGAGCACTTGGGGGGTGCCTCTCACATGGGAGGAGTTTTGCTATGAATTTCCAAGTGGAGGGTGATTCATTTTGTATGTATGATAGCTTGGAGATTGGAGCTCCATATGGGAATGAAGGTTCCCCACATATTCAGTTCTGTCCTTGCAGTTGCTTGGGGACAAGAAACATTTGGGAGGGGAGGACTGTAATATTCCAAATTAGTCCTAAGCTAATTGAAATATTCAATTTTGTTTTCTTTCTTTGTTTAAATAATAAAAGTGTAATGGAGGTTCATAAAACTCCTAATAAAGAATAATTCAAAGACAAATGTGAAAAAGGCTAAATCTTGGCTATGTAAGCAAGCACCCTTAGGTGTGAAAGGGGTTGGATATTTTGACTGGGTCAACCTTGACCAAATATAGAGTGCTGTCATGGAGGAGTGGCCATCAATGAGGCACAACGCAGTTTTAGATGGATGTTTGGTGTGAAAGAAGTTATATCGTTGAAGGTGGTTTAGGGTTTGCAAGCTCTCAACTTATAAAAGGAAGAGGATGGCATCATGAGAGGGTTTTTGAATGATATTGGATTTTGATGTATTGTCTATTTAGACATATAGCTTTCTTTGGCTGTTTAGCCTAGATTGTGTTAGCTCCCTATAATCTACAATATTGGAAAATACAAACTACAGAGAGAACACTTGAACCACTTTGGGATTCTAGGATCTAGCCCTCTTGCATCCAGAGAGGGATCTCTCTATAAGTGCAAAGATTTATTTATCTTTAAGGCCTTTGGGTATGATATTAGGCTAGTTATTAAGAACAAGGGTTTTTATTTTTATTTTGGATGGTTGAGCATGATTTTTAGTTGAGTGGAAAGTCCTAAAATGAAAGAGTTTCAAAGGTGTGAAGTTGCAAGCAATTAGAACAAGATTTGGCTGATATGATAGATATGACGCTGGTTTTTAGTCCATTAGGATATGGAGTCATAAAAGGGTTTAATTGTGCAACAATTTCAAGAGTGGTCCAAGGGGCAAGTCATCTATATCACAAGATCTTTGAGATTAAATGATGGAATGGAACAATAAAAGTGTTGAAGGGGTGGAAACATACAATAATTTCAACTAGGATTTATCAGTCTGTCCAAACAAGAAAATCATTTTAAGTAACTGTTTAAAACCAACCAAAGGACAGGGCTAACCATAGACTTCTTTGGACAAGTTCGTATTAAAGCTAACTCAACAGACAAACAATCCAGTAATCCGCATAATTACTTTCAGAAAGGATGAAAACAGATAAGAAAAACAAAGTGCAGCCTAAGATCAGATAAGATACTTTTAAATCTAAACTGCTTTCAGCATACTCTTAGGGAAAATTTCAGAATTACCTTTGAAGAAAGAACTAGAAAACAGGGCAAACCATAAACTTTTCTAGTCTAACTTTACTAAGAAGATAATGAAAATAACATTCAAGAACAATGTTTAGTTTTAGACAGTAGGACGAGGGAACGCCAGCATTCCTAACTGCTTAGACTGTATTAAATAATTCTTAAATACACAATTTGGAGGAAAACATTGAGATAAAGCTTATCGGTCAGAGAAGGGTACTGTAAATAGTAAGTCCTAACTCTATGCTTGTTGTTATTTATCAAATAATAAATGGACAAAATGGCATACATGAAAGGAAAAAAATAACACAGAAAGAAGCACTTCAGCAGTGATATTAGCCAGGATCCCAAGAATCAGCTTGTATATTGATGTCAATCCAGTTACATTCTTCAAGTCCAATGTTTTAGTTCAGAAATCATCTTCACTTCTTAGCCTAACTTATTTGATTACAAACAGAGATTCAAGAGCCTCTGAACACTATTTACATGTAGAGAGTTTTGAGCACAAGTATATTTCAAAGTTCTGCAACCAACCCTTTACAATGAGCTCCTCAAGAAGATTTTATAGAAAGAATGAGGAGGTGGAAAGAGAGAAAAGATCTACAGGTTCAATTAATACAGTTTAATGCTTCTCGACCTTTGAGGGGCTCAATGGAGAAGATTACAAATATTTCTCTGTATTAATTGGCTTAAATTAAGTATTAAGCTCACTGGGGAGATTTTGTTGACTTTAAGGCTCTGTATCATCTTTGTAATAACTCTGCTGATATTTTTGCAATAAGTCTCTTTGGCTTGGAATAACTGTTCAGCTATATTAAGGTAGATATCCTCTGTTCTGGTAATAACTATGCCATATTTTGAATTCTTTGAGGCTATAGGTGGCTTCTGGTAGTTGAGAGGATTCAATTAGCCTCTAATGTGGCAGTGGAGGCTTTCTCGGATTGTTAGATATTTTTGTTTTAACCTAAAACACGACTAATGGGCTTCTGAATTGTGTGTTAGGCATAGTTAGGCATGAATATTGTCTTATGTTCTTTAAACTGCATTTAATTGAGTGGATTAGGCGTTTGATTGTTGATTTAGGCCATAATCCCTCAGAACTGTGTTTATAATCTTTAATTCTTCAATTCTGCTATGGCTGGGTCTTTTCACACTGATACTCTTTACTTGATTGAATTTTGATGTTTCTTGTTGATGTGCAGGTGTTACAGTGGGCTCTTATAATGTTGGCAGCGTTCATGAGGCATCGGAAAATGTTGAAGGGAAACCCTGTGGAACGATCCTTTTTGATGAATAAAGCCCTGGAGGGTCGTCACCCTCGGCCTTCAATTTTTCTTTAAAATATTTGAAAAACCTTTAAAACCTGCATAAACTAAGAAATATTTAGAAAAATCCTGTGTATTTGGGTCAGAATTCTTTGGAGGCTTAGGTTTAGAGCGCAGCCATTGGATGAAAACATCCAACAGTGAGGATTACTTTGCTGAGTTTAAAAAGGAAGGCGGTCAACTTAAATGGTGGAGAGATTAAGTTAGGGCCATTGATTTGCAGAGATCAACGATCGGGAGCAATCGTAAACATATAAAGCAGAGGGATCACTTTATAATGAAACAACGGAAAATACAAAGGAAAACAGGTTAAAAAACCTTAATCAGTAGTGAAAAAGGCATGATGAAATTTGGGGTTTCGGAAAGCGTTCTGGGCCGTCAGATGAGATCGGCCGCAGAGATCAACGACTGAGGTTGATATATGAAATCCCTTGGAGGATGGCGGAGAGAGATAGTTCAAAAGCGAGATTGAATGTGGGTCATTGATCTGTAGAGATTAACGACGGAGAACAAACGTGATGCGATGAAACACAAATGGGGTGGGTGGTTTCGGCTAAAGAAACCAGCTATTTCGCGCAAGAAAATGGAGGAAAGTCGGTTTCACCTTTTCGAATGTGATATGTGTTAGAGCCTGACATGTGGAATTTCAAAACCACCTATATCGCGTGAATTTGGATCATTAATGTTCAGGCTTAAATCTATGCGAAACTGCGCGCTGGCCATTAGATCTAGGGCGTCAGATCAGATGGCTGTGGAGAGAGGGAAAAAAGAATAGATGCGCGGGTGGTAATAGGTGGGGCAGAGCCAAGGTGGTATTAACCTGGACCGTTAGATCAAGAAATGAATGGCAGAGATTAAATATGGGACGGGTAGGACCCAAGAGAGTTGGGCGTATCGGGTTGAATCTGGACCATCGGATGAGAGAAATGAACAGTCTAGTTCAAATCTCGAGGTTGAATAAAATAAAATATGAGGCAGAGAATGGGTCAGTATGGGCCGTTGATCTGCAGAGATCAACGGTGGATATTCACCGAAAATAAATTATACAATGGGGTTCATAAAATTTAACAAAGGTTGAGGGGTTCAATCTGGACCGTCAGATGTATGCGATGGACGGCCCAGATGCAATCGAAGGATTGCGATCGGCGGAGGAGAGAGGAAAGGCGCAAATGGAAATCTTCGATGCGATTGAACGTAGACTGTCGATTTGCAGATTAGATTGACGACGGAGAATGAATCAGAGGAGGTCGCAGGTGGGGGGATGGGCCTTGGGAACAGAGCAATAAGGGTCGTTGGATTTAAGCCTGGTGGGGAAGATCAATAATTGAGAATCCATTGGAAGGGGCCAATTGGAGGGGGGGTGATAAAATATTAAAACGTGCCCAATGAAATCTCCGATGCGATATTGCACAGGGCGTTGATTGGTTTAAGATCAACGGTCGGGAATGGCTTTAACCAATGAACGACAGGTTTCTTTTAAAACATAAAAAATCAGATTTTTTATGAAATACAAAAGAATATTGCATTGGGGAAGAGTTTATTTATATGTTTTAGCGCCCGATTGTGGGGCCTTTGGTTTTGTGAAGAGGCAAGGGGATCGGGGGTTTATAACAAGGAGCCCATCGCATCGGGGGTTTTTAAATCATAAAAGAAAAGTGCTCGTCGGAAGTTCCGATTGCGATAAGCGCTTCGGGACTTTAGCGCTTGGTTCTAGCATTAAGTTTCATGGTGGGGAAGTGGTTTAGGGCTTAGCCGAAAGGGGCTAAAGTCTTAGCACAAAAAGGCTTTTTTTCATGATTTTTCAAGGATTTTCAAAGCATTTTGAGGGTTTCGGATAAGGTAAAAAAAAGGATTTTTAAACCTTATAAAGGGGTTTTTATGAAGGGAAGAAGGGAAATGAGGGAAAATCGAGGAATTTTATGGGGGATAAGGGGATAAAAATGAAGGTTAATAATGAGTGAAAGGAGGGGTAAAATGAGGGAAAAATGGAATTTTTTGCAGCAGTCTTTTCTTCATGAAAACAACATATTTTCAGAATTAAAAGGGAAACGTCAGTGAAGATTAATCAAAGGATAAGATGTCTTCTCAAGACTTCAAGAACTAATAATTTTTCAATAAAAATTGTTTCTTGAAGGCTTCAAAAATGATTTAGCCACCATTTGATATGACAAATTTTATAAGTGGCTAACAGATTGCAAATGCTGTTTAGCATTGGGTGTTCCTGATTGGGAATCCCACCTCTTCCCATTGAGTAGCTCTTGGGAGAGTCTTGTATTGCATAGTCCACTATCTGGCTAAAGGCCAAGCTTCTTCTTCCAACTACAACGTAGATCCTGTTGAGGGTTTGGTTGTCTTTGAAAGCTGCAGCAAGTGGAGGCTAGATCTACTCAGATCTAGACCATTTCAGTGCTCCTTTTCAGTGGATAAGTCTTATATTCCATTGGAAAGAGAGTATTGAACATCTCGAGCTTCATTTTCTGATCTTGGCATGTGGCCAATCATGTTCTAAACCCTACAACGCAATATTTCTTCCAGAACTGCGTTTTTCCTATTGGTGTTGTTGCAGGGTGTTTTGGCATATCATTTGGAGAGTTGGTTTTCAAGTGTTGGGGATCTACCCTTCACTTTGAAGATCCATTGAAGAATGATCTATGTATTTTTCATATCAGATATGATCTGTATATTTCTGAATCACTGAATATTGTTGCATATTTGAAATTTAGATCTTAGATCTACTACTTGTACATGGTGTAATGCTAAAAACCCCAAGGGGATCTGAAAGAGGAGCCTATATAGTGTATGGATATATAATATATCTAAATTTTCATGCACTGATCTGCTCTAGATCTGAAGTGTAATCAATAGCTGTTGCAGCCTAATAAAATAATGGTGTCAAGGAAGTTTCAGTCTATATGTATGGTTGCAGCACCAGTTTTTGAGGATTTTCTTCAATAGGAGACCTGTATTTCCTGTTATGCATCTCATGGGCCATACTGTACATCTATTTTGCTGATGTAAATTCTTTTTAAAGGTCTCCATATTGGCCTCTTGCTCTTACTTTGATGATCTACATTATTTTCCTGCAAATTTTCTTTCTATTGTTGCATTCCCCATTTGGGAATATTGCACACTTGGTCAATTTTTACGGATGAAATGATAGCACATTATAAAGATACAAATATCAACACCTTCTTTAGCTAATTGATAAATCTCAAACAAAAGGGTTCAATGGTGGTGCACATTGAATACTTCCAAAAATTGAATATTTGGGTAACTGATATTCTAGAGGAGCATAGGATTGATGTGTTCATATGGTATTTAAAATATAACATCCAACACGAGGTTCGCCTTTGGGAACCTGATTCATTGGAGAAGGAATTCATGGTGGCAAGAAAAGTTGAAAGAAAAATTATGGAAATAAGGAAGTCTACCACTCACAACTATAAATATGGAAGTGTTGTTGCTCCTAGTCTTCCACACCCTACAAGGCTGACACCACAACAATTGGAGGGAAAAAGAGAAAAAGGGATATTTTTTACAATTGTGATAGAAAATACACTAAATGTCATAAGCGTGCTGAGAACAAATTATTCTACATAGATTGTGAAGAGGACGAAGAAAAGGAACAAGAAACATCAAAATAAGAGGATATACACTAGAAACCAATCCCAAAGAAAGAAGAAATGAATCTGACCATATCTTGTAATGCATTGGCAGGAATTACCACTCCTCAAACTCTCAATATAGGACATATCAAGAAGAAAAAGGTAATAGTTTTGATTGATTCAGGCAGTATCCATAATTTTATTCATTGTAAGATAGACAAGGAATTGAATTACTTCCTATATCCAGCACCAGAGTGTCAAGTATTGGTTGCAAATGGAGGAACTATAAATTGCTTTGGAAAGTGCCATAATATAAACTTTTTTGAATTTTTTTTGGAAGGAAAGGAAGTTGAATTAAGGGGTATCATATGGAAACCATGAAATATAATTATATATAATGGCATGACAAAACTTCTGAATAAATAAAAATGAGGCTTCATTGCATAATTGTGCTCATTAGAGGTTTGATGATCGAAATCATCTATTTATCCAGATCTCCAAAAAGTCTTGGACAATCATTCGTATTGGCGACTCCCAAAGGCCTCCCACTTATTTTTGATCATGATCATGTTATTCATTTGATTCCTGATAGTGTTCCTCCAAACATCAAACCTTACATATATCCATATTCCCAAAAGAGTGAAATTGAACGTATGGTTGCATAAATGCTAGAGGCTGGTATAATTCAACCTATTCAAAGTTCTTTCTTTGCTCCAGTAGTATTGGTGCATAAGAAGGATTGATCATGGCATATGTTTCTGGATTATAGTGAGCTCAAAAAGCTCACTATTAAAGATAAATTTCCCATTCTTGTCATTGATGAATTGTTGGATGAATTAAATGGATAAATTTACTTCACTAAGTTAGATATTCATTCAGGATATCATCAAATTAGAATGAATACTGAAGACATTTCGAAAGAAACACTCAAAACTCATGAGGTTCATTATGAATTTTTGGTCATGACTTTTTGCCTTACTAATGTACCTTCCACATTTCAAGGTTTGATTAATTCCATTTTCAAACCCTTTCTTAGAAAATTTGTGTTAATATTTTTTGATGATATACTAATATATAACAAGTCTCGGAAGAACGAAGAAGAGGTGTGGACACTCATTCAAAAGTTGCAGGAAGATCCCAATTACATGTGATACATTTAGATGGGAAAATAATTCATTATGGTACAAAGATCACTTATATATTTGTAAGAATTCTCAATTGAAGAAAAAAATTATTTTAGAATTTCAAACCCCTCTCTTAGGAGGGTAGTCAAGATTTTTTAAAACTTACCACAAGGTCAAGAAGGAATATGTTTGGGATGTACTTAAATATGATATTTAGAAGTTTGTGGTAGAATGTTTGAGTTTCCAACAAAATAAAGTTGAGACAATTAAGACCCCGAGTCTATTACAACCTTTATCCATTCCAAGTCATCGTTAGGAGGAGGTATAAATGGATTTTATCATAGGTTTACCCATGTCTGAAGGAAAGAGTGTCATCATGTTAGTAGTTGATATACTTACCAAGTATGCACACTTTTTTGCATTGTCTCATCCTTTTAAAGCTATTACAATTGCTACTGCATTTATGAAAACAATTTAAAAGATACATGGAAACCAAAAGATTATTGTAAGTGGCAGAGATCCCATTTTCACTCGAAATTTTTGGACAGAATTATTTTGTTGTCTTGGCACTAAATCAACTTATAACGCATCTTATCATCCTCAACCTGGCAGGAAAACTGAGAGAGTGAACAAATTTTTGGAAGGATATATTCATTTCTTTGTATGAGATAAAAAAACATAATGGGTCAAATGGTTACCTCTATTGAATGGTGGTATAACACTTCCTTCCATACTGCAACAAAAATGACCCAATTTATGGCACTTTGTGGATATCATCCACCATCCATCACATCATATTTAAGAGAAAATTCAAAGGTTCAAGGAGTAGAAGATCGCATCGAGCATGAACAACAAGTTCTACAAATATTAAAGGATAACCTCATTTTGGCACAAAATCAAATTAAACAATAGGAAAATCATCATCATAGGGAAATAATTTTTGATGTAGGCGGTTGGTTATTTTTACAACTACAACCATCACATCATATTTAAGAGAAAATTCTAAGGTTCAAGCAGTATAATATCACATCGAGCATCAAAAACAAGTTCTCCAACTCTTAAAGGATAACCTAAATTTTGTACAGAATCGAATGAAACAACAGACAGATCAACATCGCAGCGAGAGAGGTTTTGATGTAGGAAATTGGGTATTTTTACGGCTACAACCATACAAACAAATGTCCCTCAAGCAAGCTAAGAAGTATAATAAATTATCTCCCAAGTACTATGGTCCTTACAAGGTATTGCAAAAGATTGGTACTATGGCATACAAATTAGAGCTTCTTTAATTTTCTCAAGTACACCCAGTTTTCCATGTTTCATGCTTAAATAAGGTTATCGGTGACAAGCTCCCAGTTCAAACAATGTTGCCATAACTTGAAGAAGAAGGAAAAATCATATTTGAGCCTGAAGCAGTAACGAAAATAAGAACCTAACAACTACGAAATTGATTAATTTCAGAGTATCTCATTAATTGGAAGAACATACCCACTGAAGATTCCATATAGGAGGATGACAATTTTATACATAAGCATCCAAAACTACTCAAGCATTGAGGACAACACTTTTTGAAGGTGTTGTGGTAAAACACAACCCCTCCATTTTTTACTTATGTACTTCAAATAATGGGGACCCTTTCTACAAAATTGTTGGCTAAACACCTTTTAGGATTTTGATTAAGTTAATTATTTTGTAATTTTGTAATTTTTCATTTTTATCGAATTTCTATTTTTATTGTTTCATTGAATTTGGTTTTTCATAAGCTTTCCAACGGTACGTGTTTCACTTCATTTGGTCAAACGATTTGTAAATGACATTCCTTTGAAGTTTTGATTATTTTCTTGCTCGGGTTAAAAATGTATAAATATACCAATATTTCAATTCTCATAGTTAAAATAGTCATTCATTGTAGATATTAAACTTTTAGTTCGTTTTTATTATTTTCACCCTTTTCCCCAATATCCAAACTTTTTATTTTTTTAGTTAACTTATTAATTTTAATGATTATAGCTCCACCCAGCCACCAAACAGTCGTGTTATATAACATTAACCTTACCACATTATATATTACAAACCGTCGCTTAAAACCTATTGGTAGAACCCCTTACCTTTTCGCATATCAGCCATCGCAGAAATCTTCACCACATTCATATGCTATCTTTCCAAAAAGTCGATGCGATATTATATGGGACCCACCACATCACTCACATTGCATATCTTATTGTTTTATTGCGAAAAAATTTACCGTTAATCGTCTCTAACTGCAATTTGCGATTTGCGATTTGGTCCCTACCTACCACGTTACTTGCCTACCACTCCACTCCCAACGCGTATCGCATATCTTACTTTTATTGCCGAACATTCATCGCTACCCATCTCCAAGTGCAGTTTGCGATAAGTTTTGACTTTGCGATTGCGATTGACCTCACCTCTACCAACCACTTCACTTTCTTTTACCGAAATTCCCTCCTCTGTTACTCTCTTATCACTCCATACTCTCCCTTCACTCCTCCTCTCTCTCTCATGTGGTGTGCATTTTTTATATTTTTTGAATTATTAATTAAAATAAATTATATAATATAATATTATAGTTAGTATTATATTTTAATTATAATTTTAATATAATTTAAATTATAATATTAATATAATATATTAATATTTTAATTAATCAATAAATCAATTTTTTTATTAATTAGTTTAATTGTATTTTTCAATTAGTTTTTATTAAAATTAATAATGTAATTATAAATTAATTAATAAATAATTATAACTTACTTTAGAATTAGATTATAACTAAATTAGATGAATAATATAATTGCAATTAATTAGAATTAATTAATTAATTATCATAATCTAATTTAGGATTAGAATTTAATTTAAAATTTTGATTTTTTTAGCCCAAGTAACAAAAATTTCAGATTTTTGGCAATTTTAATATACCAACTTTAGAGGCTCATAAATGGAGTTTTACTTGGCCAAATGAGGTGCATGACAGCTCATTGGAAAGATAAAATGATGCAGATTATTTCTGAAGAGGTTTCATTTCTAGATTTGATCATTTATTGGGTCTAAAATTCAGCAAAATATTAAGCTACGATTTTTTCAACAAAAATAATTTTCTGAGTTTTATTTTTTGTAATTTAATTTGCCACAACTTCTTATGAGTGTAGATCCATTTATCTATATTCTCTTTGGTCAAAAATATCAGCACATAGATCAAAAGAAATCTTATATTTCCTTTCAATTATTTATTTAATTAGGTTTTAATTGGATTTATTTTAATTTCTAGATTTAACATTTTGATTTTATTTTTTCATTTTAATTTTGTTTTTTATTTGTTTTGTAGGAAAACAGTTGAGGAGATGAGAATAAGAAGATCTCAATTAATGAGAAGGCTCCAAAAATTGAAACATATGATTTTGAACCAATTAAAATTGATGGAGCAAAACAACTCTTCAAACAAACTTTCCTATGAAGAAATCCTTTTGTAAATTTTACAAATAGCAGATATCAAAATCTAATAGGGGCTTCTCTCCTCTGCAATTATGGAATTCTAAAAGCACTTCTGTAATATGAATTTAGAGTTGTAGGGTGAGAGGAGAGGAATCTAAGATCTAGATATTATTGAGGTTTTTCTTTTACATTCTGAGTTATGTATAATTAACAGAGTCTTGCGCTACTGTAGCTCTGATTTTGAAAACATAAGTTTAGGCATTGTCAAAGACTGTTAGAGACTGGAGTTGGAAAAATGGACTTAATAAATTGGTAATTATAATACAATTATTTTAAATGATGGTTTCATTCTATGATAACAAGAATATGTTAATTTACTCGAATACTTGTGCACTTTTGTCAGTATGAGTAATTTGCCTCAATTTATGTTATTATTTGTCTCTACTCTTATGGGCTTAATTTTGATTTTTGAGTAGCTATTTACTCATAAATATGTCTTATAAAATTGATTTATTAAATAGTGATATGTTGTGAAAATTTTCCACATGTTATTGTTTAATTATTCAAGTTACTGATTAAATAATCAATATCATTTTGAGAACTACTTCATGAGTGTTGTTGATTGATTATTTCAGTTAAAAGGTATTTAGGTAGAATGTGTTTGGTATTCAAAATATCAGTTAATTGAACTATTTAGTTAGCTTGATATTTATTTAAAAAAAACATATTTAAATCTCAAAAATTTAAAACACCTTGCTCTCAGTTTGGATAGATCTATTTCTTCCTAATTGAGATAGGATTAAAATAGTTTTTTTTTCTTGCATCTTAGAATAATATTGCATTGAGATTAAATTATACATCCCTAAAATGTTCTCTTCCCAAAGAGGTAAAACTTTAATTGTGGCTTGGCTAAGCCCAAATTAGCTTAAGGATCACTTTCTTTTCCGGTTGGCAAGAGAAATGATCTGATGTCTCTTTACCATTGGTAGATAAAAGTCATATTCTAAGCCAATGGAGATTGAGAGAAGGTAATTGGACCTAGTTAAACCAGTCGGAGCCACTATTCCAAACGGAAAAAGAACTGCTTTAAGGTCTGGACCGAGTGGTTATCCTCCATGTTGTTGCAACGAATTTTGAGGCCTCAACATTTTGGTGCTAGAGGGAGGGTTTGAGACTTGTTTTCCTTTGGAGTCTTTTTATTAAAATATTTTATTTTTACTATAATGACTCCTTTAAAACTTCCAATTTGGAATTGTATTTTTGAACGAGCATCTTCCAATACTCCACCAGAAATAGTAAGACACTTGTCTCAGGTAAAGTTTAACGGCAAGATGAATAATTCTGCATTTGATCATACTTTACAATTCATTTAAAAAATTTCAAATTCTACTTTTCATGATATTGATGAAGATATTTTATTCAGGATTTTTACTCTTACATTCTTGGCAAAAGCCAGAAGCTGGTGTCAATCACTTCCAGTTACCTCAATCCACACTTGGGAACAATTTATTACAATCTTCCTTTGTAAATTTGATGGATATATCTACGAACAAGTATGTGACGATTTTGAAGATATTCGAAGGTTTGAAGGTGAATCTTTAATTGATTTCACCATCAAATTTAGTTTAAATTGTTTAAAGTTTTAAATTGAAGATAAACCTTCGAAAACAAAAGTATTATATTGGTTTGAAAATATTTTCTCTCTTCCTTCCATTCATAATCCATGTGAAATTATTCCAAGCTTTGATCAATCTCCTTCTAAGTTCATTGACATAAGTTGAAATTTCAATATGGAGGTACAAAAAAATGATGATGAAGAGGCCTTTATACTATATAATAAATTCCTTCAACTTCTGCACATTTCTTACAATATTGAGAAAGATCAAGGTGCACCTTCACATGTCCATGAATCTTAGTCATGAAGCTTGGAAACTTTCACTGATCAATTGTAAGAAAATATTAGTAGCAGTATTGAAGAAGATATCGCTTTGAAATCTGAAATTCATTATGCATTAGAATCATAAAATCAGATCATAATCCGATAAGTACCAACAACGATTAAAGTTTCTAATAAAATGCAATCTGCTATACAAATTTCTGAATTATTTCATGATGAGAAAATTCCAAATTTAAATCAACAAAGCAATATTCTTCAAGAAAGCACAATTACCCAAGTTAATGATCTTAAATTTGAAATTTGCAATGAATAAAATGCACAAAAGTTTTCAAATAGAGATATTTTCAAATGCATTGTTTCGAATTCATATTTTTCTCTTTATCCTGATTATTTTTCTAATAGCAATTTTTCCTCTCTTCCAGTTAAAGATGTTTCAGCAAATAGAGAGGCTGATCTAAATAAATTTCCGATTAACTTTTTTTAGGATAGAGAATTAATTACTGATCATTCTTCTAACATTAATGAACATGAACTCAATATTTATTCTTGTTTTGATATATTGAATAAGATCGAAAAAAATTCTAATAAATGTCATGAGGTCATTTATGATAGTTACTTTGACATTGAGGATATTGAGTTGTCTTCTTTACAATTGAATCTTCATGATCAAAGTCTAATCACATCTGAAAATGAAAAACAGTATAATTTAGAAATTGTTCCAAATAGTTCTCATTTTCAAACAAATAATCATACTTATTATTTCAGCATTCAAGAAACCATTCCAATCTATGATTTATATGATGATCAAGATCGCATTCCTATTCAGAGTCATATCCTTCTCTCTAATTCACAAGTGGGTATCAACAATCATTTTAATTGCATTATTCTGCCCAATTCTTGTGAAGAGGAAATTATTTTAAATCACTCCCAATTGTGTTGTAACAATAATTGTAACACTAGTGTAAAATATGATTCAATTTTGTTATTTTTTCAACATTTAATTTTAACTTCAGATTTAATTTCTGTTTTTAGTTCTATATTTTTAGATACTTTGTGCTGGCATATTGAGAAGCTCAATATTGAACACCCAATTGATACATTACCTCAAGGGAAAAATGAATATCCAAATTATAATTGTGAACATCAAAAGTTATCAAACTTCCAATTTCAATTGATGTTCATTCTTTATCAATTACTTCTTACTTCTCAAGAGCAGTGCAAATAAGAGAGTATATTTTTATTTTATGACTAGCAATATAATTCAATTAATAATATTCTGTTGGATCTATCGAACTTCCATCCGTTTTTCATTGATAAATTTGAAATACATTTGGAAAGTTTTCATTCACGGAAGATCGTTAATAATTTAGCACTTAAACATAACACTAACAAAATCACAGAGGCAATTGTTTCTGAAAGACCATTTCTACAATTTGGCTTGTCATCTTCTCTTTTAAACCTCTCCAACTCAATAATGAAAATACATCTAGATTTCTATGATCCAATAGAAATTCAGTTGGAAAGGACATTTCAAGAGAAGATAATGGTGAATAAGCTACAAACAATAAAGATACATTATGCTTTCAGATTTATTTTTTGTAGTTTAATTATATTTTCATTTTTACTAATGTTTGACATGTACACACATACAAGAATTAAAATGCTTACATGGTTCCATTAGAGGTATGATTATACCTTGTCATATTTCCTTCATTAAGTTAGAAATAGGAATAGATTAATTTTCTTTTCTGTTTGCATTTATTTCATTATTTCAGACTTTCAATAAAAAAATTAATGAATCCAACTTTTCGCGAGCATCCCATTTCAATAATAGAAAAGTAGCCTAGAGTATTTTAGAATTTCTTGAATTATTATATTATACTTATTTTTCAGGCCTCCAATTTTCTCGGTTTTTAAAATTCATAACATTGATCATACATGAAGAAATTCCAAGAATTTTCTACCACTTGACAATTTTGATTACAAGTAATTCTAAGAAATCATTTTTACCACTGTTGCTTTTTGATGAAATTTTGGAAAGGATGCAATTTGAAAAAAAAATCATTACTTAGCATTTTAGATTAAAATAAGAGAGTGATGTTGAACTTATGCAAATTTTGAGAAAATTTGGGAGAACTCAAAGATTCATGAGGTAAACTTACAATCAAAATTCTTCCAGGTATGTGTTTACAGGTTCATCATCATTTATTACTATTATTATTTTTAAAGGTTGTTTCTTATTTCTATTTTGTTTTGTGTGCAGATCTTCATTAACTAGATTATGCATATCTGAGATAAGCAAGTAGCCAACCCTTATGTCCAAAATATGCAATATGTTCAAGAAAGGATTTATGATTTTCTCTGAAATTTGAAGGGTATCTAATTTTTCTTATATTAATTGAAATCCTTATAAGACTTCATAAATTGTTGGAGGAATCATATCAGATTATTTTATTTCACAACTCTCTTTATAAGAAAGTTTTGATAAAATGATTTTCCAATCAAAAATTTCGACATTTAATTAAATTATTAAAGGTTTATTTATTATAAAGCAAAGTTAAATCACTCACTTTATTTTTTCTATTAAATATTTTAAAGAAATCATCTACCTTACATATGGCTCATTATATATCGCAAATCGCATATCAAAAGCTCTGAAATGAGCATACACTAAATATATCCGATCTCCCGATATTCTCATTCCCTCTGATCTCCGATGATCTATCCGTTTGATATCACATTATCTATATCATAACATTTGATAAGAGGTAGCTCTTAATGATTCTTGATAAGAAAACTGTGAAGCATATCTTCCGATATTCATTCTCCCTCATTTTCCGATAAAATTACTTCCCCAAAATTGTGATGTTCATATAACCCAGACCCAATATGACATTTAAATCCTCTTTAGATGCAAATATCACGTTCGTTTATAAATCAAAAATTTGGTAGGGGCATATATTTCAAAGTTTCGATGTCCTGAATCCGAAATGAAATTACAATTCATATCATAAAAATATCAGGTCCATTCTTCATCACACATCGAGGCATCAACGAAATTATATTTCGCATATCGGCAATTTTAGCTGTTATTGTTAAAACCTCACCCGGTAAGTTATATTTGTTGCGATGCGATAAAAGATAAGGTAAGGATATTTTGATGCAATGCTACACATATTGCATATCGCACGAGATAAGTAGTATGCTAAATGATAAAATTTGTAATGAGTGATGTGGAGTTCGCTGCGAATTGTGAAATTGAAAAATCGCAAAATTAAAAAAGAGTTAAGTTTGAAATCTGCTGGAAGGTAAATTATAAAATATGTGAAGTGAAACCATGTGTGATTGGTCACCCTTTTTGTGGGCCGCAAAACCAAAGTTTCATGCATATCTTTTGATATTTACAGTCACAGTGCATCAGTCATTTACCATATTTTTATTATCGCAAGAATAATATCGGCATTGTAGTTCATTCACAAGCTTTAATTTTTTGATATGACTATTCTACAATATCACATTCACCCCTTTGCAGTTTGCTATCGCATATGCTCATATCGCAACTTTTCCATCGCAAAATTTATATCGCATCGCTAAACTTAAATGAAGCTTTGTCTTGAAAATCTTTTGATGTGATAAACTTTAATATTTGACTTTTCACCATTTTCTTTTGTTATATATATAAAATTCTCAATCACATATCGGCAATAGTGGAAGTCACAGATTTTAAGTTATGCATGGAAAAGAATCTTACGATGCGAAAAATTTAGCAAAGTAATGTACCGATGATTAATTAAAATTTTTAATTTTCTTTTATCCAAAATTTTTCTCCATGCTTGTCATGTAGAGATTCAATTTTTTTTATATATTATTACATTATTCAAGATTTTGGATCAATTTCAATACTTTGGGGCTGATATAAATTTAGAATGGAAGAAACAAAAAGAACATTCATCATTTCAATTCATAAAAAAGCACATCTTCACCCTCATTTTTTATGGATTCGATTTAACTCTGAACATGAAAAATTGCTTTCTTTTAGTTAACTGTTTTTTTACTTTAGATTTAATAAATAATGATTGTGGGTCAATAAAAATTCTTCATGCTATTAATTATAATTAAATAAAGAAGTTAACTTGTATTGGAGAAAATCATCTTTCTCAGGTAAGTTTAAACATAGTTATCCAATGGTAAGTTTCATGTGCCCACTTTTATTTATTTCTATTTCTTCATATTTTTGTTTTAGTTTTTGTTAATCTTGAATTCTATTTTCAGGTCTTCATAAACCTTTCACACTTCTACCAGATTAGTTTTTGAAGTTCATTTTCTTTTGCCCTATGAGATTATTGAGAGAAGTAGTAATGATTCTCTTTGAATCAGCTAGACTGGGGAGTTTCTAAACTTCTAGTCTGTATCTTTAAAGCATTACTTTTATTAGAAAATAATTTCGATGCTTTTATGCAGGTTGTCTTGAAAAAGAGAATTTGCAATAGACAGAAAATTCTCATTCAACATATTATCGATCATAACTGTTATTCACCTTCTACATTTTGAGAGCCTCATTTTTATATAACTCTGCAAGATAAAATTTTTAAAAATCTCAACACATGAATGAACATACATATGCTTATTTTCTTTTATAATCATTTGTTGAGAAATTCATATCAGCGATCTTGTTAGAGTTTAGCTTTTAAAGTTTGTTTTTCTTTTAATTTTTTCTTTCTTCATTTTTTATTTTGCTGATTTATATTCTTACGTTAGTTTAGGAATTATTTTCCTTTTGTTTTCAGTTTTGATTTGATTTTGGTGAATTTGTCATGATTTATGTGAAATGATTTTTTCCTACCTTACAGTTGTTGAAATACATGAGAAATATTTTACTCTATCCATTTAAGTGAATTTCATTTATCATTAAAGGCATATCTTTATGGAACCATAAAGCCATCTTGCTTTAAAATATTTTTCGTGGAGGAACACACATCCTTTCGAAGTGATTGAGTTTAATTTTTCAAGGAAAGATCCTCCCACCCCTCCACATAAAAATCCTCTGATTGATAGTTGTAGGGAAAGAATTTGGAGCAAACATTATGAAAGAACTATGTCCATTAAACATAAAATCTCTATTACCATCCCACCTCTTTCACTCAAATACATCATAAATAAAAGCTTGCAAATGCCCTTATCAAAAGAGTGATAAAAAGAGAAAGCATGAGAAATAAAAGTAAATCCATCGGGGCTATGGATGCTTGCTGGCAGCGGGACTAAGCCTGTATGGCATAAAAGACAACTTCGTCAGGGTACTTTTTAGGCTCACTGGAAGCGAAGCAATATCAGAGACAATCACAAAATGGATATATGCTTTATCAAAAACTCCTATCTCTACCTTCTTCTATTTTTCACATGAGGAAAATAAAATAAAAAAACAAATTTCCCCAAATTTGGATTCATCACTTTTACTCAAGTATGTTTTAAGTAATTATCTTTACAAACTCATATTGCTTAATCTATTTATGTGGGACCTATGGAAATGCTTTATTGTTAGACGATGTCGTGATTTCCATTATTTTTAACCTCTAGGTAAATTTAAGTTCATTATCTTTAATTAGAGATAACTGGTTCTTCTCCCGCATGTCGCCATTGTTGTGGTAAAACACAACCCCCCATTTTTGACTTATGTACTTCAAATAATGCGGACCATTTCTACAAATTTTTTGGCTAAACACCTTTTAGGATTTTTATTAAGTTAATTATTTTGTAATTTTGTAATTTTTCATTTTTATCGGATTTCTATTTTGATTGTTTCATTGAATCTGGTTTTTCATAAGCTTTCCAACGATACGTGTTTCACTTCATTTGGTCAAACTGTTTGTAAATGACACTCCTTTGAAGTTTTGATTATTTTCTTGCTTGGGTTAAACATGTATAAATATACCAATATTTCAATTCTCATAGTTAAAATAGTCATTCATTGTAAATATTAAACTTTTAGTTTGTTTTTACTATTTTCACCTTTTTCCCCAATATCCAAAATTTATATTTTTTTAGTTAACCTATTCATTTTAATGATTATAGCTCCGCCCACCCACTGAACAGTCGTGTTACATAACATTAAACTTGCCACATTATACATTACAAACTGCCGCTTAAAACCTATTGGTAAAACGCCTTACCTTTTTGCATATCGAGCATCGTAGAAATATTCACCACATTCATATGCTATCTTTCTGAAAAGTCGATGCGATATTATATGGGACTCCCCACATCACTCACATCGCATATCTTATTGTTTTATTGTGAAAAAAATTACCGCTAATTGTCTCTAACTGCAATTTGCGATAAACCTTTAACTTTGCAATTTGCAATTTGGTCTCTGCCTGCCATGTTACCTGCCTACCATTCCTTCACTCCCAACGCGCATCGCATATCTTACTTTTTATTGCCGAACATTCATCGCTACCCATATTTAAGTACAGTTTGTGATAAGTTTTGAATTTGCGATTGCGATTGGCCTCACCTCTACCAACCACATCAGTTTCTTTTATCGAAAGTGCCTCCTCTATTACTCTCTTATCACTCCATACTCTCCCTCCACTCCTCCTCTATTAACCACATCAGTTTTTATATTTTTTGAATTATTAATTAAAATAAATTATATTATATAGTATCATAATTAGTATTATATTTTAATTATAATTTTAATATAATTTAAATTATAATATTAATATAATATTTTAATATTTTAAAAATCATTTTTTTTATTAATTAGTTTAATTGTATTTTTTAGTTAGTTTTTATTAAAATTAATAATGTAACTATAAATTAATTAATAGATAATTATAACTTAATTTAGAATTAGATTATAACTAAATTATATGAATAATATAATTGCAATTAATTAGAATTAATTAATTAAATATCATAATCTAATTTAGGATTAAAATTTAATTTAAATTTTTGATTTTTTTTAGTCCAAGCAAAAAAAATTCCAGATTTTTGGCAATTTTAATATACCAACTTTAGAGGCTCATAAATGGAGTTTTACTTTGCCAAATGAGACCCGGGATAGTTCATTGGAAAGAAAAAATGAAGGAGATTATTCTTGAAGAGGTTTCATTTCCAGGTTTGATCATTTATTGGGTCTAAAATTCAGCAAAAGATCAAGCTACAAATTTTTCAACAAAACTAATTTTCTGAGTTTTATTATTTTCATTTTAATTTGCCACATCTTATGAGTGCAGATCCATTCATATATGTTCTCTTTGACCAATTAGATCAGCAAAAAAATCAAAATAAAGCTTATATTTCCTTTCAATTATTTATTTAATTAAGTTTTAATTGGATTTATTTTAATTTCTGGATTTAACATTTTGATTTTATTTTTTGCATTTTAATTTTGTTTTTGATTTGTTTTGTAAGAAAATAGTTAAGGAGATGAGAAGAAGAAGATATCAATCAATGAAAAGGCTCCAACAATTGAAAAATATGATTTTGAACCAATTAAAATTGATGGAGCAAAACCACTCTTCAAACAAA
Organism: Pinus albicaulis; assembly: GCA_034641835.2. Lineage (NCBI taxonomy): Eukaryota > Viridiplantae > Streptophyta > Pinopsida > Pinales > Pinaceae > Pinus > Pinus albicaulis. The sequence continues at coordinate 923,944,139 of CM076581.1, read as the reverse complement.
CTTTCCTATGAAGAAATCCTTTTGTAAATTTTATAAATAGCAGATATCAAAATGTAATAGGGGCTTCTCTCCTTTGCAATTCTGGAATTCTAAAAACACTTCTGTAATATGACTTTAGAATTGTAGGGTGAAAAGAGAGGAATCTCAGATCTGAAGATTATTGAGGTTTTTATTTTACATTATGAGTTATGTATAATGAACAGAGTCTTGCACTATTGTAGCTCTGATTTTGAAAGCATAAGTTCAGGCATTGTCAAAGACTGTTAGAGACCGGAGTTAGAGAAATGGACTTAATAAATTAGTATTTATAATACTATTATTTTAAATGATGGTTTCATTCTATGATAACAAGAATATGTCAATTTACTCGAATACTTGTGCGCTTTTGTCGGTATGAGTAATTTGCCTCAATTTATGTTATTATTTGTCTCTACTCTTATGGGTTTAATTCTGATTTTCTAGTAACTATTTACTCATAAATTTGTCTTATAAAATTAATTTATTGAATAGTAATATGTTGTGAACTATTTCCACACGTCATTGTTTAATTATTCAAGTTACTGATTAAATAATCAATATCATTTTGAGAACTACTTCATGAGTGTTTTTGATTGATTATTTCAGTTAAAAGGTCTTTAGGTAGAATGTGCTTGGTATTCACAATATCAATTAATTGAACTACTTCGTTAGCTTGATATGTATTTAAAACAAACTTATTTAAATATCAAATATTTCAAACATCTTGCTCTTAGTTGGGATATATATATTTCTACCTAATTGAGATAGAATTAAAATAGTTTCTTTTTCTTTCATCTTAGAATAATATTGCATTTATATGAAATTATACATCCCTAAAAAGTCCTCTTCCCAAAGAGGCAGAACTTTAATTGTGGTTTGGCTACGCCAAAATTAGCTTAAGGATCACTTTCTTGTTCGATCAGCAAGAGAAATGATCTGATGTCTCTTTCCCATTGGTAGATAAAAGTCATATTCTAAGCCTATGGAGATGGAGATAAGGTAACTAGACCTAGTTAAACCAGTCGGAGACCTAGTTAAACCAGTCGGAGCCACTATTCCAAACTGAAAAGGAACTGCTTTAAGGTCCAGACCTGGTGGTTATCCCCCATGTTGTTGCAGTGAATTTCGAGTCCTCAACATTTTGGTGCTAGAAGGAGGGCTTGAGAGTTGTTTTCCTTTGGAGTCTTTGTATTCTAATATTTTCTTTTTATTATAATGGCTCCTTTAAAACTTCTAATTTGGAATTGTATTTCTGAAGGAGCATCTTCTAATACTCCACCAGAAATAGTAAGACACTTGTCTTAGGTAAATTTTAATGGTAAGATGAATAATTCTGCATTTGATCATACTTTACAATTCATTCAAAATTTTTCAAATTCTACTTTTTATGATATTGATGAAGATATTTTATGCAGGATTTTACTCTTACATTCTTGGAAAAAGCCATAAGTTGGTGTCAATCACTTCCAGTTGCCTCAATTCACACTTGGGAACAATTTATTACAATTTTCCTTTGTAAATTTGATGGATATATCTTCGAACAGGCATGTGACGATTTTGAAGATATACGAAGGTTTGAAGGTGAATCTTTAATTTATTTTACCATCAGGTTTCATTTAAATTGTTTAAAATTTAAATTTGAAGATAAAATTTTGAAAACTGTTTCGGGGAATATCACCCTAGAGGTTCGTTGGGTTACAACCTCCACAGAGCAGGGGCATGCTACTTAAGAAGGACTCACACAACCATGCATGTTCAGAAAAACTAAATAGAGTAGAATGAGGAAGTTACCCGTAGGTCCTATGGTTGAAGAAGATCCCATGGGGTCCAAACCCCCAGCAACTGTCCTTCCTTCTTAACCTGAAAGACAAGAAGAAACAAGCACGAAGAACTGGTTGTACAGCATATATCTACTCTAAATGTTAGTGAAATCGATATGAAACATTAAATAAATCATAATGAATGCTTAAATAACAATATTCTCATATATGAAAGCACACACTAACACGTATATTTCGGGAACAAGATGGTACTTCTGTATTATAAATAGCATGTACAAAAGTAACGAGTGGAGAGATCACCTGAATCCTTCCACGATCTTCGAGCAGACCGTCGTCCGGATTCGTCCCACCCTTGCCTCGCTAAGACTCTTTCCAAACTGGTGCATACGAGATGACATATAGGAAGATGATCATCTCAAGGAAACAAGGGTTTCTTGAACTGAACTGGGAAAGTGCAGGAGGCACGGGGAATCATACTTGGATAGGGAATACCAACAGAGTATAATATCAATAAATTCTCTCTCTCCCTTAGGCCATACACATGAGGGGTTTTTATACTCCCTCCAAGTAGTTTCAACAGTTGGAAACAGTTGGCCACGTGCTGGGGTGGTTGAACTACCTGAGTAACCATCAACCCAGCACGAAATTAGGGATTTTATATATATATTTTTAATCATTTTAATGGCATATGCGGAAAAGTGCAGACAGACTCGCGTATACACGCGGAAAAGTACAGGCATAGTCGCGTATGGGGATTTTTACACTGTTTTTTAGTGAATTTGTCCAAGTCTGTAGGAATGGGTGCCCAAAGCCATAAAATAAATCATGAATCATATGAAGGTGAGAAATGATGCTATAACAAAAACAAAAATATTAGACTGGTTTGAAAATATTTGCTCTCTTCCTTCCATTCATAATCCATGTGAAATTATTTCAAGCTTTGATCAATCTCCTTCTAAGTTCATTGACATAAGTGAAAATTCCAATATGGAGGTACAAACAAATGATGATGAAGAGGCCTCTATACTATATAATAAATTCCTTCAATTTCTACACATTTATTATAGTATTGAAAAAGATCAAGGTGCACCTTCACATTTCCATGAATCTCAGTCACGAAGGTTGGAAAATTTCATTGATCAATTGCAAGAAAATATTAGCAGCAGTATTGAAAAAGATACCGCTTTGAAATCTAAAAATCAGTATGCATCAGAATCAGAAAATCAAATCATAATCTGGCAAGTACCAACAACGATTAAAGTTTCCAATAAAACACAATCTACTGTAGAAATCTCTGAATTCTTTCATGATTAAAAAATTTCAAATTCAGATCAACAAAGCAATATTATTCAAGAAAGCACAATTACCCAAGTAAATGATCTTAAATCTAAAATTTGCAATGAAGAAAATGCACAAAATTTTTCAAATAGAGATATTTTCAAATGCATTGTTTTGGATTCATATTTTTCTCTTTATCCTGATAATTTTTCTAATAGCAATTTTTCCTCTCTTTCAGTTAAAGATGTTTCAGAAAATAGAGAGACTAATATAACTAAATTGCCAATTAATTTTTATCAGGATAGAAAATTAATTAATGATCATTCTTCTGGCATTAATGAACATCAACTCAATATATATTCTTGTTTTGATACATCGAATAAGATCAAAGAAAATTCTAGTAAATGTCATGAGGTCATTTATGATAGTTACTTTGACATTGAGGATATTGAGTTGTCTTCTTTACAACTAAATCTTCATGATCAAAGTCTAATCACATGTGAAAATGAAGAACAATCTAATTTAGAATTTGTTCAAAATAGTTCTCATTTTCAAACAAATAATCATACTTATGATTTCAGCATTCAAGAAACCATTCCAATCTATGATTTATATGATGATCAAGCTCGCATTCCTATTCAGAGTCATATCCTTCTCTCTAATTCACAAGTAGGTATCAACAATCATTCTAATTGCATTATTCTGACCAATTCTTGTAAAGAGGAAATTACTTTAAATCACTCCCAATTGTGTTGTAACAATAATTGTAACACTAGTGTAAACTATGATTCAATTTTGTTATTTTTTCAACATTTAATTTTAACTTCAGATTTAATTTTTGTTTTTAGTTCTAGATTTTCAGATACTTTGCGCTTGCATATTGAGAAGCTCAATATTGAACACCCAATTGATGCATTACCTCAAGGGAAAAATGAAGATCCAAATTATAATTGTGAACATCAAAAGTTATCAAACTTCCAATTTCAATTGATGTTCATTCTTTATCAATTACTTCTTACTTCTCAAGAGCAGTGAAAACAAGAGAGTATATTTTTACCTTATGACCAGCAATATAATTCAATTAATAACCTTCTATTGGATCTATTAGACTTCCATCCGTTTTTCATTGATCAATTTGAAAGACATTTGGAAAGTTTGTATTCACGGAAGATCGTTAATAATTTAGCACTTAAACATAACACTAACAAAATCACACATGCCATTATTTCTGAAAGACCATTTCTACAACCTAGCTTGTCATCTTCTCTTTTAAACCTCTCCAACTCAATAATGGAAATCCATCCAAATTTCTATGATCCAATTGAAATTCAGTTGGAAAGGACATTTCAAGAGAAGGTAATCGTGAATAAGCTACTAACAATAAAGATACATTATGCTTTCAGATTTAGTTTTTGTAGTTTAATTATATTTTCATTTTTACTAATGTTTGACATGTACATACATACAGGAATTAAAATGCTTACATGGTTCCATTGGAAATATGATTATACCTAGTCATATTTCCTTCATTAAGTTAGAAATAGGAATAGATTAATTTTATTTTCTGTTTGCATTTATTTCATTGTTTTAGACTTTCAGTAGAACAAGTAATGAATCCAACTTCTTGCGAGCATCCCATTTCAACAGTAGAAAAGCAGCCTAGAGTATTTTAGAAGTTCTTGAATTATTATATCATACTTATTTTTCAAGCCTCCAATTTTCTCGGTTTTCAAAATTTATAACATTGATCATACATGAAGAAATTCCAAGAATTTTCTACCACTTGACAATTTTGATTTACAAGTAATTCTAAGAACTCATTTTTACCACTCTTGCATTCTGACGAAATTTTGGAAATGAAGCAATTTGAAAAAAAAATATCATTACTTAGAATTTTAGATTAAAATAAGAAAGTGATGTTGAACTTATGCAAATTTTGAGAAAATTTGGGAGAACTCAAAGATTCATGAGGTAAACTTACAAACAAAATTCTTCCAGGTATGTGTTTATAGGTTCATCATCAAATTTTTTTTTTTTAAAGGTTGTTTCTTATTTCTATTGTGTTTGGTGTGTAGATCTTCATTAACTAGATTATGCAGATTTGAGATAAGCAAGCAACCAACCCTTGTTTCCAAAATCTGCAACATGTTCAGGGAAGTATTTATGATTTTGTCTGAAATTTGAAGGGTATCTGATTTTTCTTATATTCATTGAAATCCTTATAAGACTTAATAAATTGTCAGAAGAATCATATCAGATCAATTTATTTCACAACTCTCTTTATAAGAAAGTTCTGATAAAATTAATTTCCAATAATTTTTTTTGACATTTAATTAAATTATTAAAGGGTTATTTATTATAAAACAAAGTTAAATCACTCACTTTATTTTTTGCATTAAATACTTTAAAGAAATAATCGACCCCACATATGTCTCATTATATATCGCAAATCACATATCAGAAGCTCTGAAATGAGCATACACTAAATATATCTAATCTCCTGATATTCTCATTCCCTCTGATTTCTGATGATCTATCTGTTTAATATCGCATTATCTGTATCATAACATTTGATCAGAGGCAGCTCTTAATGATTCCCGATAAGAAACCTGCGATGCATATCTTCCGATATTCATTCTCGCTCATTTTGCGATAAAATTACTTCGCCAACATTGTGATGTTCATATAACCCAGACCTGATATGACATTTCAATCCTCTTTAGATACAATTATCGCATCCGTTTATAGATCACAAATTTGGTAAGGGCATATATTTAAAAGTTCCGATGTCCCGAATCCAATATGAAATTACAATTCATTTAATAAAAATATTGGGTCTGTTCTTCATCGCACATCGACGCATGAACGAAATTATATTTCGCATATCAGCAATTTTAGTAGTTATTGTTAAAACCTCACCCGATAAGTTGTATTAGTTGCGATGTGATAAAAGACAAGGTAAGGATATTCTGATATGATGCTACACATATCAAATATCGCACGAGATAAGGAATATGCTAAACGATAAAATTTGCAACGAGTGATGTGGAGTTTGCTACGAATTGCGAAATCGCAAAATCGCAAAATTAAAAAAGAGTTAAGTTTTGAAATTTTCTGGAATGTAAATTAGAAAATATGCGAAGTGAAGCTATGTGTGATTGGTCACCGCTTGTGTGGGTCGCAAAACCAAAGTTTCACGCATATATTTTGATATTTTAGGTCACAGTGCATCAGTCATTTACCATATTTTTATTAACGCAAGAAAAATATCGGTGTTTCAGTTCATTCACAAGCGTTAACCTTTTGATATGACTATTCTCTAATATCACATTCATCCCTTTGCAGTTTTTTATCGCATATCCTCATATCGCAACTTTTCCATCGCAAAATTTATATCGCATCGCTAAACTTAAATGAATCTTTGTCTTGAAAATATTTTGATGCGATAAAATTTAATATTTGACTTTCCACCATTTTCTTTTGTTATATATATAAAATTCTCAATCACATATCGGCAAAAGTGGAAGTCACAGATTTTAAGTTATGCATGGCAAAGAATCTCGCGATGCGAAAAATTTAGCGAGGTAATGTACCAATGATTAATTAAAATTTTTAATTTTCTTTTATTCAGAATTTTTCTCCATACTTGTCATGTAGAGATTCAAATCATTTTTTATACTATTATATTATTCAAGATTTTGGATAAATTTCAATAGTTTGGGGCTGATATAAATTTAGAATGGAAGAAACAAAATGAACATTCATCATTTCAATTCATAAAGAAGCACATCTTCACCCTCATTTCTGATGGATTCGATTTATCTCTAAACATAAAACATTGCTTTCTTTTAGTTAACTGCTTGTTTTACTTTAGATTTAATAAATAATGATTGTGAGTCAATAAAAATTCTTCATGCTATTAATTATAATTAAAGAAAGAAGTTAACTTGCATTGGAGAAAATCATCTTTCTCAGGTAAGTTTAAACGCAATTCTCCAATGGTAAGTTTCATGTGCCCACTTTTATTTATTTCCATTTCTTCATATTTTTGTTTTAGTTTTTATTGATATCGAACTTTGTTTTCAGGTCTTCATAAACTTTTCACACCTCAATCAGATCATTTTTTGAAGTTCATTTTCTTTTGCCCTATGAGATTCTTGAGAGAAGCAGTAATGATGCTCTTTGAATCAACTATACTGGGGAGTTTCTAAACTTCTTGTATGTATCTTTAAAGAATCACTTTTATTAGAAAATAATTAAGATGCTTTTATGTAGGTTTTGTTTTGAAAAAGAGAATTTGCAACAGACAAAAAATTCTCATTCAGCATATTATCTATCATAACTACTATTCACCTTCTACATTTTGAGAGCCTCATTTTTATATAACTTTGCAAGATAAAAATTTTAAAAATCTCAACACATGAATGAACGTACATATGCTTATTTTCTTTTATAATCCTTTGTTGCGAAATTCATATAAGAAATCCTATTAGAGTTTAGCTTTTAAATTTTGTTTTCTTTTAATTTTTTCTTCCTTCATTTATTATTTTGCTGATTTCTTTTCTTACTTTAGTTTAGAAAATTTTTTCATTTTTTTTTCCAGTTTTGATTTGATTTTGGTGAATTTATCATGATTTATGTGAAAGGAATTTTTCTTGCCTTACAGTTGTTGACATACACAAGAAATCTTTTACTCTATACATTTAAGTGAATTTCATTTATCATTAAAGTCATATATTTATGGAACCATAAAGCCATCTTGCTTTAAAATATTTTTCGTGGAGGAACACACATCCTTTCTTAGTGATTGAGTTTAATTTTTCAAGGAAAGAATTTATTTGAGTTTAATTCAATGAATCCCTCCCACCCCTCCACATAAAAATCATTTGATTGATAGTTGCAGGGAAAGAATTTGGAGAAAACATTATGAAAGCACTATGTCTATTAAACATAAAATATCTATTACCATCCCACCTCTTTCACTCAAATACATCATAAATAAAAAGCTTGCAAATGCGCTTATCAAAAGAGTGATAAAAAGAGGAAGCATGGGAGATACAAGTAAACCCGTTGGGGCTATGGATGCTTTCTCGAACCGGAATTAGGCTTGTATGGCATAAAATACAACTTCGTTGGGGTACTTTTCAGGCTCGCCGGTAGTGAAGCGATGTCAGAGACAATAAAAAAATGGATATATGCTTTATCAAAAACTCCTATCTCTACCTTCTTCTTGTAGAAATTTGCTGAATAATGATATTTATCCACCGAGATTATCCTGATCACATATCAATTCGAATTAATATGCAACACATAATCTCTTCCACTCAGATCATCACACATGCAGAAATAAAACAAGCGATAGCACATCAAATCATCATACACATTAACACAGTATGTATGGGGAAAGCTTATAGCTGAAAACCCCGCAGCTATATGTGTATATTATAATGGAGAAAACATGTAACAAGCTCAATACAATACTCCTCACAAGTTCTCAGTACTGTCTCATAAAGTTACACACAAAACTAGCTTGGTTTTGAACAAGTCATAGGTTCAAAACTCATCCACTAATTGCCTGCCTCTATTGCGCAATCACTGTTGGCCTAATGAGAGATCCAAGGTTCGAATATCCTTGGCTTGAAAGCGCAATCATCATTGGAAATTGCCTCCAAGTGTGGTGCAAATCTCATGCACAACTGATGTCACAACTGATAGCTGTACTCACCCTTTCATCTACCTCTTTCACTGGTCTCCACCGAACTGTCCATGCACTGTAGTGAACTGATGTGTTCTTGAGTTGAATAATGAGCTACTAATTAATGAAATAAATAATATTTAATTCACTCCACTCATAACTAATTGATTAGCTAGTTAAACTAATCTCAACCAGTTCAACTAAATTAAACCGAACACAACTCCACTAGCTGTCCCATTAACTCCACCAAAATTCTGCCACTGAAGTCCTAACTGAAGTCAACCATGCATGATGCCATCAAACCCCTAGGAATAGCGTAATTTTTCCGTCGGGGACAAGCATGAGCCATCATATTGAACCTAAGTGCTCCAAGAGAGTAAACTGAAAGTTTAGAGTCCAAATATTATTAATAAAAAATAACATTTGACTTCATTTTTAGGAAGGCGCCTAAAAATAGACTTCGACCTAAATGTATAAAAATAGAGGTCCATCTATTTTTACCAACTTGACCAATCATCCATAAATAGCATCCTGCAACTCATAGACCATGATCCATATGTCTAAAAATAGACATAGTCTAAAAATATACTTTGTGCCAAAAATAGCCTACGGGCCCACTTAGTGAAGGCGACTTCTTTTCACTAAGCTCCATCATCTTGTCGCATTCTCAACACTCCCTCTCAACAAGATATGGATTATCTGTAACCCCTATCCTGCCTCTGTGGTATTCGAATTTGCTCCTGGTGAGTGCCTTCATCAAGATATCAGCATCCTGATCCTCCGTGGGAATGTATGAAAGTAACATGATTCTCCGCTGCACACAATCTCCGATATGATGGTACCTGATGTCGATGTGTTTGGATCTATCATGAAATACTGGATTAGCCGAGAGTTTAATGCAACTCTGGTTATCACAATAAATCACAGTAGGCTCCAAGTGCGACCCGAACAATCCAACGAGGATCTTCCTCATCCAAATATCGTACGTGCCACAAGCTTCGCTGCCACACACTCGACCTCCGCTGAATCGAGTGCCACGGATCTCTCGCCTACTGCATTGTGAAACCGCCGTCGACCCAATGTCGAAACCTCCGCATGTGCTCTTTGCCTTGCCACCCCCCGCCCAACCGCACCGGCGAGCTTAAAGCTTCGCTCCATCCTCCCGTCAGCACCATACACCATCCCGAGGTGCCACCACGATAGCGCACGACATGTGCTTGCCTCGCCTTCCAAAAAGAGCTTTCAGTCAAACGGCAGCCACAAAAAGCTGGTTAACCGCATAGCATATATCGGGTCGTGTATTGACCAGATACATAAGCGACCCCACCAACTGTCGATAGACAGTGGCATCCACTACCTCCGCTGAAGTAGCATCCTCCTTCCTCCAACCACCAGGAAGAGGAGTGTCAACAGTCTTGCAGCCTTGCATGTTGAACCTCTCCAGAATCTCCCGGGCATACTTGCCCTGAGAAACAAACAGTCCTCCGCTGCGCTGCCAAATCTCCAATCCCAGGAAATAATGAAGGATTCCCAAGTCCTTCATCTCAAACTCTCGTGCAAGATCCTCCTTGCATGAAAGTATCAACCGCTCATCACCTGTCAAAAATAGATCATCTACATACAGTACGATGATCAACAGCTTCCCCTCCACCACAATCTAGTACAGATTAGGATCCGCCTCACTCTTGGAGAATCCAAGCCCGGTGAAGTAGCTGTCTATGCGAGTGTACCAAGCACGAGGTGCTTGCTTCAGCCCGTACAGTGCTCTCTTGAGTCGGCACACATGCGACTCACTGCTGAAGATCTCGAAACCTTCAGGCTGCTCTATGTACACCTCCTCCTCAATCACTCCGTTGAGGAACGCAGTCTTCACATCCATCTGATGGATGTGCCATCCCATCTGTGCTGAGAGAGCAAGGATCGTCCGTATGGAAGAGTACCTTGCGACAGGTGCAAAGGTCTCCTCATAATCGATCCCCTCGATCTGTGAGAAGCCACGGGCGACAAATCTCGCCTTGTACTTCTCCACACTCCCGTCAGCCGCCTGCTTCACTTTGTAGATCCATTGCGAACCCACCACTGATTTCCCTTCCGGTCTTGGGACAATCTCCCATGCATTGTTTCTGACGATCGAATCATATTCTTCGATCATGGCATCTACCCATGCGGGTTCCTCCACAGCTTCCTCAAAAGAGGATGGTTCCGTCACAACAAATTGACTCAAAAGATCCATGTATCCAGTGTACCGATCCGGTGACTGCCTCTGTCTGCACTGTGCTGTAGGTGGTCCTACAACCTTCTCTGCATCTCGAGCCAGTCGCTCAGCTTCTGTAGTGTGCATGCGCCCTCTGATGGTTGGTGCTGCATGGGTGGTTTCTTCCACCTCCTGAACTTCCTCTTGTGGCTGATCCACATCCGGAAGCTCCTCCTTAGGAACTAACAGCTCCTCATCTGCATGCAAGTGTAGCTCCCTCTCAAGCGAACATTGCATGGCTTTCTCCTCCTAAAATTTTATATCCCGTCGCACAACAGTCTTGCGACTGTCTGAAAAATACACCCGATAGTTGTGAGGTGTATCAGTGTACCCCACAAATATTCCAACCTCAGCAGTTGGATCCAGCTTCCTTCTTTCATCCTTCGTCACATGCATGTAGACAGGAGAACCAAAAATCCGCAAATGGGAAATATCAGGCCTCTTGCCAGAATAAGCCTCCTCTGGTGTACTCATGCCAAGAACCTTGTGAGGAAAACGGTTCTGCACATACACTGCTGTATTGCATGCCTCATCCCACAAGTGAAGGGGTAGGCCCTGATCATGCAACATCACCCGTGCAGCACCCACGATCGTTCTGTTCTTCCACTCAGCCACCCCGTTCTGCTGTGGGTTATGGGGTGCGATGAGCTCTCTCTGAATCCCTTCTGCGCTGCAGAACTCCTTGAATTCAGCCGAGATGAATTCACCACCATTGTCGCTCCTTAGAGAAATCACCTTCTTCCCCGACTCCTTCTCGACTAGTGCTTTAAACTCACAGAACTTCGCGAATGTATCGCTCTTCTTCTGCATGAAGAAGATCCAACACTTTCGAGAGAAATCATCAAAAAAGATCACATAATACCTGTGCTTTGCTGTCGAAGCAACTGAGAAAGGACCACACACGTCTGTGTGAACTCTCTCAAGGATCGTCGTGGCGCGACTATCCTTCTCGTGAAAGGTGGCTTTCACATACTTCCATAAAGTACACCCCTTGCACTGATCTGACTGCGCAAGAGTGCCCTTAGGAAGCCCAGTAGAAATCTGCTGTAGGATCTTCAAAGCTCCATGGTGAAGGTGGCCCAATCTCCTGTGCCACAGTTCGCCCTCATCATCCCGGCTCACCACTTCTCCCGCCTTGCATGCCATAGCTGCGCAGCCATCTACCTGCAACTAATAAAGGTTCTTGGTTCGAACCCCTATCTTCCGGGTCTCTCCAGTAGTCTTACTGCGCAGGAAGGCTTTTCCTTCGCTGAAGACCACATCATACCCCTTATCTTCCAACATCGCCACAGAGATCAAGTTCTTCTTCAATCCAGGTACATGCATGACATCCTTCAACACGAAGGGTTTACCAGACTCCCTATAAAAGGATATGGTACTGATACCAGTCACACTGTATCTACCATCATCGCCCATCTCGATGTGCACACCCAAATCTTTGTCCTCCAGATCTGAGAACAAAGCCCGATCTCCCGTCATATGAAATGACGCACCACTGTCCAAGAACCACACTGATCCCATCACACTTGAAACCAAGCATGCGATCAGTGAAAATTCAAGCTCAAACTGCGAAGCCAAAGCTTCTCCATCTACAGATCTTCCCACTTGCTTTTTTTTCTTCTTCTTCGGACAATTTGTAGCATAATGTCCGTGATCATGGCAGTGAAAACACTTCACTTTCGCCATGTCTTGCTTCTTGCCCTTTGCACCGGAATGAGAAGTTTTCTTACCCTTCCCCTTCTTTGCTTTGGCAGCCAAAGCACAATTTTCTTCATCAGATACCTTAGATGAAGATCCATCTCTGGTAGTCCTCCTTATCTCCTCCTGCATGAGATCCGCCCAAAGGCGCTCCCATCCCGGCAACTTCTCCCGACCATTGACACTATCTTGATATGAATGCCAAGCCTTCGGAAGACCAAGGAGAGCCAGGTCCACCATGTCCTCATCTTCGACAATCACCCCCACACTTCCCAGCTCATCTCTGCATTGAGTGAACTTCGTGAGGTATTTGGCGATACTGTCGCCTTTCTCCATCTTGATGTTTCTGAGCTTATCCTTGAGCGCCAGCTTCCTTTGGTCGCTCTTACTCTGGAATAGATCTATCAATGCTTTCCACATTAAATATGGAGAAGCTTTTCCATGCAGGCTAGATACAATATGATCCTTGACGCCCTCCAACAGAATCCTTCGACATTTCGCCATCTTCTTTTGCCAAGCTTCAACTTCAGCAGGATCAGTGGGCTTTTGGACATCCGTATCTACGAACTCCTTCAGTCCATTATCTTCTAATACTGCCTCCATGCGATCCTTCCATGCAACATAATTCGAACTGCCTTCAAGAGAATATTCGAGTCGCAAACTGTTGAAAGACATTTTCAACTCCGGCACCAAGAAAACAAACTGCTGCAAAATTCGAATTCCAAGCTCAAAGCTCAACCGCTCTTGATCTGTGAGAACAAATTATTTCTAGCACAGAGATCGACTGCAAGGGCATTTACTGGATGTATCACCTTTCAAAGGAAAGGATGGATCCAGAGGCTACCTGGCCCGCATGCAGACTCTGTCTACCGAAATAAGTTTGTAATCACTGTGATGATCAATCTCTGCTCCGATAATTAATCTAGCTCCGATACCATGTAGAAATTTGCTGAATAATGATATTTATCCACCGATATTATCCTGATCACATATCAATTCAAATTCATATGCAACACATAATCTCTTCCACTCAGATCATCACACATGCGGAAATAAAACAAGCGATAGCACATCAAATCATCATACACATTAACACAGTATGTATGGGGAAAGCTTATAGCTGAAAACCCCACAGCTATATGTGTATATTATAATGGAGAAAACATGTAACAAGCTCAGTACAATACTCCTCACAAGTACTCAGTACTGTCTCATAAAGTTACACACAAAACTAGCTTGGTTTTGAACAAGTCACAGGTTCAAAACTCATCCACTAATTGCCTGCCTCTATTGCGCAATCACTGCTGGCCTAATGAGAGATCCAAGGTTCGAATCTCCTTGGCTTGACAGCGCAATCATCATTGGAAATTGCCTCCAAGTGTGGTGCAAATCTCATGCACAACTGATGTCACAACTAATAGCTGTACTCACCCTTTCATCTACCTCTTTCACTGGTCTCCACTGAACTGTCCATGCACTGTAGTGAACTGATGTGTTCTTGAGTTGAATAATGAGTTACTAATTAATGAATTAAATAATATTTAATTCACTCCACTCATTACTAATTGATTAGCTAGTTAAACTAATCTCAACTAGTTCAACTAAAATAAACAGAACACAACTCCACTAGCTGTCTCATTAACTCCACCAAACTTCTGCCACTTAAGTCCTAACTGAAGTCAACCATGCATGATGCCATCAAACCCTTGGGAATAGCGTAATTCCTCTGTCAGATGCATGAGCCACTTCCAAGGCTCGAACTCAAGTGCTCCAAGAGAGTAAACTGAAGTTTATAGTCTAAATATTATTAAGGGTAAATAATATTTGACTTCCCTATTTTTAGAAGGCAAATTAAAAATAGACTTCGACCTAAATGTCTAAAAATAGAGGTCCATCTATTTTTACCAACTCGACCAATCATCCAAGAATAGCATATTGCAACTCCTAGACCCTGCTCCATATGTCTAAGAATAGACATAGTCTAAAAATAGACTTTGCGCCAAAAATAGCCTGCGGGCCCACTTAGTGAAGGCGACTTCATTTCACTAAGCTCCATCATCTTGCTGCATTTTCAACACTTCTATTTTTCACATGAGGAAAATTAAAAAAAAAACAAATCCCCAAATTTGGATTCATCACTTTTACTCAAGTCTGTTTTAATTACTTATCTTTACAAACTCATATTACTTAATTTATTTATGTGGGATCTATGGAAATGTTTTACTATTAGACAATTTCATGATTTCCATTATTTTTAACCTTTAGGTAAATTTAAGTTCATTATCTTTAATCAGAGATAACTGGTTCTTCTCTCGCATGTCACCATTGTTGTGGTAAAACAAAACCCCCCCATTTTTTACTTATGTACTTCAAATAATGGGGACCCTTTCTACAAAATTTTTGGCTAAACACCTTTTAGGATTTTGATTAAGTTAATTATTTTGTAATTTTGTAATTTTTAATTTTTATCAGATTTCTATTTTGATTGTTTCATTGAATCTAGGTTTTCAAAATCTTTCCACATTACCTACCTACCACCCCTTCACTCCCAACGCGCATCCCATATCTTACTTTTTATTACCGAACATTCATCGCTACCCATCTCCAAATGTAGTTTGCGATAAGTTTTGACTTTGTGATTGCGATTGGCTTCACCTCTACCAACCACGTCACTTTATTTTACCGACAGTCCCTCCTCTATTACTCCTTTATCACTCCATACTCCCCTCCACTCCTCCTCTCTCTCTCATGTGGTGTGCATTTTTTATATTTTTTGAATTATTAATTAAAATAAATTATATTATATAATATTATAATTAATATTATATTTTTATTATAATTTTAACATAATATAAATTATAATATTAATATAATATTTTAATATTTTAATTAATCAATAAATCATTTTTTAATTAGTTTAATTGTATTTTTCAATTAATTTTTATTAAAATTAATAATGTAATTATAATTAATTAATAGATAATTATAACTTAATTTAGAATTAGATTATAACTAAATTAGATGAATAATATAATTGCAATTAATTAGAATTAATTAATTAAATATCATAATCTAATTTAGGATTAGAATTTAATTTAAAATTTTGATTTTTTTAGCCCAAGCAACAAAAATTCCAGATTTTTGGCAATTTTAATATACCAACTTTAGAGGTTCATAAATGGAGTTTTACTTGGCCAAATGAGGCCCATGACAACTCATTGGAAAGATAAAATGATGGAGATTATTCCTGAAAAGGTTTCATTTCCAGATTTTATCATTTTTTGGTATAAAATTCAGCGAAAGATCAAGCTACGAATTTTTCAACAAAACTAATTTTCTGAGTTTTATTTTTTGCATTTTAATTTGCTACAACTTCTTATGAATATAGATCCATTCGTCTATGTTCTCTTTGGCCAATTAGATCAGAATAGATATCAAAAGAAAGCTTATATTTCCTTTTCAATTATTTATTTAATTAACTTTTAATTGAATTTATTTTAATTTCTATATTTAACATTTTGATTTTATTTTTGTATTTTAATTTTGTTTTTTATTTGTGGAAAACAGTTGAGGAGATGAGAAGAAGAAGATCTCAATCAATGAGAAGGCTCCAACAATTGAAAAATATGATTTTGAACCAATGAAAATTGATGGAGCAAAACCACTCTTCAAACAAACTTTCCTATGAAGAAATCCTTTTGTAAATATTATAAATAGCAGATTGCAAAATGTAATAAAGACTTCTTTCCTCAATTCGGGAATTCTAAAAGCACTTCGTAATATGAATTTAGATTTGTAGGGTGAGAGGAGAGGAACTGTGTCCTGGAGATTATTGAGGTTTTTATTTCACATTCCGAGTTATGTATAATGAACGTAGTCTTGCACTATTATAGCTCCGATTTTGAGCGTGTCTGCATTATCAAGGCCGCTAGAGACTGTAGAGTTGGAAAAATGGACTTAATAAATTGGTATGTATAATACTGTTATTTTAAATGCTAGTTTCATTCTATGATAACAGGAATATGTCAATTTACTCGCATACTTGTGCACTTTTGTCGGTGTTAACACTGGAAAATCGTACAGCAGAAAACGACATCAGTTAATGTTAAGCCTAAGGATTTACAGGACAGGGATACATTATGGAATAAAAAAGTATTTAAAATCTCTAAGGTTTTGACAACATCAAATTTTAACTAGTCATAAATGCTCAAATGCTCGCTTTTTCCTTCGAAAAGAGCGCCTTCTGCACGCACTGGAGCCCAATAAGCACGCATTCTTGGAAGTAGCAAAAAGTCACTTTCCGGGACCACAAGAAAGCAAAGGACAATTTCTCCTTATGTGAAAAATTCCTAAGGACAGCACCAGCCCCTCCTTAGGCCTTGTGTGAGCACACAAAAGCATATTTCTGCACACAATGGAATCATAACCCTCCCTTGGGTCACCATCCATCATGTACCAAGAGAGGGAAGGAGGTTTGAAAGCTCACCTATATAAACCCACAAAGAGATGAAAAATGTGTGATCACAAGGTTATGCTGGCCAAAGTTGCCCAAGCAACACCAGCAGTTTGTGTGACCCAAGGAGCTGAAGAAGAGGACTCGATTGTTGGCCACCCAACAATATTAGTCCATTGCAGTAGAGAGAGAGAGTTGAATTGCATCAGAAGGAAGAACTTGAAGGACAAACATCCTTGCATTGGGTCCTAGAGCCACTTCCTAGGCCCTTTGGCAAGTGGGTAAGATTTTTTTTCATTCCAAGAATTCAATAAGAAGAAGGCCATCGAGCTGTTGTTTACCTTGTTATTGTTTGGAACTCTCTATATAACTTCTTTTGTGTTTTTAGTTTTAGTTTTTTAACAGAGCATACTGTAGTGTATTACTTCATTTAAGTTTTATACTTCTGAGCTCCCCCCAGATACTGCCTTTCACTTATGGTTTAGAGAAAAGACCACATTCTCTAAACGCGTGCGATTTCATACACCTGTGTGTCGAATCCACCACAACAGGATTGGCGACTCCACTGATGTGTTTCAAGTTTATGTGGTTGTGCCATCTTTTGTAGAAGACCCTTAGTCTATGTTGGAGTGGAGCTGACAGTCCTCTGACCCATCTTGCAGTCCCTAGACTCACTGAAGTGATAGAATGAAGAAGGCAGCTCCTAATTTTTTTTACTTGCAGGAATTTTGCGCATTGTTTGTTCACACAGACGTGTAGGGCGCGCGTTCAGAGGTGACCTGTGTGCAGGAAAGTGCACCTGTCAGAGGTTTTTGCACGGAATTTACAGAGAGAGTTTTTCTCCCTATATTCTGCATTTTTTCTTCTTGTAAGAGTGTTGGGCAGCCCCTAATGTATCTTCCAACACCTATTTTGATACCCCACAGCTTCTGATAACTTATTTTTGCTACTTTTTGTAGGCATTTAGTTAGTTTTCATTTACATTGGTTTTTTGAAAAAAGTGTTCACATAGTTTAAGTAGGGGGTCAATTAAACATTGCTTTCTGAACAATTTATGTTTTTTTCAAATTCTGGTATCCACACTTAGTTTAACTAGTCCAAGTAAGTGGCTCATGACCACACATGCATAAGCTAGTGTAGAAATTGTTTAGTTTAAATTTCAATTTTTGCATTTAGGAAATTGCGGGACTAGGATTGAATCGCAAGTTAGAGCAAGTAATCTCTGTTGTCTTTGCGCCATTGGGTGACCCTAAACAAGCATATGAACACTCTATATTTGTGATTCGCCATCTCCCTTTAGTCACTCACATAGACTAATTAGGGGGTTTTGGAAGCGGCCCATTATCTGCAAATGATTTTTATTTGAACAAGGAACAACGTCACATAGTTTAACTAGGGGACTTTGGTAAAGGATCACCAATATCCACATGTTCAAATTATGAGATTGTTCACCATACGCTCACACAAATTCACCACTAAGAAAAGAACTCCACCTAAAAATAACTTAAACCAACTCACTAAATTCTCCCCACAGGGGCCACAAGAGAAATTATAGTTTAAGTTAGGATCAAGGGGGTAGGCATCCAATAAGACGCCTTGATCACACTTCACATTTGAAACATATAAGTTAAATTTTTAGGGAGCTTTAAAATACACCTATCATCCGACAGAAAAGAAAACCCGAGCACAGTAGAGACCCGATTCAGAGGGGGTTAGGCTTAGGCGCAGTGTGTGCAATATCAGTTGTGGCTACCTAACCCGTCTGATACTTGGTACTGTTAGATGACTACCAAGAAGCCCAAGACTCGAACGCTCACGTCAGACGGTGGTTCTTAATGGAAAAAACTAGGGCATCCTTTACCCTATAGGTGACGGTGCAGGCAAGTGCCAGACCCTCTACCCTTACCTTGGTTGATTCTCTTTAGTTGACTAGAGGCATCGTCAGCTCTTATGGGACGTTGTGCCAACACTCACAAGCAATCCTCTCAAGGCCCAGTTACTTTTGAGTGTGTGAGGATGTTATTAGGTCTTCTAGGAATTTTTGAGTATCACGCGCAAACAAACAAAACCATTTTTTTCTTGATTCTCACATAGATTAAGTTAAAGGAAAATCATTTCATTTTTTTCTTTGTTTTATATATGTGGCCATAAATTTTTCGTGATCATAGACTCAATCCCCTCAAAAAAAAATTCCAAAACCTAACCTGGATGACCCTCAAATGGTTCCAATGGAACCTCGTTGGTCCAGCCGTCTTTTGGACCTCCCTCCATTATCGAGAGGGGTTCCAGGTCTTTCACCGTTTAGGCATCAAAGACGAAACGTGCCACAGTGGTTGGTTCCTCCTTTCTTGGAGCGACCTTAGTTGGGAACCCTAGTCAGTCTTCCAACACCACACCACACATCACTCCCCCCTCGTCCCCTAGGGGGTAGAAGATTGCATCCCATACGGGAAGCTAGCTGAATTCACAACCAGGTATGTCACAAACTAACCCTCGTTCTAACCAAAACTTCGTGTCTTCACACGTTGCCATGGCGTCAACCTCTCAGTCACCCTTCTTAGCAGCATTAAATCTACCAGATTTAACCAAGCTCACCAATGACCCCATCGCATACGACCCCAATTGGCCTCCCATGCCCATGAAGCTCCCTTCATACATACCAAAGTTTGAGGGCAAGAAATTAGAAGACCCAAGGAATCATATAATGACCTTTCACTTGTGGTGCTCATCGAATAGCATCATTGACGATACTATTCGATTGAGGCTGTTTCAATGCACTCTCATGAGGCTGGCCACGAAATAGTACGTCGAGCAACCCCCTTCTTCACATGGAACCTTTAGCGCCCTCGCTACTGCGTTCCTCACACACTTTCAGCTACCCATTTACCATGATTCGGGAATGGAGTTACTCACTCATTTCAAACAATCTCCGTCTACCCACATTTTTGAACATCTTCATGAGTGGAAACAGCATCGTAGCTTATGCAAAGCTCAACTCGATGACCGAGTCCTTTTATATTTATTCTTGAAAATTCTGACGGTGGATATTTCAAAGGATGTGGCACAATGTAACCCCACATCTGAAGAGGACGCAATCGGTAAAGCCCAACAACTTGAAATGATATATACACAATCAGGATACATATACAATATCCTGCCTGACGCCCTGCACCTGCAATCTTATCAAGAATTTCCAGGCATGTCGAACTCTGCAGACGGATTTATTGGGTCAATGACCCAAGGGTACCTAGGTAGCAGCAGTCAGAATCTCGGTTACACACATGGGTCTACCTAGAACATGTCCCAACCCAGATTTCAAATTCATCATATGCAACAACAAAATTTGACTAACAGGGCGCCAGCGTATCACTAAGGAGGACCTTACCCTCTGGCTGAGGGGACCCAGTATGCAGGAAGAAAAAATGACGGAAGAACTCCCCCCCAACGGCCAGGTGAAAACATGGGACAACAATATGCTCAGTCCCAAGCACATAACCCACCGACGCAAAATAATGCACAGGTGAACTTTGTGCAGCCATCCCAAAATCAACCACACCAGTATGATCAGGAGAATTACCCTCCTAATGTGGTCAAAATAAAGGTAAAAGACCAACTCAAAGGGAACCCTCGACAAGGGGGCAGCAACCAATAATGCCCATCATGGCCCCGGCCGGGAAATAACTCCAACCGGAACTAGAACTAGGATCCAAGAAATGCCCAAAAGCAAGGCAAGCGGCCACCTCTATGAACAAACCATTCTTGTTTGATATGTGGTGAGTATGAGCACTATACTCACCACTGTACCGAACTACCTGAGCTTAAAAAGCTTCAGAGTAACCAAGGACAAGGAGGATCTTCCCAGACAACTGCAGTTATGCAAGAACCCTTCCCCCATCAAGGAACAGTCAGCACTCAACAACAAAACCCCAACGATTTCGAGAATAACAACCATGAAATTTACATGGCTAGGGAAGAAATGTTTTTCCAAACCCGGAATCGCAACTATGACACCCCACCAGACACCAGTACGTCAGGGGCTAGTATGTCTACGCCGACTGCACCTGTGACCATTCCAAAGATTCCTTTGGAACCATTGCCAAAAATGGTTAAAGGGCCTAATAGGCGAGCAGGTAACTCCTCTAAAGTAGCCCACAATTACAGCATCATAGACGATTTAGCCCAGTCAGCTGCTACTATTTCCACTTTGGAGGTACTGCAGTTGTGCCCGAAGCAGCGGAAAGCCCTGCTTTCCACCTTAGGCGCCGTCGACCCTGCCGACATGTGCATGATGGCCTTTGATTTAGACAAAGCCACCCCTAGGCTTCCCTTCATGGTTGCCTTCCAGATACCAGTATCGGTACAGAATATCACTATTCACCGATGTGTCATTGACGAAGGTGCATCCATGTGCATCATGTCAAAGAATGTATGGCAGAAGTTAGGAGCCCCAGAACTCAAACCTTCCATCATTACTCTTAGAGCATACGACGGCCGGCCCTCGACCCTTGTCGGTCTCTTCCAAAATGTACCGGTCTGCTTAGCCGGGAAAATGGTCCACATAGACATTGAAGTCTTCGACGCCCACTTGGATTACAATATACTCCTTGGGTGGAGTTACATGTATGCCATGTTTGCCATAGCATCCTCTGTTTTCCGCATCATGATATTCCCCCACGAGGATCGAATCATTACAGTAGACTAGTTGGCGCACACTGAAAAGCATCCTTTGACCAACACAGATACGGTTCTACCCTATGTAGACACAGCCATTGATGGTCTTGTACAGTATCAAGAATATTTCCCTGGCCAATTCAAACCGTCGTCGGTCCTAGGATCATTCCTAGGAGATCCTCCTATTATCCCTGAGGTATTGCCCGATGCCACAGAGGCCCCGGTGTGCATGATGTCCACATCAAGCACCGAGGTTGGTTAAGACACGGACTCAAGTAGTAACGACATCGAGGCATCAGCTACTGTAGCCTCCATAGTATATGTCGCCTCCCAAACTCCTTTCCTTTACCTACCTCCTGGCTTCACCTCCCTGCAGGTCTTGGCAACACTGGTACTACCCAACATATCGTTGGAATTCCTAGTGTGGTATCTTATTCCCCCTCCAGTAACGCCATCTACCAATGCTACTACACTTGGGTTACAGCCCCCTGATCCCGAGGAGCCCCAACCTACCCAAGTAGTAGCCAAAACCGCCCCCGCAAGGGAAATCCCCACTGCAAAACCGGCAACCACGGTAAAGAAAATCACCAAGAAAGGAAAGAAAGTGGTGACCCCCACCATACAGAGGAAGTCATCAGCCTATGCTATATGTGATTTCATAGGACACCCTACTCACATATGCTTGGAGTTGGACGAGTTAAAACCACTCCTCGGCTGCGAGGTAGGCACCTCAAAACGACATTCCCATAAAAAGGAACTTGCCACAAAAAGTACAGGAAAACTGTTGCGTACCAATCACGCATGTGTCCTCTGTGACACCTATGGGCATTATACCCACCATTGTCTAGAAATACCATGGTATAGGGACGCCTTACACACGATCGAGCGATCCTATCAAGAGGATCCCTCCATCCAGTATATTAATGACGAGCCGTGCACCATCTTGTACTTACAAAAGGAGCCCCGATACGTAGAGAACCCCCTGTAATACCCATTATACGTTGCACTATATGCGATGAACGTGGCCACTACCTTGAAGAGTGTGCCACATTGGAACTCATTCACAGATGGTATCCAATCGAAAGGGTCTACTACGTGGGACTCCGGGCAACACAATTCACATGCTCATTATGCACCGACAATCACTTCTTGGAGGATTGTCAATACATACCTCGCTTCTGACTAGCCCTTGCTAGCCTCCGCTTAGCCATAGTTCATCTCTCCCAAGAAGACGATATGGATGTCGAATCCATCAGCAGCTCCATGACCCAAGCAGAGGAGATGAGCGGGTCTATCATGTTCTTGACATCCGAAGAACAACCTAGCAGGGAACCCATAGTTACCCCTACAGGCACTTCACGAAACCCACCCGCATGCACGTTATGAAAGAAGAAGGACCATATAATAGTCCACTGCCCCGACTTAGCAGCATACCGAAAATGGTACCCCGCCCAGCCTCAGACCACGTACGATGGGAGACCCATATCATGGACATTTTTCCTGATATGTCAAGGTAATCATTATGACCGACATTGTACTTATGTCTCACGAATCCGTCCCACTATCGACATGATTAATGCCATAGAAAAGAGGACGAGTGACCTCCAGGAATGGCATAAAAGATATGTTGTCGGCTCAACATCCCCACCACCACGATGGTGTTATAAGCCAGATAAGGCCACACACCAACCATGTAAACCCCAGGCTAAGCCTAGGATAACATGCGGCCTATGTGATCTAAAAAATCACCTAATCAACCAATGCAGAGAACTTAAACCCCTTGCAAATAGTCTCCGCATAATCTCTTCTCTCCCCAAAAAGCCTCTCTCTAATCAAGAGAAAATCACACGCACTTACTGCTATATTTTCTCACACTTTTATCATACATTTAAGTGCACGCATCTCCCCAAGCTGAGAGTAGCTCGAGCAGCATTAAGTCAGCCACCCACCAAAAAGGGAGGCAAGTTTCAACCCACGATGCAAAAATGGAAACAGAAGACGATTTGGTCCACAACAGACCCTTTCCAAGCATCCACATTTGGAACATCGAGTAGTGTAGATTCTCACACTATCTACTCTATCAGCACTATGATACCTTGCACCATTTGCACCGGTCATAATCACGTGCCAGAGGGATGTCCGTTGCTACAAACACTCAGACATCTCTGTGATAAAATCAACTTCCATCTACCGAGAATTGACTATCCTAGCGGGAAGGCCAACTATCGGCTCAATCAGGACTTCAATGCGGAGATCCTTCCCCCGTCGCATGCCAGTGACACAACTCATCACATACGACTTGTGTCATCGCACGCCCAAAACAAGATTTCAACAACCTCCCCGTCACCGAAATTCGGTTTTATTCCTGTCACATATAACTAAGGCACCTTACACCCTTGTATCGATTTGCGCAAGATCCAAAACTTGCATACAGCCATTGAACTCCTTGATGATACCCAGCCTCTAGAACAAAACCTAGTACAACTAGAGCTAGTTGATGAAAATAGGTGTCAATCGCTGCAATGTAATTGGGCCCATAAGAAAAGGGTAAAAGCATCATTTGACTGCCACATCACCCCTCGCTCATTTACTGAAGGAGAGCTAGTCCTTTGCTATGATGTTGCAAAAGAAGCCTTAGGGCCAGGAAAGTTTGAAACCCTATGGAAAGGGACCTATATCATCAAAAATTGCCTGCGACAGGGGGCATACATCTTGACGGAATCGGACGAGACCTACCTCACTAACCCTGCCAACGGCCTTTACCTCAAGAAATTCTACCCATAAGGGCCCCTGTAGCCCTTATCCCCTAAAGCTAGTGTACACAAAAACCCCAACACCGAAATATTTTTGACCCAAAAAACCTAAGCGCTCCCGAAATATCACCATGGATCACTAACTTGAACCTTATTTCGGATTTGATAATGGAGCATCGCGATGGTCTCAAAACTTAGTTGCAACCGCCTGGGTCATCTAGTACCCTGATCGATCACCACTATGTTCAAACGGCGTGTGCATCGGTTCAACAACCAACAATCAGGCAAAGTATGATGTCGTTATCGGACTTATGTGCGAGGCCCTCCACCAGGGCATCCGCCATGTGCATGTCTACCTAGATTCCCAGTTATTAGTCTTGCAGTTAAACCAAACATTTGAAACCAGAGATGCAAACCTATTTAGAAAATATTTGTGTGCCAGAAGATTAAGCAGACAATTTTATTATATTACATTCTCACATGTATTAAGGAGTCAAAACCAAGCAGATGATTGCATAGCTAACAATATCCTAGACTGGAATGCATCGTGAGAAAACCACCATACATAAAAACCAAAAACATGTATATCCATTAGCATAACACAAGTGCATAAACCGAAATAGACATCACACCATGTAGAGCCGCAAAAGAGATCCCTCATATATATATCAAAAAATATGTGTATCAAAGTACAAAAATAGTATCACTGGCCCATTGGCCAACCCAAAAATACAGAGGTCATCAAAAATAAGGGAAGCATCCTCATAATGGGTGCTTTCACTATGTACAAATCTACCCAAGGGGTTTCCCCCTCAGGAGGAGCACCTAGGCCCACCACTGCTCCTGGTACCACAACTGGAGTTGTTTTCACCATTGCGATAGCCACCCATCATAGAGTAGGCCGGTAGTCCCTCTCGCGGGCCATCATTGTCTCTAGAAATATCTCCTCGAAGTCATTCATAAGACCTTGAGCAGGCATCCTGTGGGTCAATCGGTCCTCTCGACCTTGGAATTCCTCCAGAGCCTCTACCTGAGCTATAAGTGATGTGATGCGTGCCTAAGCCGCATCTGCATGAGCTCTCTCAGCCGCTACCTCAGCCACACTGGTACTGCTACCCTCACTGGAGGGACCAACACCATCCCCGCCAAGTCTACCAGCACCCTTGCCTGATTCACCTACGGCACCACCCCCCCCCCCCCTTGACCACCAGGCGGTCTTGGTAGAGGGTTGTGAGCCACTAGTCAGGCCACTTGGCGTCCCACCTCGCCAACACCTGCACGAGTAACCAAAATAATTTCAGTGTCAATGAAAAACACTCAAGTACACAAAAAACTTGAGTAAATGGAGAAATATAACACATACCTGTGGGACCCCAAACATAACCAAAAGGGAGACCAATATCTGGATCACCCTGAAAGTCCATCCCGCGTAAGGGTATGGCAAGAACATCTGCGGATTGGCCTCGAACCAAGCCTCCGTCGTGTCGTTCCAATAACTACCTACCCTGCCACCACTACCACGTGGCATCACTAGAGCCCACCTCCTCATACGTGGTCCCTCGACCCCCCAATAGGCACAGCCACTACAGGCCTCAACATCACGACCCTCTCGTACATGATGCTGCACAAAATGCTGGCGTATGAAAATAATTTGGATCCATGCTGGACCCAGTTCAGTTGTGACACCATACCATAAAAACAGAAACGAGAAAAATCAAAGAAATTTTCGTTCCTCAAATAGCATAAAAGTACTAGTTGTGGGCCCGATGCCCTATGAGGCGCAAACGACACCGCCAGTTGCACAATAACAGCCAGAGCACACCGCTTGGCCACATCTGTCACTGAGGTGATATTGATGCACCCCTCAATAAGAGGCACACCACCGCAATTCCTCCTCCAGAACCTATCCATGTTCACCCGTCCAGTAGGAAGTGGATACCTCAGCGCCTCTCCCTGAGGTAGTAATCCGGTCACAAAATAAATATCTGTCTCGGAATGGATAATCAGGTTCTTCCCCCTCAAGACAAACATGCTGCACCTCCTGCACCAATGTCGTATGATATAACGTAACAGATAGTCCTGTGACCGAAGGAACTCATTTTCGGCAAACTTTACGAGGCCCCATGCGGCCAACTGATGGCGCGCCCCAGCATCAACAGCTAGAGTGGTCCGGATCTCGGGCCAATCTCGTTCTCTCCACACCAACCTGCCAAGCAACAGGAAACCATCAATCCAAAGGAGGAAAATCATAAGGGATAGAAAAAACCCAAGTTTTTTCAATAATATTGCCCTTTCGTGCTTGTCTCTCAGACAGGTGCGCCGTTGCGTGCATGCTTCATTCACAGGCACGCCCTTGCACGCAAAGACGTAGGAACAATGCACCCTCGCACGGCTATACCTGAGAAATAAGCACAAGGGGGGCGCCTATTTGCTTTGATCGCCTGTGAAATCTAGGGCAATAAGCCCCTTTGAGGCCATACAAACCTAATTTGTACGGCCCCTGGCGTCACCAAACTGAAAAAATTAAAATGCAGGACATCATGAGAGTTACCTTGACATAGTATCGCTAATCCCCAGTACACAAGCTGACCACAATGGCAAGAAAGGCTCTGCTATCACCTCTGATCTCCCAAAACTCAACAAGTACAAATGAATAGGATTAGGGTCATAATCCCTTATTTATTGCCCTTTTCCAAAAATTCGAAGGTCCATAACAGGAGATCAGAAGGTCCATTCTGCAAACCATAAGTTGCACCATCATCAGTATACCATGATGAATGAAAACGATGCCCTACATTCACTTTTCGAAGAAATATTTTTTCAAGTGCCAACAGGTATGCACCCTCCCATCTTCCTTTCCAAAATTCATGTTTTTCAATACTATTGGATGAAAAGAAGATTCTTTCACTTGCGGTAGTTGTTTTTGTAGGAAGAACCCGCAAACCATTCACAACACCCACCACCGAAAGTTTGGGAGTAGGTATCATTCTACCCTCAGCATGATAGAGTCCCAGAAAACTTTGCATATCCTGACATCATTTCTCCATTAGAAATAAACCATAGGGTCCTCATACCCGACCACAATTATCATCACCTCACCCTACATATGATAAATGTCTGCGATGGTCGGTAGAGCCTCCCCTCCATGGCGATCATCATCCCAAGTAGACCATACATCACCCCACAAGTGACGCCATGGCCATACCATTTTTAGTCCGGGAAGCACCTCATGCCCATCCACATACCATGCATAAGGTCAAGTTCACCATTTAAACTAACCCCCTTCCCGGACGATCGGGTTGTACAAGCATAATGAAAGTGCACCTCCGCGCACCGCATTTGGCCCACCATACCTCCATCAACATTAACCCAGCTGCGACATCTTCCGCTTCATCAACCCCACACATGAGACCAACCAATTGGACCCCTACCCCTAGAAAAACACTGTCCTCACACCATCTAGTGAGAGACCCTCTTTCATGTTTTGGGGTACCCGTCTCTATGTTTTGTACAAACCAAACCCCATTATTTTATTCTTTTGGTAAGTGTACAAAGATCACAAACAACACCTTTCACCTCTTCACCCTCATATTGAAATTTTTCCTCCCATGGCAGCAGTCCCCCATCTCCCTTGGTCGAATTATTTCATACCCCCCATGCATGCACCATTACGACAATAATAGCCGGTTCATACCTGCCCTGGAAGTCCTACTGACCCCAGGGATTTTTCCCTTCAGAAAAACCTATGACTTCTGCCAAGCTACTCAAATATACTTCGACCTCGGGCCACTGAATCCCCATCATCCGTTTTCAGCTACCTCTCACCAACATGCCTATGTTAAACCCATTATGGTTCGGTTAAGGCTTCCTTTTTGTCGACATCAACACCTCTTTTCCAAAAAGGAAGCGGTACCTTGGATGACCCCTCCAAAAAGGAAGTGGTACCTTGGTATCGTACCTTACAAACATTTCACTTTGATCAAAATCCATTCGAAGACCCATGCCTTTAAAAGTGTCTCTGACAACAATGCTTACATGGGAAGATCCCAACCAGTACATATGCGTACATTGTGTAATGATATTCCATACCAAGATTACGCATATGGGTACCACATTCCACCTATCATCAAAGAAAAAATGCCCCTGAGGGTGTCAGCAGTCATCGTCAGCAACCACCAACATCACTACCACAGTAGTGACACAGACAACACATGTATCTGTCAATTTTGTTTAACTAGCCATAGCATCACAAGCATGGGACATGCCTGCCTCGTTGAAAATTTTCAAATATGTTGTATATTTTTTATTCTTGCAAGGGGTCCCTTAGGCCATGGTTATCTCGGAACTAGTGCAAGGTGTTGTCTATTCTACACGCAGGCCTCTCTTTCTCTCTCTCTCTCTCTACGTACGATACAGAAAAGAAACTATAATGTATTTAAGCTATACAGTTCTTCCTAGACCTCACACATTAGGGGGCATCTGTTAACACTGGAAAATCATACAGTAGAAAATTACATTAGTTAACATCGAGCCTAAGGATTTACAGGACAGGGATACATTATGGAATAAAAAATTATTTAAATTCTCTAAGGTTTTAAGAACATCAAATTTGAACTAGTCATAAATGCTCAAATGCGCGCTTTTTCCTTCGAAAAGAGTGCCTTCTGTGCGCACTGGAGACCAATAAGTGTGCATTCCTGGAAGTATCAAAAAGTCACTTTCCGAGACCACAAGCAAGCAAAGGACAGTTTCTCCTTATGTGAAGGTCGCCTAAGGACGGCACCAATGCCTCCTTAGGCCTTGTCTAAGCACAAAAAAGCATATTTCAGCACAATGGAATCATGCCCCTCCCTTGGGTCACCATCCATCATGTACCAAGGGAGGGAAGGAGGTTTGAAAGCTCACCTATATAAACCCACAAAGAGATGAACAATGTGTGATCACAAGGTTATGCTGGCCAAAGTTTCCCAAGAAACACCAGTAGTTTGTGTGACCCAAGGAGCTAAAGAAGAGGACTCGATTGTTGGCCACCCAACAATATTAGTCCATTGCAGCAGAGAGAGAGAGTTGAACTGCATCAAAAGGCAGAATTTGAAGGACAAACATCCTTGCATCGGGTCCTAGAGCCACTTCCTAGGCCCTTTGGCAAGTGGGTAAGATTTTTTTTCATTCCAAGTTTTCAATAAGAAGAAGGCCATTGAGTCGTTGTTTACCTTGTTATTGTTTGGAACTCTCTATATAGCTTCTTTTGTGTTTTTAGTTTTAGTTTTTTAATAGAGCATACTTTAGTGTATTACTTCATTTAAGTTTTATACTTCTGAGCTCCCCCGAGATACTAACTATTACTTTTGGTTTAGAGAAAATACCACATTCTCTAAATGTGTGTGATTTCGTACACCCGTGTTTCGAATCCACCACAACATTCGGTATGAGTCTTTTTCCTCAATTTATGTTATTATTTGTCTCTACTCTTATGGGCTTAATTTTTATTTTTAAGTAACTATTTACTCAGAAATCTGTCTTATAAAATTGATTTATTGAATAGTGATATGTTGTGAACTATTTCCGCATGTTATTGTTTAATTATTCAAGTTATTGATTAAATAATCAATATCATTTTGAGAACTACTTCATGAGTGTTGTTGATTGATTATTTCAGTTAAAAGGTATCTAGGTAGAATGTGTTTGGTATTGACAATATCAGTTAATTGAACTACTTCGTTAGCTTGATATTTTTTTAAAACAAACATATTTAAATCTCAAATATTTAAAACATCTTGCTCTCAGTTGGGATAGATCTATTTCTGCCTAATTGAGATAGGATTAAAATATTTTCTTTTGCTTTCATCTTATAATAATATCGCATTTATATTAAATTATACATCCCTAAAAATTCCTCTTCCTAAAGAGGTAGAACTTTAATTGTGGCTTGGCTAAGCCCAAATTAGCTTAAGGATCACTTTCTTATCCGATCGGCAAGAGAAATGATCTGATGTCTCTTTCCCATTGGTAGATAAAAGTCATATTCTAAGCCAATGGAGATTGAGAGAAGGTAACTGGACCTAGTTAAACTAGTCTGAGCCACTATTCCAAATGGAAAAGGAACTGCTTTAAGGTCTGGACCGGGTGGTTATCCCCCATCATGTTGTTGCAGCGAATTTCGAGGTCTCAACAGAAGTAGAGGGGCGTGTTAGGTCCCTATAATACTAGTATATTCTCCTTATTTTTATTGTTAGTGTAGCTGCCTATTGTTATTTTTGTTCCCATGTATCCCCCATGTTGTTATTATTGTGCCCCATAGAAGCCCACTTTTGTTATTATTGTTCCCTGACATTATTATTGATATGTAGGCTTTGATTATATTGTGACCATTTAGACCCCTATATATATCAATAAGGTCTTATCATTTGTATCATCCAAGAATTGTTCATTTATGTAATGTAAAGGAGGTTTCCCCCTCAAAGACGATCATTTTTAAGTCATTGATCTAGATTTTCTTCTATTTTGTGAGATG
This sequence comes from Pinus albicaulis, assembly GCA_034641835.2. NCBI lineage: Eukaryota > Viridiplantae > Streptophyta > Pinopsida > Pinales > Pinaceae > Pinus > Pinus albicaulis. Next base: position 923,913,024 of record CM076581.1, on the reverse strand, counting down.
GTTGCATAACAACAAGTCCAAAATTCATGTTTAAGTTCAAAATTATTTTGGAATTCTAAAGGTTATTTAGAAGTCTAAAGGTCATTAGAAGTTGAAAATTCATATGGGAAGTTCAAGGGTCATGGGGATATGAAGAGTCATACTTGTAGCTATAAAAGAAACCTCATTACTCAAAGAAAGGACTTTTCACCTTGGCTTCTCCCACAAGGCATTAGAGATATAGAGATAGTTCTTTTGGAGAGAAACTAGTGGCTCTAACGCTCCACTATTGGAGCTAAGGGTGTTCATTATACTCATGTATATTGAAACTTTTTCTTAATGCTTGAAGCCTACTGGGCCAACACATTTTCATGCATAGATCGTGGATGTTTTAAGAACATTCTTTGAATGTTTGTGGTTTATGTTTACGTTCTCATGCATTAGAGAAATTGAACTATTTTTGTGGCTTTAGTGCTTATTTTATTGAAAGTGGGTTGTCATGGTTATAATGATCATTGTAACTATGTGAACTATTTTGCTTGATGACTAATTATTATTCCTCATTTATGTGCATGCGTATTTACGAGAATAGTACTATTACTTTTCTTTTATAGATTCAATTTGTTTTCCTTGCAATGAAAGAACCTTGATAAATTTTCAATTGAACATTTCACAAGGCACATTTGCTTGCTCATTCAAAAGCACATGTGTGCTACTCTCTTATGCTAATTTCTCAACGCAAGGAAAATATAAGTAAATGGTGTTCGTGCCATATTATGGATGGGACTCTTATACCAAACAGTGTGAGGTATAATTAGTACTTCATATCCGGGAGATCCCCTGTATGTTGGCAGGATCCAACACCATCAACATTTTGGCACTAGAAGGAGGGACACCACATTTTTATGGTTCATATTTTACCTCACCCCAACAGCGAAGCATCTGGGAAAGGTAGTAAGAGTCAGAGTTTAACTCCAACTCCTATTCATGAGATTGAAGAATATTCTCATCTTGGTCCAAAATAAATTTTTGAATTTATTTAAGATCAAATCCAGAAACTCTGACCTATTACTTGTTAGTTTACAAGGGCCCTTGGATTACTTCCTGTTGCTCATACCCTTCTGCATAATCCAATAAATAAAGAGACAACTCGTAAACATACTATGGACCTCTGGATGTCGAAACGAGGCCCGTGATAGCTCGTTGGAAAGCCCTGGATGTCTAGTTTTTGGAACTACTTGATTTTTCCAAAACTGATCCTTGGAAGTCTGTCAAAAGGTGGAATGAGTGAAAAAACCTAGGGGTCTCATCTCCTGATATGTGAGGCAGAAAGGTGAATTTTCACTGATTTTTTCCTCTTTGGGGGACCAAAACACCTCCTTTGGATCAGAAAGTTTGTGAGTAGCTGCCCCCAAATTTAATCCATCCAAAAAAATGACTTTCATGAGCTGAGGATGCTCCTAGCACCCATGGCAGTGCCTAGAAAAATGTGCAATTAGGGCCAAAAAACACAAAAAAAAAATCATGTCAAAATTTTCTCAATTTTGGCGAGCAAGCCCCTTATGGGTTCTTAGAAGCATGTAACAAATCTGAGGCCAAGATTTCGAGCCTAGATATGCCTTTTTCCACTTTTTCCACTAGGCGCCTCTTTTGGGCAATTTTGAGCCTTTCTTGAGCAAGTTTGAGCTTTCTTCAGGCAAATTGGTTCAATTTCTTGTAGTTCCCGGTCATTTTCCTTTGCAGACCCAAGTCTCTATTTTCTTTCTCTAATTTATCCTCCAAATTCTTGTTGGCTCTTTCAAGCCATGATTCTTTATAATTTTCTATTTCTTGGGCGAGCAATTGTGTGAGAGGATAAGATCGAACAAGGGCTGCTTCTTCTTCCTTCTTTTTCTCCAAAGCTTTCCTAAGATCCATAGTCCTAGGCCTTTTTCTTATTGGCTGCTCTTCTTCTTCAGTATCATCAAATTAGCCCATATACTCTTCAAGCTTGACTTGTGCTTTGTAGGCTTCCCTTTGGTATTTGAATGCCCGGGCCTCATAAACTGCCATTTGACCAATCATTTGTTTATTTTTCATTTGTAGAACATGTATGAGGTCCTTTGACCTTTCTAGATCAGTTTCTAAGTCATGGATTTGGGCTTCTCTGTTTTGAAAAAGAGACTTAATAATTCTAGCTTCATCATCTCTAGCATCACTGTCTATTTTTATGATGTCAAACTCTCTTTCCTTTTCATGACTACTCTCCTGCTGTTCAAATTTTTCTTTACCCTTGCTTTGGATAGACTTATTTGTCCTTTTTCTCTTTGGAAATTCAACAATACTCTTCTTAGGAAATTTTCTTCTACTCCTTAGCGCCCTAGTGACATTACTAGTCACTCCTGGAGTGATTTTATTCTTAGTAGATTTGGTGTTTTTAGGCTTCACCACTTTTGGAGGAAGAGTCATGACCCCTTGCCTAGAAGAGGTAGCTAGCACATGCTCTTGGCTGTGTTAAGGATGTTTCATTACTTGCAATTGTTCAGCTTGATTTTTCACATTGCTGCCTTCATCATCATCTGCTTTGCTTCCCTATTCATTGTTTTCCTCACTGTCTTGAGTTTGTTTAGGGCTGCCAGCTTCATCATCCTCTTCTGCTGCTTGACCATCTTTACTGTCTACCTGTAGACTTCCTTGTTTACCCTCCTTAATGTCTTGAACTTGTTGAGGGCTGCCTTTATTATGACTGTCTCCTTTAGACTTTGTGTGTGGGCTGCCACCATGGTCATTGTGCTTAGAATATTCATTATTCCCTTGAGGATTGTCCTCCTGATCACTGTGATACTGATGGTCACTTTTTCTTTCATCACTGCTTTGAAACTCTTCCCTTTGCTCTTCATCACCACCAACCTGCTGCTCTTCATCCTCACTATTTCCTTGCTCATTTTCACTGCTCTGTTTCTCTTCATCATCACTAATTTTCTGCTCATGGTCACTACCCTGTGATTTTTCACTTGGTTCATGTTCACTAATTTTCTTAGTGTCCCTATGTTCCTCATCACCACTAACCTCATGCCTGCTTTCATAAGACTGCTCTTTTTCACTATCAATCATGGGAGATGTTTTCCTTTGAGGAGTATTTTGACTTGATGGAGGAGAGACATAGTGAGTGGAGGGTGAGGAGGATATGTGAGATGGGCCATGAGATGAAGAGGTAGTGGAAAAATCTGGATGAGAAATGAAAGTCTCCCAAGACACTGTGAAGGATGATGATTTTGATGAGAGAATGATGGAAAAGACTAGCTTTTTGCTGAGCAGGAGGTCTCTTTTGAACAAGGGAGGACATCTTGTCTATGCCTTTTGCATAGGAAGAAAGGGAGATTTAACAATTGAGTCCTTGTGAAATGCATGATAAGGCTCTTGATGTGATAGGAATAAATCTGGGAAAACCTCCCTTCACATGTGAAATACTTCATGATAACTCTCATGAGGGGGGAAATGATACTCAATAAGTGAGAAAAAACAAATATAGCTTGGCAAGCATCCTGATGATCTGGTTTTAGGAAGGGTTTATAGTGATTTAGATCCAGGTATGCCTGTTTGAACCACTTTTCTCCTAGATAGGGGATCTTAGTTGCTTTGGAGACAACCCTGGGAGTGAGTTTAAAATCCAGACTTGCTAGGTGGACATGTTTTCCTTGCAGCCTCAAGGCGAAAAATTGTGTTAAGGGAGGGAAATTGGTGACCTCCTGGACTTTTTGGTAAAAATCAAGGCAACCCACCTCATGGAAGTTAAAAAGAACCGAAGGGGAGTCATTAATTTCCTAAGTTGTAACAGGCTCAAACCTTTTGTGAAATCCACCCTTGCTGACTTTCTTTGGAGGCATAGATTTGTTTAGGATTTCCTTTCACTATCTTATCAAAACAGGCCTTCAAAATGAACTAAAAATATAACTCTCCTTTGAGCACTGCTTTTCTCTTTTAAAACTATGTTTGGATTTTTAACCAAGACAGGCCTTTTCAACTGATATCAATCCTTTTCTCAAAAAAATGGGTTTTTGCTTTTCATCACATTGCAAACACATTTTTTATTTTGAAAACAAGCCCTTTTTCATTTAGCACAAAAGCTATTTTTCTCTTTGTGGATTGTGTTTCTTTGTCAAACAATCAAACCCAAACAAGTTTTTTAAACTGACAAGGTTCCTTCCTCCTTAAACACTATCTTGTTCTCTCTTAGTAAACATGGTGATTTTTAGGAATAAACTGTGTTTTACTTAACCAAATTGACTCTTAACACCTCTTCCAACTCAAAAACTTAGGCAAAGAGAACAATAAATACCTCTCAAAATGTGTTGTGCACTTTTGGAGAAAGTTTCACTGGGCAAAAATCTGATTTGAGGTGAGTTGAAAGTGTGTTGAGCAGTGCTACGCTTCTGTGCACAGGCGTGTAGCACCTGCACACCCTGTGGTGTTGTCGGTTCGGGCAGTGGGCGCCTGCTGAACGCTGGGTGGGCTGGTTGATTAACACGCACAGGCGCGTTGTGTGATCCTATAGGCATGTTGCGCCGTGTGTAAAATCCTTTGTAAAGACGCTACAGGTGCATCGCGCTAACTTACAGGCGTGTCGCGTCGTGAAATTCTCCCACTGCTTGCCCAAGGTTTGATAGAAACGCTCTTCTTTTTCTCCTTTGCACAAAATAGAAAATGACCTTCTCCATTGAGAGCCTTTATAGCTCTTTTAAAATGTTTTTGAACGCATTTTTCCTCCTTGTGGTGACTTTGACCTTTTACCTTCGCCTTTGTATTAAAATAAAATAACTTTTCCTTTTTCAAACAACATTGTTTTTGAAAAATCCATTTGACATGAAAAAGGCTCTCACTGTGGATTAATGACACTTTTTCTCAACCACAGAATTAACACTGGGCAACCTAACCATCTGCTCATTTTGAAGGAGGTCTTATGCAACTATGGTAAGTGGGCCCTCTGCTTATTTGGGAAGGAGGCCTATGTTTGAAAAATTGCATGGGTGCTTGTCCTATACTCCATGTTTCAACCCCTTTAAAGCTCTATCTACTTATTTGAAAAAGGTTGTTTTCAACATTTAAAACTTGATCTCATCATTTGGTGGAAGGCATTTAAAAACTATAATAGGCTTGTCTGAATGAAAGATGCCTCTTTTACATAAATCACCTATGTGAATTTCTCTTTCTATTAGTTTCAGAAGTCACCTTTGATCAGAGCTTGCTGTACCTTTTTACCTTTTATATGAGGTTGCTTTGATCAAATTCTAGCCTTGGTTTGTCAGTGAATGCACTCTCTCAAATACTATCTCTCAAACTGCCTATTACTGACAAATGTTTCCAAACATTGTCAATATTTGATGAATTTTAACCCTCTGCTTATTTGAAGGAGGTCCTCTTAAACATAGAAACTTCATCCATCTCAACACTGCTACATCATTTGAAGATTTTTCTATCGAACCAGTTTTCTATGGGCCCTATGCTTATCATGAAGGAGGCAATGTTTGACAACCGCATGGGCACTTTATGTATACATTAGGCTTTCAACCTCTTACAGTTTTCTAAGGGCCTATCTCTGTTTTGTAAATGAGGAATGTTTTTTAAACAAACTAGCTTTGTAACTTCTCTAGTTTATCAATTGCAAAATTTATCTTTAAACAAAACCTTGCCCAACCTTTTTAATCAATTGAAGAAGTTTCTCTTCAACCCTTGAACCTTGTAACTGTCATAGATGTAGGTACTAAGCACAAAACTGCTTGTTTTCTTTGTTACTTTTTTTAACTAGACCATTTAGGGGTAAAATTTAATCTTTCCACTTGTCACTTTTGAATATCCTCAAACAAATGTGGGCCCTCTGCTTAAAACTACCCATTACTGACAATTTTTTCCAAACAATGTCAATATTTGATGAATTTTGACCCTCTTCGTATTTGAAGGAGGTCCTCTTAAACATAGAAACTTCATCTATCTCAACATTGTACCTTGTTGTGTAATATATGTCTTTGCTTTGTACTATGTTACTGTGAAGTTTTCCTTTAGGGAGTATATGCTGCAATTGGTACATGGGGAGCGCTTCACTACTAAACATCTTTGAAACAAATCTTCCCTTGACTGTGTTTTCAAAGGGTGCAGTGAAATTGTTTGTGATAGTCCTTCAAAGCTTAGTTCATGTTAAGGTATAAGGAGCAACTGTTCTTCATTATACCCTCACCATGATGCCTAATTTGCTTTAACACTCTTTTTTGCCAGAAGACTACCACTGTTGGTGTATAAGGCTGATTTGTAGGGCTGGCCATAATCTGCACTTCTTCTGACTTCCATAGTAAACTGATACAACATGAAACTTTCTCCTGAGGTGATCCTTTTTGCTTACACTCTGCTTAGTGTCATCAATCAGTATATCCCTACAGAGATGAAAAAACATATGCTTTTGAAGTTTGGAGGGCTTTTTTGATGTTTTATGGGGATCATGCCTGATCTAATCATGTTTCTTCAGACAAGAAAAAATCCTTCTCTTTTTCTTATTTGAAAATTCTCGAGCCTTGCTAGAAAAAAAAAAAAGTGACCTCTTTGATGGTGCGTGACCTAGGGGTAGACAAGGGTTTTGGCTTTGGAAAATAGCAAGACATGATGGCTGACTGATATTGAAGACAGAGTTTTTGGCTTAAAACAGTCTTGCCAAGGAATTTTCCCTAAAACACCACCACCTAGACCTACATACTTTGTCATGGATTTTGAATGGCTTCTTGGGCATGAGTAGGTTATCACATGACAAAGTTATCAGTGAGAGAGAGGTAGATACTTTGTTAAATGTTGGACAGTGAGTTGCATGAGAAACAAAGGATTTTGATGGTAGAGAGGCAAACTTATAACAGATATAGACAGGGAGGCTTTGCTGAACCGAGATAGGTAGGGAAACTGGAGGGTTTTTATCATCATAGGCTGAAGGAGAGGGGTAGGAAAACAAAAAATTGTTTGAGGTGTTTTCTAGATGACAAATTTACAGATTGAGATTAGTTTCTAGAAAACTTAGCCAAGGAATCTAGTCATCAAAACAGGTAAAAATACTGATGACTAATAGATTATAACATCATTGAATATATGAAGAGAGATCATGTCAACATTTCAATCTATGAGCTCGCAAATATTACAGGTTGACATGAGCTTCTTTTCCAAGAATTTTCATTACATCCTCTGTTAGGTGGCCAAGTCTATTCTTCTCAAGCCATGTCTAGTAAGTCTCTTAGTATTCTCGAATCTTTAGTTAATGTTGTAAATTTAAATACCAACATTCTCTGCATCCCTTTTCTCTTTACATTTGAAATATTTAATTATAATTTACTTAATTTTTTGGTTGATTTTGCTGCATCCACAAACACAATGCCTCTATCTGTAGTCAATAAAATTAATGCTAAATTGGATAAAACTGATGCACAAATCATTTAGTGGGATAGATCACTATTCTAGAAAATTGGTTAACTCAACAATGTTATCATTCACTTGTCATCATATCATAGAGCGCACCATTTCATTAACATTTTTATTGTGGACATGCATGATGCCTATGGTTTACTGTTGAGTAGAGATTGGTCTAGTGCTATATAGATATTTATCAACATATTGGACACAATTATGGCTTCCATATAAGGGTAGTAACAACCAGATTCAAGTGGAAAGTGAGCCCTACATGAAGTATATTATGACACTGCTTGCGGGACATAATGAGTCTGTGGCTTTGCAAACATTTTTTTTGAATTTTTTTCCTAGAGATTGATCATGAGTGTTATCAAGCACATCCATCACCCATCTCATTAGATACACAGTTGGATCTCCTTCCTTGTAGTCCAACTAGTGCAAATGAATCGTGTAATATAGGTGTACATAGTAGTAGTAATGTAGGAATTAGATTAGTAGCTACTAATTTTTGGAAATTTGTATTTCAACAGTTCTAAGACTCAGGATGGATTTGGAGCTTTTTTTTTCTTACAGACCCACATAACAAGAGGTACATTTTATCATGCTTCTTGGAGTTCGAGTGCACAAACAACATTACCGAATATGAAGCACTCATTCTGAGATTAAAGAAATCCATTGACCTCAAGGTAGAGGTGCTTAAGCTAATTGGTGACTCATAGGTTGCCACCTTCCAGGTATGGAACATTATCCATTGTGTTTCAAAAAATTTGAAAAACTATCAATAAGAGATATGACGAATTATTTCTCATTTTAAAGAATTTAATATTATTTTCTTTCCTAGCGTTAGAAATTCCACTGTATATACATTGGCTAATGCAATTGTTAGGATGTCACCTTTAAGAGATAGATTTTGTATTGATATTATTTATAAGCCATATGTGCTTGATAACATAACTAATTTTCATGTTTTTAATGAAGACCAACAAATACTAAATTTTATGTCTAATGCAAACGTGTTTAAGATGCGCCCATTGAATATGATGAGCACGATAAGGCTTTGTAGGGTGCAATTGATGCAACGAGAGGGAATACTATGCCTAAAGATGCAACATCTCTAGAAAAACTCAATGACCTGCAAAACCATTTCATAGGAGTAGTTAACACTAATACTCATAGCTCAAAGTTATCATATGAAAAACTCAACTTGGGAACCCAAGACGATCCTAAATATTTAAAACTTGGTACATGTTGTTCTCCACAAGAATGACAAGCATTTATTCATCTTTTAAATTAGTACCGTGATGTGTTTTCATGGACATGTGATGATTTAAATACATATGATACGTGTATTATCCAACACGTTATTCCTATTAAAGAAGGGGTAAAGTTATTTCAACAGAACCCAAGGAAAGTTCATCAAACACTTGAGCCCTTGATCCAAAAAGAGTTAAGGAAGTTGTTGGATGCCCGTATCATATTCAAAGTAAGAAATTATACTTGGGTTTCCAACTTGGTCCCTGTGAGGAAAAAGTCTGGTGAGATACACCTATGTGTATATTTTCACAACCTCAACCAGGCATCAAATAAATATAACTACCTAGTGCCATCTATGGAACATATATTCCGAATAGTATATGGGTCAGAGATGCTCTCGTTTTTAGGTGGATTCTTTGGATATAATCAGGTGCTAGTAGCATAACTAGATTGTCTAAAAACCACCTTCAGGACAAAGTGGGGGATTTTTTCCTTTAAGTGCATGCCATTTGGACTTATCAATGTTGACACTAATTTTCAAAAGGATATGGACATCACATTATGTGGATTAATTGGAAAAATTTAAGTATTATATTTGAATGATGTAATTGTATTTTCAAATAAGATATCAGGCCATTTGCGTCATCTAAAGTAGATATTCAAGCGATGTCATAAATATGGGATTTCTTTTAATCCCAAAAGAGCATATTCAATGTGTCGGAAGGTACTCTCTTAGGACCCATATTATTTACTAAAAGTGGAATCAAGGTTGATCTGGAAATGGTCAAAATTTTAGCTCAAATCCCTTTTACTGCGAACAAGAAATCTATGCAATCTTTTCTGGGGAATATTAATTTCCTGCATAAGTTAATATCTGATTATGCATAGATTTTCAATCCATTGCAGGGGATGATAAAGAAAGATGAAATTTAAAAATGGGATAAAAGGGAAAAGGATGCTTTCACCCATATTAAACAATCCATTATCAATGTTCTTGCAGTATATAGTCCAGATTATGGTAAGGATTTCCTATTATATACTTTCACTTTTGATGCATCTATCATGCTTGTATTAATGCAAAAAGAAAATGAATGAAATAAACGACCTATTTATTTTATGAGTGTTGGTTTACATGGGTCATAGTTAAACATCCATGCTATTGATAAACATTCCTATACATTATATAATACAATTAATCATTTTAGGTCCTATCTCCTTAAAAATCACATGATCATATATCTGCCCCATCCAATAGTTAAAACACTTTATGTGAAATAGGAGTTGGGTGAGAAGAGAGTGAAATGGATGACCTATTTACAGGAATATCATCTGGAGTTCAAGTTGATTCATACTATTAAGGGCCATGATTGTAATATTCCTAAATTAGCATGCAGCTAATTGGAATATTAAAATCTAATTTTACTTTCTTGTCTGATGAATAAGTGGGTAGGGAGACCCATAAATCTCTTTATTAGGAATAAAACCACTTCTCATGTGAAAGTGGATCATATTTTCAGCTTAATAAATCACCTTAAGGTGTGAAAAGGGGCTAGAGCATGTGGACTGGGTCAAATTTGGCCAAATCAATAGTGTTGTCATGGAGGAGTGGACATTTATGAAGAGACAACGCAGTTTTAGATGGAGACACATTGCATGGAAGTAGTGTCATTAATAGATGGGGCTTAGGGTTTGGAAGCTCATTTATTATATAAGGAAGAGGATGTTAGCCATATTATTCATGTTATGATATGTTATGTTTTAGATTATATGGTATGTTTAGACATATATCTTTCTGTAGCTATTTAGCTGAGATTGAGTGTTGTTTAGCATCGGGTGTTCCTGATCGGGAATCCCACCTCTTCCATTGAGAAGCCCTTGGAGGAGTTTGCACTACATTTCCACATTCAAGTTTCAGACCAAGATTCAGTCTATGGTACATCATAGTTTCTGTTGAGAGATGTGCTGAGTTGCGGGGTGCAACAGTGGAAGATTGTATTGGGTGTTTTCTGAGCTAGTTTTGCAGTGGAGGAAGGTTTCATTCCATTGGGAGGCCAATAAAGGAGCCCCTTGGGATTATTTGATATATTTGGCATCAGGCCAAGGTGATTTTATCCCCTACAACACAGTTCTAGTCTATATCTACGTTATTTTAGTGAGTTGTTGTAGTGGGCAACCCAAAAATGGCCGAAAATACAAAGTTAAAATCTGGCCAAACCATTTCTGGGTTTTTCTGGATTTTTTGAGTAGAATCCATGGTTAAAATCCCAGATCATTTTGAGTACTCTAAAAACCTTTCGCATGTTGGCTCCTATGTTCATAGCTCTTAACAATTGAGATTTATATACATCTTGGGTGACTAACTGAGTGAGGGGAATAGAGATTTTTATTTTGGCAATTTCACTCTCTATGCTAAAAGGAGTTTGATTCTTGGAAATGTCTATTTCAGCCTTTTTAGTCACTGTTTTCTCAGCAAAATCAGCTTTCTGGTTTTTATTATGGACAGTATTTAAAATGGTTTTATTAGGAGCATTAGCTAATGTGCTAGTGCTACTAGGGTCACCACTATGTTTGCTAGAATTTTGATTTTTTTTCTTTGTTTTTATCAGAATTTTCAACCATTGTTTTATGGTTTTTTGTTGTATTTTTGGGAGTGTTTACAGGGCTATTTTTGCAGAGATTTTAGAGGTATTTCTCTTGGGAACTTCTTGGTTCTGTTTACTCTGAAGGTCATATTTTTTATGCACTTCCATTATAGCATTTTCAAAGCCTTGTTTGTAATCTTCAGATTCTAGGTTTTCTTCATGAGAGGGTGTATTATAGCCTTGTTCTTCTTTAGTGAGGAAAAAAATATCCTCATTGTTTACTCCCAATAAGTTTATGTGATTTCCCTCTGTTTCTTCAATCACTCCCTCATCTTCATCAACATAATTCTGTTGGAAAGGAGGCCTGATTTGTTGATCAGGGCCTCTTTGTCTAATTTGAGGGGGATTCCTTCTAATGTTTTGGTTCTGATTTTGACTCTTGTTTTAAGGAACTATTTGGTTTTCTTTAGGATAAGCTCTCTCATTCATGTTTATTCTCTCCATCATCATCTCCATGGTTCTAACTAGACTATCAATTTTGGAGTCTGATGTGGAAGGTCTAGCTTCAACTTTGTAGGTAACCTTTTTCTCTGCTTTCAATCTAGCCCTTCTAGCATTTAGGTTAGCCTCTACACTTATTGCCCCTTTCTACATATCTTCCAAAGTGAGGGGTTCTCTCTCCCTTAATTGATAACACATGTCTGGGTTGAATCCTTCAGGAAACTTTATTAAGGCTAAGCCTTGTGGGGGTTTCATTTTTTGAGGGAGTGCATTATAAACACTATTGAATCTAGTGCAATAATCTTGGATACTCTCTCTAGCATTTCTTTTAAGATTATTGTATTCTGACAGGATTTGAAGGGGGTGTTGGAATGAGGTCTCCTAACGAGCTGCGAAAATGGTCCATTTTTTATATTTTTGATTATATTTAGCCTAGCGGAGGGGTTTTGGGGTGGGTCAAAGCCCCGAATGCATTGTAATGGGTCAAAGGGTAAACTAGGGGTTCGAAAACCATGGGTTGCAGACCATAGGAAAGTCGAGGCTAGATTTTTATAAATAGAGATGCATTTTGTATTGTAAAGGATAGGAAATGATGAGCTATTGATGTGATCTATTGTTTAAGTTATCTGTTTTGGTTTTGGGGAATGGACTCCTACTGGCTGTGTGCATGGAGATCCTAGTCTAGCTGTGTGCGGACCTTGCTGCTGTGTGCACAGGTTGGGAAGGGAATTGGAATTGTAAGGAAGAATTGATGAATGAATGAATGCGAAAGATTGTTAGATAACTGAATCTATGAGTACCGTTATATGAATTACTGGTAATTGCTATACTATGCATTTTTTGTCCTTAAGCTGCGAAAGATCTGTGTATTGTGTTCTTGGATCTAGATATGTTATGTTATATTTATGTACTGCTGTGTTGATGATATAAAAAGCATATAACTATAGATATAGTTCACGTGGATGCGAATAGAGACTTAATTAACTCTGCATAGAATAAGGTAATCGGGGATTACAGGATCTAGCAATGCTCTGCTTGCTTTACCCACCCTTTCTCAGGGTGCGGAGACCTAGTTCCAACACCCACCCATACTACTTTGGTTGAGAATTTGACATGCAGAAGTAGGTCACTGCCAAAGGGCCAGTAGTATAGGGATTTATTGGCAAACCTTGCTAACTGAACCTGGGTTAGGACCCCTTGAGCCAAAAAATGGTTCCATTGCCGGTATTGGAAGAATTCTGAGAGAGGAATCAGGTAATGACAAGAGAATACTGGAAACCTGAAAGAAAAGAGATCGAATACTGGTTCGAAAGACAGATCCAGGAGTTCACAGTAAAAGAAAATTGCAGTGAGAAATTAATGGCAGAAAGGTGGACAAATAGGTACATTCTTACTGAAAGCTATGAAATATTCTTTGTAACCTTTTCGATTGAACTCCAGGAGTGGTTGGCGAGGCTTGTGGAATTATAGAAGTGCTGGAAGGACGAGCAAGTCACTCAATGGACCCCATAGATTCTTGAGCAGCTGGAGAAAACTGATAATACTATCACACGCACGGTGGATCACTTGGTGGATAGTGTGTTGGGAGGATTTGCGATGGAATTTTCCATTGATCAGTTTGTATCATACTCCGAGGCCAAGCAATGATTCTTCAAAGGATTCTGAGGAAAGTTTCTGAGGACGTTACTGTTGCCGATCAAGAAACTACTATGTGAAAAGAGAATTTTGTGTAGTCATACTGACTGAATGACCTCAGATCTAGATGGAAGTGTGACATGCAGTGGTAAATACTATTGGACCAACCTTGACGGAGGGAGATCCACCTACAATCCACTACAGGAACCAGATGCGCAAGATCCCCTAGCTACATCGCCACCTCGGCCGCGCAAAAGTAAGAATTCGCCTATACTTCCACCCTCCATAGACAGTGATATGGATGCGCATTTGAAACTACCTACCTTAAAGGGGGTAGGAGATGAGGATATGGACTGATTTTGGTTTGCTGCAGATTCAGTATGGACTATGTAGAATGTGGCGAGTGACATGGTAAAAAGGGCGTAGCTGTCGTTGGCCTTCAAGGATAGGGCCCTAGACTGGTATATGCGGTTTATTGCCCAGAATGGAGGCACAGCTATTCAAGATATCAAGAACACTTTGAAGCACCAGTTCAAGAAGCCAAAATCTTATTCCCAGTTGGTAGCAGAAGTAAAGGACTTCAAACAAGGTGCATCAGAGTCAGTATGGGAGGTTGATTACCGACTGAAGAAAGCAATCAGGGAAGGAGGATTCAAATATGATGATAGACAACATACAAAATGGTTCATCGTTATGTTGTTACCTCACTTGTGCATGCCAATGAGTCATCCGACCTTTGAGTCGTAGGAGAAGGCTGTGGAAGTCCCTATGAAAATAGAGGCTGCCCCCCGAGAGGATACGTCAGCAGGGGTACAAAAAATCTAGGAACAACTTGGGGCTATGCATATGGAGATACAGAACCTATGAAAAGAGCGAGGAAAGGACGGTTGCACAGATCTCTAGTGCATACGATGCCGGGTGTCTGGCCATACGAAGGATCAGTGCCATTTGTTGATGGATTACATGCAAGTAGGAGGACCTAGCCCAGTACGCCCAGGGGTAAGTAGGGAACCCATATTATTACGATCAGGTTCAAGCGGACCTGCACTATGGTGTGATGATTTTTGGGTAGCAGGATTGCATGATATGAACCATTGCCCTTGGTTAGGTACGTATGTCCAAGAACTAAAGCAATAATGGTGCCGATTCTGCCGATCAGTGGGACATGATGAGTAGAAATTTCGTACTTATGACTTAATGATGGATTGTGGGAACTTATATAGGGTACAATCGGACCCTACGTCACCAAGGCTTTCTGCGCACTTTGGAGGATCACCGGCCCGAGGTAGAGGAGGTCGGGGAGGAAGCACAGGACGAGGACGTGGGTAGCTATTTTGTTATAACTGTGGGGAAATAGGGCACTTTGCCAGAGAATACCCAATCCCACCAGGCCATCATGTAAATATTGTAGGAAGCTAGACCATGAGGTATAGGACTACCCAATTTTAATAGCCAAGATGCAGGAAAAGCAGCCCACCCCTACGCAGAACGTACAAAGAGTTAAATCCGAGCTAAGAAAGGTGGATCCCTATGTAAAATTCATGACACACAGCAGGCTGGTCACCCAAGGAGCAAAAGCAGAGCTTGCCTCCTGGGAAAGAGTGCCTTTCAAAGAACAAGCACCACTAAAAGTCCCTACACAGCCGCCAACACAACCTCATATAGAGGAAGGGGTTGAGCCCTTTTTAAAGGCATGTCTGCAGCTGCTGCGAAATCCACAGGCTATAGGTAATCTCCAAGCACTACTGAATACCTGCACAGTTCAAACCAATCTCATCCCTGAAACCAAGGATGTACACAAACTATACAGCTATAAGAAGTGTATCTGAAGAGAGATGCGATTGAATGCACAAATTGGTGACTACGAGATGGATCAGGTTATCTTAGATCTAGGGTCAGATGCGAATGTATTACCAAAGAAGACATGGCAACGAATGGGAGAACCTAAATTATAATGGTCCACCATACAGCTGCGAATGACCAATCAATAGAAAATCATCCCTCTAGGGAGGTTACCAAAAGTCATGGTTGACATCGCAGGGGTAAGGGTCCTAGCTGACTTTGAAGCCATAGAAATTGTGGAAGATGCAGATCCCTACCCTGTGCTCCTTGGACTGGACTAGGTTATTGACATGGGGGGTGTCATCAATCTCAAGAAGCATAGCATGGTGTTTTAAAGCAAAGGTACACATGTCATAGTACCAATAGATCTAGTAGAAGGTGTGTAGTATACAGAGCTAGCCTATGAGGAGGAGGAATTAGATCACATTTATAAATTAACTGCGCTGGATGAAGATGGGGTTAACCCCACGGATGAAGGAATGCTCTGCTGGGAAAAGGACAGTGAATGTTTTTATGACTCTGATGAGGAGCTCGAAAATTGGCAAGGCTGATTGCACAAAGTTTTAGCACTCCGATGTCTTCAGACCGTCAGGAATTTTCGGCGCATCTCTACCGCGGAAAGGAACCGCCCCTACTAGGAGGATGTAGGTGATAGTCAGAAGGCTGTCGAACCCAAGACTCCCATGGAACACGGGCTAGGAGCGCTTCCACTAGCACTACACGAAGCACCTATGCAAGGACCGATATTCTTTACTCAGGGGAAGTATTGGCGTAGGGTGATCCTGTGCATTGGGACCCCAGTGGCCAGATGGACTTCATGGTCAGTTGACCTAAGCAGATACTTGATGACGTGCAACACTCAAGGGCTCGATCGAACCTTGCCTGAACATGCTTTCCAGGGTACCACTGACCTAAGCATGCGTCAGATCACGGACCTGCCTGAAACCATGTATAACCGGGAGAATCGGTGAACGTCTCAAATAATAAATGGCATGAGGACACGTGATGCAGCCCTATCACACCAGGACGTCCCACCCACGGGTGAAGTAAATGGCTCGAAATGACTGATGGCTAACTTGCAGATACACCTTGCGTCGACCCTCACTTAGGGTACGCGAACGACATACAGGTGTCATCCATGGTCTGACATTCCATGGACATGACCTTAGGCACAAAGGATGACCGTCAAAACATCCTGATTTAATAAGAAAAGAACCTTGCAAGTACGAAAAACAGGTAGTTGATCATCAATGCAGCCATTTATGGTAAGAATGATTCGAAGGATTGAGGGTACGTGCCATGAATGAGCTACTTTGCCATTAAACAGCTTTGGACGAGGCACAGATGAGTGGAAGACTTCGCACCAGGCTATTTATTCACCCTACAACATGCTCGTGCTATCTTCGTACTGGTTTTTTGCGTTCATTCACATTCTCTGTGATGCTATTCTTTTTGTTAATCGAATGGACCCTAACCCACCGATGGATCTGTTCCTAGCAGACATTGTCTTGATATGATCTGGGAATGCTGAGTGCATCCATACAGGTGAGCATGGGCTTCTGACAGAGAGGATTGTCTGTGAGCCATGAACAAAAGGAATGTTGAGATACAAGGACATGTTGTGACTTCTCCGTAACTCTAGAGTGCCGCCCACCAAAAGCAATGTATGTTCACTCCCCTGCACTACCATAGTTAACACTCCTGAACCAACTACTGGGGGTGTCCAAATAGATTTAGTGCAACTATCTAGTACATAACTACAAAGACTATCCACCAGAGTGTTGTGAGAGGTTCGCCACTGTGACCGGGATAGGCAAAAATAGTGTGACATACCTCTAGAAGCACGGGCCCAGCGGATTGTTGTGGTCACAGACGTAATGCATATTATTGAGGAGCAGCTGACGCAGGGAACACAATTGGTCGAAATAGCTACACAGCTATGGATGGCAGTGCAACACCATTCCACGCTTCAGCATGTCCAGCAGGAATTACAGCAGGCATAAGCTGTTCTGGATCAAGTCCGAGCCTCCACACCCTCCACCATCTCTGCGCAGCGCCTAGTTGCCATGGGCAAGATTGAGAACCTTCACCACTCCAAGAAGGTTCTTCGAAAAAGGTTGAAGCCATGGTCCGACACCACACTCCAGCTCGCCCACGATGCTCAGTCCACCATCGCACGCCTCCACCGGCTATTGGAACGAGTTACTGTGGCTACAAATGGGCCTACCTCCCTGACGCTGGTCAAAATTGCGCAACAAGCTGCGGCCCAAAGTCAGGAAGTCCTCCCTCCGCTTGTCCGCACCCTGGATACCTTGTGTGTGCAAATCAAAGCCGCACCACTGCAGTGAATGTTGCAATGGGGTCTCCTAACGAGCTGCGAAATTGGTCCATTTTTTATATTTTTGATTATATTTAGCCTAGCGGAGGGGTTTTGGGGTGGGTCAAAGCCCCGAACACATTGTAATGGGTCAAAGGGTAAAATAGGGGTCCGAAAACCCTGGGTTGCGGACCATAGGAAATTTGAGGCTATATTGTTATAAACAGAGATGCATTTTGTATTGTAAAGGATAGGAAATGATGAGCTATTGATGTGATCTGTTGTTTAAGTTATCTGTTTGGGTTTTGGGGAACGGACTCCTGCTGGTTGTGTGGGTGGAGATCCTAGTCTAGCTGTGTGTGAACCCTATTGCTGTGTGTGCAGGTTGGGAAGGGAATTGGAATTGTAAGAAAGAATTGATGAATGAATGAATGTGAAAGATTGTTAGAGAACTGAATCTGTGAGTATTATTATATGAATTACTGGTAATTGTTGTATTATACATTTTCTGTCCTTAACCTGCGAAAGATCTGTGTATTGTGTTCTTGGATTTAGATCTGTTATGTATTGTTTATGTACTGTTGTGTTGATGATATAACAAGCATATAACTATAGATCTAGTGCACGTGGATGTGAATAGAGACTTAATTAACTCCATGTAGAATAAGGTAATCAGGGATTACAGGATCTAGTACTACTCTGCTTGCTTTACCCATCTTTTCTCAGGGTGCGGAAACCTGGTTCCAGCACCCACCCATACTACTTCAGGTGAGACTTTGACCTACGGAAGCATGTCACTGCCGAAAGGGCCAGTAGTATAGGGGTCTGTTGGTAAACCTTGCTTACCGAACCTGGGTCAGGACCCCTCGAGCCAATAGGGGGTTTCTCTTGACTTCCCATTTGTTTAGGAATAATTGATGGAAAGTAGGGAGGTCATTAATACTATTAGGGGTTAAGCCTTTGAACCATTTTCTTGCTTCTCCCCCTAAAATTTGAGCAAACATTTTAAGTTTTACAGTTTCATCATCTATCTCTTGTCTATCAAAGTAATAATTCATTCTATCCACATGTTGTTGAGCTGTAGTAGGACTACTAGCATCATATAATGGAATCTTGGACTGATAGTCCTGTGGTAGAGAAACTAAAGGTAAAGGAAGGACTAAGGGAGCATACCATGTTGCCATAATATGAGCTTGTGGAAACGATGGAGGATTAACAAGTGGAGGAAGGTGATGAAGTGGAATGGTTTGAACAGTGGGTGTGTGTATGGTTGTAGCTGAAGTACTTGGACCAGCCAAGTGATGTTGAGAAGATTTAGGATAAGAGAAGCCAAATTTATGGAGAAAATGGAGATCTGGAGGAGTGGAAGGAGAGGCCTCCCTACTACTACTTTGTTGTAAGTCTTCAAGCTCAAGGTTTACCTGGTCTATACCACTTTGTGACTTGGTTCAAGATAAGGTTCTGATATGAGGTAAGTCAGCTTGGGTACTCTGCAAGTTTATAAGATTCTCAGAGACTGAACTTGCTCTTAGGATGGGTCTAACAATAGTTGGGTTTTTAGATGAAGGAGACTTCTTAAGAATTCTTTCAAGATTATCAACTATTGTAGGGGGATTTGGGTCAGGATGGGATCTAGTATGGATTCTTCTAGAAGCCGGGATTTTGGACCCAATATATCAGAAAGGTTTTAGAGATATAACAGTCTTTAAAAGGCAAACCAAACTGAAAAAGAGATACTTAATCCACAAGTATTCTTGACTGGGTATTGTTGGATGTTTTTATGATAGGGTAAGTTTCCCAGTGGAGTGTTTGGGCCACCAATGGGGTCAGCAGGCCTACTGAAGACCAGTGGAGTCATCAGGTGGAATATTTTTACTTGTTTTATAGGACTGCTTGTTGTCCACCATCAACAATCAGGAATCGATCTTGGCTAACAATTGATTCATTTTAAATTAATGAGGCTTCTGAGTTTTGAGTGAATCTGAAATGTTTATTACTCAGTAGTCCCTAGTATGGTCGCCACTATGTTGGTTGATATTCCATCTTCTAACCCTTGCTCATTAGGAATTTCATCACTATAAAGAATAAATGAGTCAAGGCCTGTATGTATAGAATAAAGAGGGGAGTTATCTAGTCTCTCTTGACTACTCACCATATATTTCATGTGGGTTTCCCTATAGAGTCTTCTAGGTTGATTGAAGATAGGGATGGTGGCATAGGTCATGTCCATTTGCATAGTGCCTTGAAGTTTAGCACCCCAAGATCTTGAAAGAAGAATGCCATAATTGGGAGGTATATCAGCCACTACTATATCCATCACTAAGCTTTTGGCTAGAATTTGTGCTAAGTTGACACAAATATCCTTTATGAGGCCTAGGCCTTTGACTCTACTAGAGTCAAGGAGTATAAATATTTATAAGGTCTAGTCACCTCAAGGCCTAATATTTCAATTATTACTTTGGGCATGAGCTTGTGTGATGCTCCTAAATCAAGAATGGCATTGTGCAAAATGTTATCATGGATATTTAGACTGACATAAAATGAAGGCACTCCTTCTTAGAATTTACCTTCCACTTCTGGTCTAAACAGAAGCTCAGGTTTATCATAATTTAAGTTAACAGAATCATTTAAGTCATGAAGTTGATCCAAGAAGTACAGTCTGAAGAAGATGACATGACAAGGAGAATTAGCCAGACTTTCCAGTTGCAAAAAACTAGAGAGGAAGTGTACAATAGAGCATAATGAGTACAAGAAAACATCAATAGGCTATTTGACAAAAGAACAAAGGCAAATGATTTTAACATTGGTGACAAAGTGCTCAAATGGGATTCTAGGAAAGAATATAAGGGCAAACATGGAAAGTTTGAAAATTTATGGAAAGGTCCTTATCTCATTCAGTCTGCTATAGGAAACAATGCATTCTTCCTTCAAGAGATGGATGGAGGAGAACTTTTTGGAGGTCCTATCAATGGCAGGATGCTCAAACATTATTTTTGCTAAAAACTCAGTTCAAAGCTTTTTAAGTCATTGTAAATAAAATTTCTTGAAAGAAAGTTGAAAATAAACCAAAAAAAAAAAAAAAGAGAGAAAAGAGGGTAGATAAAAGAAAAGGTATAGCCCCATACCAAAAAAGAGGAAAAACCTGAAAGTGTGCAAGTCCAAATGCCACTACTTTGAAAGAAGAAATGTTATTTAATCATACAGCCTAATCATGATTGAATAAGTTTAAATTTATTGTTGATAGGTTAGTGAATGAAGCTTTTCCAAACAATGTAAACTTGACTCATCAGTAGAATAGATTAGAAGAAGATAGAAATGGTTCTAAAAAGATCAAAATCTAAACCAAAGAAAGAAAGAAGGATGGCTATCAATTTCAGATCTTAAGCCTTCACAGTTTTGTTTTAAATTTCTGCAAATAAAGTCTATGTGCAGCTTGTACAAAATGCCATAGCCCCATAGCAAATCAGACTGTCTCATCCTAGTTTTTTCTATGTTTTAAATTTTCTGTTTTAGATTAGAGAATGAAAATCTGTCAAAAATTTTAATCTTGACAGATAGTTAGAATAGGTAGAGAAATATTGAGTTCATCAGTTTAATTTGAACTCATGGATGATATAAGGGTAGAAGTAGATAGTTTCCTACTTTCAAATAAAAGAAAATTTGACGTTACAAGGGTTTGCAAGTCTAAAGGCACTCGCAGTAGAAAAAATGTTAGGAAAGTATGTTGTGTAGGTAGAAGTTTGGGTTTAAGAACTAATCACGTTATGATTCAGATGTTGAAAGATCTTAAAACAAAAGAATCATCAAGTCAAAAGAGGATTGTCAAGGTGCAAACAAAGCACTGGTCTACTTTCCAAAGATTTATTCTCTGAGGTTCTTGACACCTCTAAGGAGCTGCGTTCCCCAAGTGAAGCCACTGTTAGCCATCAGTAAAATTTGTTATATAGGATGGCTAAATATTTTCTTAGATTTTCAAAAACAATCTTTTTTTAGAAAATCTTATGAGTTTTGGAAATCTCACTGCCTTCATTATCTCAAGCTTACCCATTCACTAAGATCTTCATTCAAATCCATTCCAAGTAAACCTGTTGTTTCAAAGAGAAATTGGTTTCAGGCTATTTTCACCATTTACCCTTTCATGACTTTTTCCCTCATTTCACCTATTTTTCACTCTTGTTCTAAACACTTCTTTTTCCTTCACCTACCCTCCATTTTCCATAAAAAACCCTCTAAAACTTATAAAAAACCTTTTTATTCGGTTTGATAATGACCTCTTTTACCTTACCGAAACCTTAAAAAGGCTTAAAAAACCCCTTTTAGGCCTAATCCGCTCCATTTTGAAAAATAAAGGCCTTAAGCCCTCTTGGCTTAAACCTTATCCCCTTCTCCTCATGTGACTCGAGGGCATGACCATTCGCTAGTCCCTAAGCCCTCATTTTCCAAACCCCAGTCCTATTATCCCCCACAGGACCATACCCCCACCTTTGTTCTTAGCCCCTTATCTTATCCTTTTACCCTGCGCCTTTACTTTCTCTTCAAATCAATCTCAACCATTGATCATCTGGATCTAACGGCGATCGTTCTCCCCTCTCACCCTCCATCCTCTTGACCACATTCTTTTTTCATTCACCCTACCAAGCAAATCTTAGCCATAGATCCTCCAGATCTCATGGCCACCATTAATCTCGAAGTTCTAACCCCGCCTGATAAACATTTCGCTCCCGACAAAACAGCTGTCATTGTCACTGGTCCCACCACCCACTACTCTAATGATGGCCAGCCTCCGCTTGACATCTGTCTTCCGCCTTTTCTCCCTCCGTGCATCTTTTCCAGTCGGGATCAACCCGCACCGTTGATTTGGCTCCCCTAGATCCAATGGTTCACATTCCATTTCATGCGCAATTTCCAATAGGGGTTTAACACTTGATTTATACGTGAAATAAGTGGTTTTCCCAGGGACAAGTGTCATTCCCTGAGTGGTATCGTGTCCGTTCGGGAAAAAACCACTTACCGCCCGACCTTCGCACGAAAACCACCCAGTTTCGCATGAAACCACCCTTCCACCATTTCGCGCCAAACTTCAAAATTTCATCCTTTCCCCCGGTTCCATCTGTGGAACCTCTCCTCCGTGTATGTCCCTCCCTCCGCAAGTGCTCCATCGCCTCCCCGAGCCTTTGAAAGCAGTTAAACCCAATAGCGCAGGTTTTATTTTAATGTTTTTTGTTTTTGTTGCAGGTTTTAATGGCAGCCAAGTCCAAAGGCCCTCCCACAGCCAATATTAGTGGCTTAGACTCAGGATGACGATCTTTGAGACCAAATAAGTAGAAAGGGGATTCAGGGTACGATTTAAAGGTTTTATCAGTGTTTCATGACCATTGATTCAATCACAGAAACCCTCCAGCGCACCAAAGGAACCCCTGCATAAGAAGACAAAGAAGATTAATGAAAGAATGAAGGCAGAAGATTAAAGGTTTGATCAAAAGTTAAAAGATAAAGAACAGAGTTTAAGGACAAATAAAAATAATAAAACAGTCAGCAATGTGAAAAGATAGCTTCGAATGTTAAAACCATGAAGCAATTACTTCATCAAAGGGCTAAATGCCACCTACAAAGCCTATTTTCCCTAAAAAATAAACAGAAGTTATTACAGTCAGAGATATTTCAAAAAGACAGCTCATAAGTTATTTCCAGCCTACCAACTAAGCCTAAAAGTCAAATATTTCAACTAAGTAGATCAAAAAGTTAATGTAACATTCATTATGCAGAGTTAGACTTCAACATATTTTGCCTTGGGCCTTGCATGGCCTCAAAGGTCAAAAAACATTTACTCTGTCATAAATGAAAATTTAGAGTCCTCCTTCCACCCCACCTCCTCATTTATCTATAAATACTACATGAGGACTTCATTGTAAGGGGTTGGGTCATTGTTAGTTGCTGTAAGTTGATCGAGAAAATAAGTGGATTGAAGAGCTGCTGAGTAGTTGAAGAATACTAGGCTGATAAGAGAAAGTTTTGTGGTGTAAAGACTTACTGTGCTGGAGTATGTAACTGGTTTGAACATCAATAAAACAAGCTGATTCATAGGATCGTGGTCTATGTTAATGGTGATGTTTTTCCTCACTATTTTTGTTTTCTCCTTATGTTTTCATATTTTCCATTTTCTCTGATAAAGAACAGAAAATTTAGATTAGGATTTGCTGTCAAATTACCCTATTTCTATCTGAATCTTTATCTTTATGTTTTCTTCTACTAAGATTTGATTGGAGGATTTTTAATTGCCCTCTACTTTTATCCAGCTTGTTGTTTTAAGAATGATTCAATAGAGTATAACCAGGGAATGTTGGTGAGCCTATGTCCTTCTGAGTAAAACTTGAGATATTGTTTTTAAATAATATTTTCCAAAGCATGCTGAGTAGATTCTAAACCAGGGAAGTCTATGATATGCCCTGTCCTCTGGTTTGCCTTCAAAAGTGGCTTTGAAAGATCCCTTGAGAGTATGCCAAAAGCTTATTATATTATTTTTGTTTGATCTTAGGTTGTTCTCATTGTTATCTTGTATGTTTTCTTTATCTGAAATTAGTCTTAAGATTACTAGATTGTTGTCTTAAAAGTTTGTTTTATTAAAAGTCTGCCCAAAGAAGTCTATGGTATGACCTGTCCTTTGGATTTCTTCAAACAGCTACTTTGAAAGGCTTTTCTTTTTTAAGTAGAGCTAGTAGATTCTTGACTGGCTATAGCTTTACTGCCTTCACAACATATTAATGTTTCATGCCACAAATCAATCTAAAATATCATTTGATATAGATTACTTGTCCTATGGAAACCCTTGAAGAGTTGTTGTACAATTAAATCCTTTTATGATTCCATAGCCCAATGGATTAATACTGTCTCATGACCTATCTGACCAGCTGAAACATTCTTTCAATCTACTCTCACCTTCACCCTTCAAATGACCTTCTTAGTTAATAATACCCAACTAAAACAAACAAGTTCCTAAGAGCTTCATAACTAGCCTAATATCATAAACAAAGCATAAATATATATCCTTTGAAAACACTTAATAGAGAGATCCCTCTTCGAATCCAGGAAGGCTAGGTCCTAGGATTCCAAAGTGGTTCTGATGTGGCTCTTGCAGTGTTTATTCTTTCCAATCTTATAAATCACAGGGAGCCAACACCGCACATGGTTCTTCTCCTCAAAAGTAGTAGTTTCTAGCAACAGCAGTTTCCTCAGCAGCAGTAGTTTGCTTTCCATTGAAGGGATCAACCCTTCATTGAGAGAGTCCTTTTGGAGGATTTATTTCAGATCTACATCAGATTCATCCACCTCCTTCTATGTGCTTCAGTTGCAGTGTATCTTCAGCCCTAGGGCTTTAGATCCACCATTCATATTTAGTGTATTTTCGGAAACCCATCTTGGGTTGTCTTGGAAAAGTGTTGAGGAGCATAGATCTCCATTTTTGGCCCTGTATGAGCATGATCTTATCAGATCCATTTATATATATGTTCCATCTTTTGTATTAGTCACTAAAACTGCGTTGTGTTTGCTTCAGTACTTTGTGTAGAAATGCATTACATGTTTTGGGTGCATTTTGGCATTGGAGGCTTCTTTTGCCTATCTTGAGGGGTTTGATCCCCAAGATCTTGTATTTATTTATTGATGTTATATATAATACCATGGATCTATCATTTGGCTCACATGTAATGTGTCAATACTTGCTTCTATTTCCATTATTATGAGCTATATTCATGCTTTTCCCATTTGGGAATATTACAGTGGTATCGGAGCATAACCTTGGCTCAGCCTGTGAAGACATTGCATCTATGTTATCGGAAGAAGATGAAGCTTCTCATAGAAAAGAGAATGCTTACAGAAGGGACAAAGTAAAGTATCCATTATTTGGAGAAATGGGGGAAAGAAGTTTTCAGAACTTCTTCTCCAAGCTATGCATGAGTTTAAAAGAGAAATCAAGGGAATGAGGAGGGAAAGACATGAAGGTCCCTCAAGAAGATTTGCACATGAAGAAATCTCCAGTTATTCATATTATGAGTGTGAGAATTCATCAAAAAAATCAGATATACAATGTGGTACCATGCCTACATTCTTGGCAAGAGAAGAAGAAGGAGGAGAAACACCAAAAAAGGAGACTCTTGGTGACTATATCCAAGAATATGAATCTCAGTCTAGAAGATTGAAGGAGAATCTAAGCTTCCAAGGGTTTTGTCAAATATAAGAAGATAGAAGACCCAATAACTACAATAGATGAAGAGGGTGCATGCAACACATTTTGGGTAGATTCTTTCTACTTACTTTTGATGGGTCACCCAAGAGCACAGCCAAGGCTTGGGTAAAGAAGCTAGACACATATTTCCAGTTACATCAAGTTTCAGAAGAGGAAGCCATTAGAGTAGCAGTGCTGCATCTTGAAGGTAAGGCTTATGCCTGGTGGTTATTTGAATCTTATTCATTGAATAATGCAATTATATCCACTTATGCAAAGTTCACTAGGAGGTTAGTGAAAATATTTGATTTAAAACAATCTGAAACTTCCTTGGGAGAGCAAACCAAGCCCAAGAAATCAGAACCTTTGCATGAGTTGGAAGGATCCATGAAGCCAACTCCATTTCAGAACATTGTTGAGGGGGTTAAATATCTGCAACATGCTTTTCTAAGGGCAAAGGCCCCACTTTAGCAAGAACTTTCTTCTCAAGAGGAAGACATGAGGATTCCTTATTCAAGAGGAGATCAAGACAAAGGATCTCTTAATGATGAGGTATTCTCCATTGATGAGGAAGAGGAAGAGGAAGAGCTGTAAAGATCCTCTAGCGCTATGACAGCAGGAGGAGATCTAATTCTATTTGGAGATGCAGATGAAGCAATTGCTTCAACTAGAGGATCTCTTGTATCTTTGCAAGAAGTTCCAAGGGATCTTACATATGAAGATTAGGAGCAGCATGTGTCTATGTTGATAGGAAATGAGACAAAACAATGGAGGAAGTGTTTTCCAACATTGAATATAATCTTGGGGACACACACTATGATGGATCATCCTTTTGTGAACAAGAATCTTGACACCAAGGAAATGTTGGGTGTACATGGGTTGATTACATTTGAAGAAAACACCTTAGACCATGAGATCTTGCCGGAGGTAGGAGAAGATGAGAAGGAGGGCCAACATCCAGTGATTGGAAACATACACACCCATCCTTCTCAGGAGGTTTATGCACAGAAACAGGAGGATGATTTTCGCAGTGAGGGCAGAGAAAAATTAGTCCACTCACATATACAACCTTCTCTAGGCCTTGATGTTTCATTACATGGAGGCATTCCACGAGGGAGACCCCCCGATTGGAGGAGGATGAAAGAGTTCTCTCAACATGTTGCACCAATCATAGATCCAGGAGAAGTGGGAGAATTGGGAGATCATTGTACAATGCTGAGAGTCTTGGGTGGACTCAATGAGGAGGGAGACATTCTCCCAACATAATCATTACCTACTCTCATTTTAGATTCTGCGTTGAGAAAGGAGAAGCAAGGGGAGGATAGTAGCCTTCCAATATGTCACTTTAGCATGGGAGATGTCAAAGAGAAGGAAAAATACATGACAGATGTTTTCTATGACAAATCATGAGTGTTGTCACTTTGGAGGATAGATCCATATTGGAAATCCTAGCTATTGGTGGATTATTCCAAGGATCTTTTCACATGCATGATACTTGATGACCAGCTACATGAAGAGGGATATTCATTCCAAGAAGAGGTCATCTACTATCATGGTAGGATCTTCTTTTCTATAGCTTCCAAGCTCAAGGAGAAGCTACTACGAAGAGCTTATGAAGAATTTCTCTTCAGCCACACTTATTCCATGAAAGCCTACAACACCATCATGGAGAGCTACACTTTGGAAAGCTTTGAAGAGGAGGTATATCAACATTTTAGAAGATGCATGGATCATGTGGAGATGGGGGAGATACATATCTCTATGGAAGATTTATTACAACCACCTCTTTCCTCTTTTGGAATGAGAGGGGATCTATCTATGGACAACTCCATTTGTATGAGCATAAATTTTGTTAAGGAACATGCTTATGTACATGATGTTTCATTTAGTGATTATTTGCATTCCTTTACCATGTATATGCAGGCCATTTCTCCGAGGAGCATTATTCCATATAAAATTCATGGCCAACTTTGGGCCATAAACATTTCTCAACATGGCCACTCCCTTATAGGATATAGGGAGATGTTGTATCACTGTGGGTGCACTCCAAAAGCACCAAACATTTCTCACCTTTTCAGCCATTGTGAGAAGACTTGGGCAGCAAGTAAGTGGTGGGAAGCCACTTACCATATCACTACCTTATGCAATAAGGAGATATACTGCACTGGTTCCACATGTGGGACTATGATCCACCTCCATTATTACATTTGATTGTTTATGTATCACTGGTTTTGATCCCATATGTTGATGATGTTCTTATTATTGTTGGGGACATGATTGGAGGGATGAAAAACTTCCCACATTTCTTCATGCTTCAAGGGGAGAATAGGACATTATATGGCTGCTAAATTACATCACTTGTTTCCTTATGAAGGGAGCCATATGATTGACTTATGTCTTTGGGAGGAGCCTCTCACATGGGAGGATTTTTTCTATAAATTTCCATTCTGGAGGGTGATTCATTTCATATGGATGATAGATTGGAGGATGGAGCTTCACATGGGGATGAAGGTTCCCTATATTTTGCATATATATCCTTGCAGTTGCTTGAGGAAAAGCAAAATTTGGGAGGGGAGGATTGTAATATCCCTAAATTAGCATGCGGCTAATTGGAATATTAAAATTTAATTTTTCTTTCTTGTCTGATGAATAAGTGGGTAGGGAGACCCATAAATCTCTTTATTAGGAATAAAACCACTTCTCATATGAAAATGGATCATATTTTCAGCTTAATAAAGCACCCTAAGGTGTGAACAAGGGCTAGAGCATGTGGACAAGGTCAACTTTGACCAAATCAACTGTGTTGTCATGGAGGAGTGGACATTTATGGAGATACAACACATTTTTAGATGGAGACACATTGCGTAGAAGTAGTGTCATTAATAGATGGGGCTTAGGGTTTGGAAGCTCATTTCTTATATAATGAAGAGGATGGTAGCCATATTATTCATGTTATTATATGTTATGTTTTAGATTATATGATATTTTTAGACATATATCTTTCTTTTGCTGTTTAACTGAGATTGAGTGTTGTTTAGCACCGAGTGTTCCTCATCAGGAATCCCACCTCTTCCATTGAGAAGCTCTTGGAGGAGTTTGCACTACATTTCCACATTTAGGTTTCAGACCAAGCTTTAGTCTTGTGGTAAAATGCAGTTTCTGTTGAAATATGTGCTAAGTTGTAGGGTGTAGCAGTGGAAGATTGTATTGGGTGTTTTATGAGCTAGTTTTGTAGTGGAGGAAGGTTTCCTTCCATTGGGAGTCCAGTAAAGGAGCCCCTTGGTCTTATTTGATATATTTGGCATCAGGACAAGGTTATTTTATCCCCTACAGCATAGTTCCAGTCCAGATCTGTGTTATTTTAGTGAGTTGTTGCAGTGGGCAACCCAAAAATGGCCGAAAATCCAAAAGTAAAATCTAGCCAAACCATTGCTGGGTTTTCCTGGGTTTGTTGAGTAGAATCCTTGGTTAAAATCAAAGATCATTATAAGTACTCCAACTGCCTTTCGCACATGGTTCATCTCCTCAAAATTAGTAGTTTTCAGTAGTAGCAATTTCCTCAGCAGCAGTAGTTTGCTTTCCATTGAAGGGATCATCCCTTCATTGAGAGAATCCTTTTGGAGGAGTTATTTCATATCTACATCAGATTCAGCCACCTCCTTCTATGTGCTTCAGTTGTAGTGCATCTTTAGCCCTAGGGATTTAGATTCACCATTCACATCTAGTGTATTTCCGAAAACCCATCCTGGGTTTCCTTGGAAAAGTGTTGAGGAGCATAGATCTCCATTTTTGGCCCTATATGAGCATGATCTTATCAGATCCATTTATATATATGTTCCAGCTGCAGTATTAGTCAGTAAAACTACATTTTTCTTGCTTCAGTACTTTGTGTAGCAATGTATTACATGTTTTGGGTGAATTTTGGCATTGGAGATTTCTTTTGCCTATCTTGAGGGGCTTGATCCCCAAGATCTTGTACTTATTTATTGATGTTATACATAATACCATGGATATATCATTTTTCTCACATGTAATGTGTTAATACTTGTTTCTATTTCCATTATCATGCACTATATTCCTGCTTTTCCCATTTGGGAATATTACAATGATCTATGTCAACTCGTAGGAGAAGCAAGAGATTCTCTAGAAGAACATCTTTTAGGATTGGAACAATAAATATAAATGTACAACCTCGAGTAGGTTCCCCCAACAAGTTCAACAACACCTTGGTATTTTGATATACGAAAATATCTAGAGCATGGTACCTTGTCCACACATTTATCGAATAAATAGAAAAAGGAGATTCACCTTAAATCTCTATCTTATCAGTTAATACATGAAGTGATTTTCCTAAATCACCATAATGGTGTCCTACTAAGGAGCCTAGAGCCTCAGGATATAGAAAGGGTAGTAAAATATTTAAATGATGGACCAACATGTGGACACTTTGCGAATGATACCACTACACATAAATTAATGAGGGATGGTTATTATTGGCCCACTTTATTTAAATATTCCCATGCTTATGCCCAAAAGTTCCCAACATGGCAGAGATGTGTTGGTCAAGATCAAAAGTCAGCTGCCCCACTGTTACCAGTAACAATTGAGAAACCTTTCCAATAGTGGGGACTAGATGTTATTGTTGAGATATTTCCACATTCATCAAAGAAACACCAATAAATTTTAACAACAATAGATTATTTCTCTCAGTGGGGTGAAGCGATTCCTTTAAGGCAATTCAATGACCAGGAAGTCATCCAATTTGTGAAGCATAATATCATAACCAGGTTTGGCATTCTAACATCTCTTGTCTTTGATAATGAAACTTACTTTTCCTCATTGAAGCTTTATGATTTGGAATTAGAAAATGGTACTTTTTTGAAGCATGCATCAAATTATTACCCAGAGGGAAACAACTTAGCAAAAACAACTAATAAGAATATTATTTGCATAATTAAGAAAATCGTCTTCTCTAAACAAAGGAACTGACACAATTCTTTGTTGAATGCATTATGGGTTGAGCATGTAACTCCAAAACCATCTCTTAGAACCTCTCTATACTTCCTCATATATGGTAAAGAAACTATCCTGGCACCAAATATGTATCTCCCGGCCTTGCAACTTTCCCAAGAGTCTCAAGGAAAACCATGTCTCCTGGTTCAAAGTAGGAAAGATACCTTTCTTAAACTTGAGTAACAAAGGCTCAAATCCAAAAAATATTTACCATGCACCAATACCATATCAAATGTTTGTTAGATAATAAATTTGGAGGGACTAAGAATTTCGATGTGGGTGACGTAGTATTGAAGTGGGATAAATCCCATGAAGAGAAAGACAACCACATGAAGTTTCAATCTCTGTTGATTGGCCCATTTACCATCAAAGAAAAGCTTGACCATAATTATTTCAAGTTTAAATATTTGTATGGGAGGACTAACCCTCTTCCTATTAATGGCCAAGATATCAAACACTACTTTTAGTTGCATCTCTAATTTGGGTTCTTCTATACAATTTTCTTTCTTTGTCATTTATTATCTGTCATGTCGAGTAATGTCCTATCTTGCTTCTATTTTTTTGTTCATTGTACATAAATAATACCTTTTCATGAAAGTGTATTTGGCTTTGAAATACTATGTGGCAAAAAATATAAGGGACATGACAACTGCAATGCTCAAATATTTGTTAGTTCTCCTATTTTCAGGAAGATGCCTTAGGTCAAGTAAGGTCTTTATGGAAAATAGGATACATTCAAGACGATAACCTCAAGTGAACCTATGATACCCATATTCATTTTAACATCTCCACTCCTCAAACTTGGTGTTGAATCTATGTGGTGTTTTACTTTCTTATCCAATTCAGTAGAGAAAGGATAAGGGGAAAATCTATTGGGAGAAAAACTATATCAAAGGTTATATATATACTTATCTCAATGGGAAACCTCTTCTGATCTTAATAAATAGAGATCCATCTTCTACCCCAATGAAATAATAAGTGCCTAAGCACAATTATACTAAATAAAATAGATAAAGGGTGCAATAAGAGAAAGGCTTCCTATGCAAGGAGGTGAAGCAAGGAACTTTGTTGGTGTATTGTTCAGGCTCACTGGCAGTGAAGAAATGCCTATGCTCCTATAGTGACTCTGTTGGGGTACTGTCTAGGCCTTCTGGCAGCGAAGCAACACCAGATATGAAACTCATACTCTGAATATCTTAAACTCACAATTATAAATTACCCTTTCCTAGATTAAAACAATTTTGATATGGCATAATCTCTTATGTGTTAAACCAATGTAAGGAATGGCAGATACTATGTCTATAATCAGGTTGAGTGGGAAAGCCAAGGAAATATAATTTTTGAATCAATAGTTCCTGAAGGGATAAACCTTTACTGAAATCCATTCCTAAGAAAATAAGTTGAAGTTTTCCCAATGTGTCACCAAGTGCTGACATTGCTACAACACCCTCCAAATTTTTGCTACATTCGAATTTTGGATCCTACCTACTGTCATATCATCTGGAATTTTAGATCACCAAGTGTTTCTTCATGTTATTTTGATATGTTTCAATTTTCCTTTTTCTTTCCTAAGTGTCGTCACATCATTAACAACATCCATAATGCACTTCATAGTCTTAGTACACTTTATAGTGATAAAATGACAGTTTTGGTTGCAATTGCACATAATGTGTGTGTTATACTTGGAGAGTGTTTTTAAACTGGAATTTTGATGTATAATTATTAGTATTGGGTCTTATCTAATTTTTCCTAGTGAGTTTGTATGTGTCCCACTTTTTTAAACTAAAAACTGATTGTTTTTTCCGATTCCTTACCTTTCAGACTTAAACAAATTTTAGTTTTCACAAGTTTTCCCACTAGGCTAGGGAGAGAACATTGTGCTCTCTCAAGGCTTATTCATACCTTCCTCGATTATTGAGACTGCACCCTGCGCCCAAGCCCAAATTTTCCTCCCTTACAAGTACACAATGCACTCCAAAGCATCTAGACCCCCTTGTTCTTCCAAATTGTGCCTTCCTTGTGCCTTCTCTCCTAGTTGAGCACACAATGCACCAACAGTGATTAGTCAAGTCTCCCTTAAGCCTTGATAGTACATCTTGCATCCTCCCTGTTCCTAGGCCTTCACAGTTGAGCACATAACACATCAACAATCCACAATTAGCTCCCTTGCCTCTTGTGACTATGTCGTGCACCCTCCATCAGGCCTTCTCTGCTTAACAAAGTGCACAACGCATCCTTAGTGGCCAACACAGAGCCCCTTGTCCCTTGTCAGTGCACCCTACACTCAAAAACTTCCTTTTCCCTTTCTAAGCGCACCGTTGATTCAAAATCGGAAAGTTTGCATGAAATATGATAAAATAGGATATTTTCAAGTTGATATTTTCTTTCCATGAGTGATATTACTTGTAGGTGATACTATAACAACATGGAAAGGATGCATGAGAAGATCTGTCAAAGGAAGCAACCTAAGGAAACATTCAAAGAAAATAGAACACATGATAGTGACAAGTGAAAGAACATCTAATTCTAATCCATAAAGACTCCATATGATCTTAAAACCCTTTGGAGGGTAGATGGAAACAACGACAAGAAATCTACATAAAGTGTTGAAGATATAGGTGGCAACATTGTCACCTCTCAAGAAAGTTCATGTCACAAGTCACTATGGGTCCAAGTCATGAATATCAGTGGCTTGTCATGTTGTCACCACATGATGATGTGTAAATAATGATGAGATTTTGTAAATTTTGTAGAAATATCTAAATAGATTCAATTGATCTTGTAATGTACTAAAAAAAAACTGAATCAATTCTACAAATTGTGGAAACCAATTTCGATCGCACAATCACATAAACAAGTAAGAGAAAGAAATATCATTTGACATTGTAAGTTTCTATGATCCATAACTATTTTTCAAATAATATTCCGGAAAAATCACATCATAAATTCTAGATCCAACATGTTTCAAACTACTTAGTGTAGTTCAACATAAGAAGAAGGATGATTTTGCTGATCCAAAACGCTTAATCATATATATATTGTACAGACGTGCAACGGTCATTGACAAAAAAATCATAAAATAATATAATTGAACGTTAGGAAAATATTAATCTAATTAAATAGCATAATCAAAATCAACAAAATCAATTAGAAAATAATAGAAAAGGAAGAAATAAATTAAAATAAAAACAAGAAATAAATAAAAAATTAATAAATAAAACAAAAAAATAAATAATATAATTCCTATTAAATAAAAAATAATAACCAACAAACAAATAATCAAAATTAACTATATTACCATTTATATAAAATAATATTAATCATAAAAAAATAAAAATAAAAATAAAACAAATCAAAAGTAAAAACTAAAATAAATTACAATTCAAAACATAAAATAAAATTAGTAAAAACAATAATAAATTAATAAAAATAATAAAATCCCTAACACAATAATAACCCACTAAAAATAGTAGCAATATTTTTTATTGTGTTAAGAATTTTATTATTTTTATTAATTTATTATTTTTTGTTTTAATTTGTTTTAGTTTTAGTTTTTGATTTGTTTTCTTTCTTTTTATTTGTTATGATTAATATTATTTTATACAAATGGTAAAATAGTTAATTTTGATTATTTGTTTGTTGGTTATTATCTTTTATTTAATAGGAATTATATTATTTATCATTTTTTTTGTTTTTATTTTAATTTTTTTTCTTTTACTATTATTTTTTAATTGATTGTATTGATTTTGATTATGCTATTTTATTATATTAATATTTTTCTAACGTTCAATTATATTATTTTGTGAATTTTTTATGAATCTTTGTTGCACATCTCTATAGTATATATATGATTAAGCATTTTGGATCAGCAAGATCATCCTTTTTTTAATGAAGAACTACACTAAGTAGTTTGAAATGCATCGACTCTAGAATTTATGATGTGATTTTTCCGAAAGATTATTTGGAAGATAGAAAGAATTACCAATCACACAACACAAGATGTATATGGGGAAAGCCTCAGAAAAAAAAAAACCCTCTATTTGTATATTGCATAAAGTAAAAAAAATGAAACAATATAATTTTATTTCCCTTCCTAAGAAACCTCTACACTTTGTTGATTATCTCACTCTAATCCTGCTCTGATCTAAGCAAGTTTGGTCCAATATTTAACCACTTGATTGCCTTTGCTTGACCAACCTTGTTCATGCATCCTTGGGCTAATTGAGCCCTTATCAATTGGAAAATTCCCATCAATAGATTGTGCAATACATCTAAGGCATCTTTGTAATATCCTCAAATTGGGATTGCTAGCAAGGCATGCCTTAAAAACACATTTTTTAGGAATGGATGCTATAACACTTGAAATCAGCTCTTGGACCCCTTAGATATGATAATCTAAGACCCAAATCCAAGAGGAGATCAGAAAAAAATCTTCCTAGGTGGGTTAAACAGATCTCCCACACCTAGTACAACTAGGAAATTTCCCAAAGAAGGGACTGCAACACTATGTGACAAAACTTGCTAGAAAATAACGCAGTTCAGCCAAATATATACAGGAGGCCAATATGGAGGCTCAATATGATTGTTTATAACAAAAAATCAGAGTTATATTGAAGCATTTTCATTATAGAATAGAAAGCAATAGACTTTACATGAAGATTTTCTCAAAATAAGAGGCTACAACCATATGATATGATTTCACAAGCTTGAAATTGTTATTTTATTAGCTGAAAATAGCTATAAGTTACACTTTAGATCTAGAGCAGATCTCTGTACAAAAAGATAGATCTATATCAGACATTTACACTATAGAGTCTCCTCTTCAAAAGCCCATTGAGGTTTTCAGCAGAAAATGTAGTACATGGAGTAGATCTGAGATCTAATGCAGCTGATCTGCAGAATGATTCATAATTTTTGAAGAAAATACATCAGTATTCAGATCAGATCTGAATGGAACATGGATTAGATCTGTAATCCATGGATCACCACAGTGAAGGGCAGATTCCCAACACTAGAGATCTCTCCTCCTTGAAGTGCCAAAAGACCCTACAACTTTCTCCTTGCAAATAAACACTGTTACCGATGAAATAGGTAACCTGACCTCAAAACGGGAACTCTAGCCCAAAAAGACTCAAAAACCATGAAAAAACACCCCAAAAACAAAAAAAGTGTATTCCAGAACGCACTTGGTTTTTTTTGAAGGTCAAATTTCAACATTTTATAAAATTATGCTAAAAAACAAATTGTTTCTTGAAAAAAGGATTGAAAAAACACCCTCAAAACAAAACCAATTGATGCTGGAATAACAAAAAAAAAAAATTGTGTCATATTTTTGACATTTTAAAAAATAGAAATAACATTTTTTAATTTTTAAAATTCAAACATTAAAAAAACCTAAAATTTAAGAAAAAAATAAATTTAAAAATATATAGGAATAAAAAAATAAAAATAAAAACAAAATAAAAATTTTAATTCAAACATTAAAAAAAACTTAAAATTTAAGGAAAATAAAAAAAAATTAAAGATTAAAATTTCAAAATATATAGAAATAAAAAAATAAAAATAAAAATAAAATAAAGATATTATATTAAAAAAAAAGGTAAAGAGTTAAAAAAAGAAAGAAACTATAAAAAATAAAATATAGAAATTAAATTTAAAAAAGAAAAAGAAAATGTTTATCAAATTTAAAAAAAAAAATTAAATTTTAAAATAAAAAATTAAATTTAAAGAAATATATTAAATTTTAATAAATTTAAAACTTAAAAATAAAAAATAAAAAAAAAAAACATTATTTAAATTAAAAGTAAAAAAAATGAAAAATTAATTAAAAATAAAAAATGAAAAATAAAATACAATAAAAATATTAAATTTAAAAAAATATATATTAAAAAAACAAATAAATTTTAAAAAATAAATTAAATTTAAATTATAAAATATAAACTCTATAGATATATATATATAAAAGAACTTAAATTATATATATATAATATTTTATTAAATTTAAAAAAAAATGTTAATATTAAAATAACAAATTAAATTAAAAAAAAAAATATTAAATTTTAATAAATAAATGAATAAACAAATAAATTTGGAAATAAAAAACAAAATTTAAATATAAAGAAAAAAAAAACATTGTTAAAATAAAGAGTTAAAAAACTTTAAAAATCAATTAAAATTGAAAAATTGAAAAAAAAATTAAAAAAAATATATTAAATAAAAAATAAAATAAAAAACAAATTAATTTGAAAATATTAAGTTTAATTAACAAAAAATATCTAATTTTAAATACACAATTTTAACTAAAATAAAAATTTTATGTAATTAAAAAAATAATAATAAAAAATTAAAAAATTAAAAAAAAATATTAAATTCAAATAAATTAAAAAAAAAAACAAAATTTATTAAATTTTAAAAAATTAAATGAAAAAAATAAACACAAAATTTGATAATAATAAAAAAAAAATTAAAAAATTAAAAAAAAAATCAATTAAATAAAAAAAATATAAAAATTAATAAAAATTATTAACAAGAAAAAAAAATTAAAAACAAAAAAATGAATAAAATTAAAAACAATAAAAAAAAAAAAAAAAAAAAAAAAAATTAAAACAAATTAAATTTCAAATATAAAAATTAAATAAAAATAATAATCTTAAATTTTTTGAATTTAAAAAAAAAATAAAAATAAAAAATCAAATTTTAAAAAAAAATATTAAAAATTAATAAAAAAAATAAAAAAAATAAAAAATAAAAAAATAAAGGAAATTTTTGATCGTGGTGGCGCCGCCAATCGGCCTCCCGCCCGGGTGGTGGCAGAGGCCGATTCCGGGAATCGATCGACCGTGGTGCCGCCAATTGGCCTCCCGCGGCAAGAAGCCAATTGGCGGCACCACCACGATCAAATTTTTTTTTTAAATTCGTTTTTTGTTTTTTTTGTTTTTTTATTTATTTTTATTTTTTTTGTTTTCTTTTTTAATTTTTAATATTTTTTAATATTTTTTAATTCAACAATAAATATATATATATATATATATATATATATATATATATATATATATATATATATATATATATATATAATTATATAATTTGATTTTTTTCTTTTTTGTTTTTATTTATTTTTTATTTTATATATATATATATATATATATATAATTTAATTTCTTTTTATTTTTTATTTTTAATTTCAAAAAATTAAAAATTATTTTTTTAATTCAAATTTTTTTATTTTAAATTTAATTTCTTTTAATTTTTTTTTGTTTTTTTTTAATTTTGTTTTTAAATTTAATATTTTAGATTAATTATTTTTTAAAATTTAAAATTTATTTATTAAATTTTAATTTAATTTAATTTTTTTTTTTTAATCTTTTAGTTTATTTAGTTTTTCATTTTTTAAATTTATAAATTGTTTCATTAAAAAAAAAACAGTGAATTTATGGATATTTGTTTTTTAATTATTTGCACGTGGTTTTTTCATTTTTTTTTGTTTTTTAACGATAGTGTTTTTTATTTTATTTTAATTCTTTTATTTTAATTTTCTTTTGCAATTTTCTTTTATTTTATTTTTATTTATTTATTTTTTTCTTATTGTTATTTTATTTTTAATTTAAATTTTTAAATTTATTTTTATTTTATTTTATTTTATTTATCTAAATTTTAATTTTGTAATTTTAATTATTTTTAAATTTTCTATTTAATTTTTTTTTTTAATTATATGGTTTTTTTTTAATAACTTAGAAAAAAATGTTTTTGATGTTTTTTTTTAAATTTTTTTGGTTAATTTTTGTTTTTTTTTCTTTAAATTATGTGTTTTTTTTTCAAATTTTGTCATTTCTTTTGATATAATTTTCGAATTTTTTTATTTATTTATTTATTTATTTTTGTTTAAATTTTTTATTTTTACGAGTTAATTTTGTTTTTTTTTACAATTTTTATTGGTTTTTTTATTGTTTATATATATATATATATATATATATATATATATATATATATATATATATATTTATCTAAGTTTTGTGTTTTATTACCAACATGAAAATCACCATTCTAAAAAAAAGGTTGATGCTGCATCAATACGTTTCAAAATTAGCATGAAAATCACTAACATTTAAAAAAAAATATTCATACTTCATAAATAAAAATATTAGAGTGTCAAAAATGTGCACAAAAAAAGGGGGTGATTCTGCATCACCACTTTTCAAAATTGGGTGCTTTTTATGCTACCAAACAAAAGTAGGTAACAGTGCGGTTACCTATTTCATCGGTAACAGTGTTAATAACGCAGTTCTGGAAGATGGACTGCATTGTAGGCTCTAGAGAATGATGTGGCCTGATGCGAAGATCTGAAAATGAGCTCTCCTCATCCAATACTCTCTTGCTAGGGGGATAGAAGGCTTTCCCCTGAAAAGAGGCACTAGAATGGCTTAGATTTGAACAGATCTAGCCTCCACTTGTTGTAGCTTACAAAGACAACCAAACCCTCAATAGGATCTATGTTGTAGTTGGAAGAAGATCTTGGCCAAATGCCTGATAGTGGTCAAGAAATGCAAGACTCCTCCAAGAGCTGCTCTAGGAAGGAGGTGGGATTCCCACTCAGGAACACCCAAGTGCTAAGTAGCACTATCTCAGCTAAAAAGCTAGAGAATGAGAAGTGTCTAAGCAGAAAATTCTTTCAGAAATAATATCATCAACAACCCCTCTCATGTTGTCCTCCTCCTCCTTAAATAAGATGGAATCCTTGTCAAAACCTAAACCATCTCAATGAGTTAGCTACATTCACATGATTAGCCTCCAACTAAAACTGAGCTGGGTATCTAGGTGATTCAATGTATCTAGACAACATTGTTGATTTGGTCCAGTTGACATAGTCAAATGACTTAATCCCTTTCACACATAAGGGTTCTTTGCTGAAGCAGCCCAGATTTAGCCTTGTCCTCATAGGCATGGATTTATTTTGTTGTTTTAGGAGTTCAATTTATCCTCCTTTACAATATTATTCTTGCAACAATAAAATGAAAACAAAATAGTATATTCCTATTAGCTTGGGCTAATTAGGAATATTACAGTCCTCCCCTCCAAAATGTTTCTTGGCCTCAAGCAACTGATAAGGTGAGTGCTGCAACTCATCTCCTCCTCCATTGGTGTCACAAACAAAGGATAAGCTTCCCTCATAAGCTGAGTGATCACCAAACCATCCATCCATGACTTGTTCCAACAATGTTCTCATGAGATGCAAACAGCTCCTCCCATAAGGAAACAATGGATCACATGAAACAACCATGGTTTGCCCAATGCCCTCCCTGAAATATAAGACATAAAGTATAGGGAGTGTAGTCATCCCATAGGGCA
Source organism: Pinus albicaulis (assembly GCA_034641835.2). NCBI lineage: Eukaryota > Viridiplantae > Streptophyta > Pinopsida > Pinales > Pinaceae > Pinus > Pinus albicaulis. The sequence continues at coordinate 923,872,919 of CM076581.1, read as the reverse complement.
CATGCATGCCTTCCCTCCTTCCTCCATACATCCCCATAAAAAGAACAAGTACATCATCAATATAGGGGATCAAAACAATGTGCAAACAATCAGAAATTTGTGCACATGGAGGTGAATCATAGTCCCACATGTGGAACCAGCATAGAGCATCCCTTGCCTGCATCAAACCAGGATATGGTAAGTGGTTTTCCCACCACTTACTTGCTGCCCATACCATCTCATCATAGCTGAAAGTGTGAGATATATTTGGTGCCTTTGGGAAGCACCCATCATGATGAAAAATCTCCCTTGTTCTTCCAAGGGAGTGGCCCAATCCAGAAATTTTTGGGACCCAATATTTGCCATGAGGCCTACAAAATATATTACTCCTCCTTGGAGTCATGGCCTGCAAAAAAATGGTGTAAGAATGCATGAAATCAGAATATAAAACATATGTACTAAGAGCATGCTCTTCACCAACAATCCTCCTCCTATCAATGGAGTGGTGCATAGATCTACTCTCTCCTTCAAAGGAATAAAGAAAGGGCTGATTTAACTCTTCCTTAGAGTCATGTTGTTGTTCCAACTCCATAAGTTCCATGCACCTTTGACAATGTTGATATAGTTCTCTTTCAAAGCCCTCCCAATAATAGCTCCTCAAAATGATATTGTTGAGCTTCATAGAATAGGTGTGGCTGAAATTGAACTCTTCATAAACCCTCTATAGTAACTTCTCCTTGAGCTTGGAAGCTATAGACAAGAAGATCCTACCATGATTATAGATGACTCCATCAAGGATTTAATATCTCTCTTCATGCAACCGGTCATCAATAATCATGCAATTATGGAGATCCTTGGAATATTCCACTAGCAGTTAGGATTTCCAATAGGGATCTGATGTGCTCAACAATGACAGTGTTGATAGTGTGTCATCTGAAGTGTCTGCCATGTTGTTGTCTTTCTCCTTGACATCTCCCATGTCAAAGGTGTATGTTGGAAAGATAAGCTTCCCATTTTCCTCCTCCTTGACATCTCCCATGCCAAAGGTATAAGGTGGAAGGTTGCCAGTCCTTCCTTGCTACCCTCCTTGCTCATGCACAGGCTCAAAAGAAAATGGAATTTCTTGGAAGTTAGTCTCCCATGGGAGGCTATCATATCCAAAAACTCCTTGGTTTTTCCAAAGTATGCACGTGTGACCACCATCTCTCATCATGTATGGAAGAGGATCCTTCAAACCAGCTTGTATCTTGATTCAAGGATGGCCTTCCTTGCTTCATGATGGTGTCATCCTTCAGTCTTGCAGCATATTTTCTCAGCACAGTATGGGATGAGAGAATGGATAGTGATGTTAAGGGGAAAATGCCTTCCCTCTCCTTGTACTTTCCCAATACTCTCAGCACTGAAGCATGGTCTTCTAATGCTCCCTCCCTTCTTGGATCTATGAAAGGAGCATCAATACATGAAACATATTTCATCAAATCTGAATCAGGTGGTCTGTTACACCATTTTTTGGTCATCTAACTCTTCATCATTAGATGGACCCAAGTACACCATGTAAGACCAGTTTTACCCCAAGTAAAACTGCTTTCACTATGTTAATTAGGAAACCCCAAAAGGAATAATTAATTAAACCATAATTTAATTATTATTCCCAATCATGTTTAACCCAAAAACAAAGAAATTAATGAGATAAACCCATAGTTATCTTATTATTTTCTAGGAATAATTATTTAAATAATATTCCTTGTTAAAGATGACCCAATCAACCACCAGTAATCAAATAAATCATTATTTATTTGATTATATCCCAACCACTTCCTTAAAAAGATAAATAAATCATTTATTTATTTATTCTTCACTAATCAAGGGATTTGACCCAAGTCAAACACCCTTTCCCTCCAACAAATAATAATAAAATGTTCCATAGAGGTGGATCTAGATTTGATTAACATTATTTTAATCATGCACCAAGATCTAGAATGACCCAATATTTTGTTATAAATAGGAGGGTTTTCCCCATCATTCTTCACCTTTTGTTGCCTATTAGATTACTCTGGATCTATACACTTGGTCTCATTTCTACCATTTTGCTCCCATTGAGCTCTATCTTCTACATTGGGTTTTCTACATCTACAAGAGAGAGAAAGCTTAGATCTGAAGTGCTGAGGACTACAAAGAACCCATCCCATTGAGGAGATCTGGATACACCTTCTTGTTTCCTCCCGGGTGCCCTGTAATATAAAAATTCATTCAAAAATCGTGTTCTTGTCTTGTCTGTTGGATGCATGGAGCAAACTCTTTACTTTACTGCTTAATGTCTTTCCATTTATAGATCTGTTTGTTGCGGCATTTTAACTACTAATCGCAGATCTGAAGATGTTTGGCAGCCTCTATTGTTGTTAGGGCTATTAGTTATGCGTAGCTAAAGTGGTTCTTTTTCGTACACTTCGACGAAGAATTCATACTAACAAATAGCGACTCCACACGGGTTTTAAATTACGACCGCTGTCGTTTTTCATATTCCTGCATATCCAGCTACTTCAGGCCCTAGGGCTTCTTTTTTAGCTGCTTAGTTTTTCTCTTTTCATGTCATTTTTCTCACATAAAACCCTAAAAACCTAAAATTTCTAACTTCAGTGTGTTTCTGGCCCTATTGCGCCCAGATGGCGACACCGTACTTTGAGACGAGTCCCTGAGAAAATGCACGCGCAGGCCGAACGAGAGGTCGCACCTTTTGGCCCAAAACCTGCGACACAGGACGCACCTTTTGCTTTGTTTCTGCGACCTCCCAACTCGAGATCGGGTCGCCATCACGACGCCTTTTTCGACATCGAGTACGTAATTTTTCTAGGTTCTGCTGCAGCCTCTGCCAGGGTTTTCCAGCCTCTGTCTCAGCCCGCCTTGACCAAGATCTGATCTGTTTTTACTCATCTAAGTGGGAACCCGGCCCCTTAGGGCTTTAGTACCCTCCACTTTTTGTGGAAGAGTTTCAGCTGTTTCAGCCGTCGGTTTCAGAGCTTCAGCCCTTTCTTTTTCCAGATCTGTGACCTCACTTCCAGATCCATTGAAATCAGCCTCTTTTCCTTTCAAATCACCCCTTGTCGTTTTGTTTGGACCTCCCCTAAAGGCCTCTGCCTTGCCCCTCCCGGCTTTTTGCTGATTTCCCTTTTCTTTTTTTTTCCAGCCACCTTGCCTCTGTCTCTTGGCTGTGATCTGCACCCTTTATCTGCAGCTTTACCCTCCAGATCTCTGTCCCCTTTGACCCTAGATCTGTTGAGCTTCCCTTGTGTGTGTTTCCATAGTTTTTCCCTTTCTTTAGCATAGTTTGAGGCCCACCTTCTTGCGTTAGATAGATCTTGACGTGTATTGTTATTTTTAAATTATTTCAGCATGATACTACTACATTCTCTGTAGGTTTTATTTTCAGCTATACGACACACTTTTTTGCTCTCAACAACGGAAAGGGTTTAAAAAATTAAAAAATTAACGCACACCACACTGACTACTAGTGAAGAAACCTGGTTTTAACACCGCCTGGCAAGACTCTAAAAAAAATAACTACAAAAGGAGTGGTTAGCCTATCAAATGGAAAAGGTGAAGATAATAACATGTTATATTTTGATGGGATGAAACATAATCTATTGAGTGTGTCTCAAATGTGTGATAAAGGCTATTATGTGATTTTAAAAGCTAAAAATTGTCAAATAAAGTCTTAATTTATATGATAAATAGTTGTTGAGGCTGTAATAATAGACAAAAATGTCTATTTGTTGAAGGAAAATACAAAAAGGTGTTTCTTATCAAAGACATATGAGAGCTAGTTGTGGCACATAAGGCTTCAACATCTAAAATTTGACCAGATTGTTAAGATTAGAAAGAAAAACACAGTGAAGGACTTTCTTAGGCTTTCAAAAATAGAGAACAGTATTTGCAAATCTTGTCAACTAGGAAAGTAAGCTCGAGTTTCTTTCAAGGAAAAGGAAAAATATTCAGCAAAACCATTGTGACTTGTACACATAGATTTATGAGGAGAATCCATAAAGTAGTCACCCGTACGTAAGCTATACTTTGTGCTAATAATCGACGATGTCAACAGAATTATATGGGTTTCCTTCCTCGGGGAAAAATCTGAAGCTTTTGAGTAGTTAAAAGAATTCAAATCCATGGTTGAGAGCGAAACTGATTACAAAATCAAAAGCATAAGGTCTCAAAATGGAGGTGAGTTCACTTCATAAGAATTTTATTAATTATGTAATTTTAATGGCATCAAAAGGTAGTTTACCATAGCAAAGAATCCATAACAAAGTGGTATTGCGGAGAGAGAAAACAAGTCAGTGAAATAATTTTTCGGAGCTATGATGACATAAAATAATGTTCAGCAAAGGATCTTGGCAGAGGAAATTCATACAACAATGTTCATCCTCAATAAAGCTCAGTTTCAAACAAATAGTGACAAAACTCCTTATGAGTTGGGGTGTGGTAGACCAACAATAGTCAAACACTTAAAATATTTGGAAATATATGCTAGATCAAGAGAAATGATGAGAAACTTGGGAAATTCGATGGTAGAGTTGATGAAGGAGTATTTATGGGTTACTCAAATAATAACAAAGGATACATTTGTCACAATAAATTCAACAAGAGAATCATTGACTGGATCAGTGTAAAGGTATATGTTCACGATGATCAAGAAGTGAAAGAACTCGAAAAATTTAGCGTTGATGAACTAGTAAGCATTGGTGATGAGAATGATGATGTAGATGCAAAAGAAAATGGGGAAGATCCCTCTAGTCCTTACACCACATATCCCCCAACGTATGTACAAAAACACCATCTATTTGATCATATTGTTGGTGAGTTAAATTATGGAGTGCAGACGAGAAGGAGGTTAGAGGATTCTCTCACACTGGCACATTTTGAAATGTTTTCCATGGAGGAACCAAAGGATATTGTTCAATCGAGTCATGAACATTTGCTAAAGGCCATGAATGAATAATTAGACTAGATAGAGAAAACTGAGACTTGGGAATTTTTTCCAAGACCTACAAAGAAGAATTTTATTAGCACAAAGTGGGTATTCGGGAATAAGTTGAATGATCATGGATAAGTGATGATAAACAAGGACAGGTTGGTGTGCAGGGGCTATGATCAAATAAAGGGATTATACTATGATGAAACTTTTTCTCCTGTTGTCATATTAGAATCAATTAAAACGATTTTGGCATTTTCTTGTGTAAAATTTTTAAAATTTATCAAATGGATGCCAAATCTACTTTCCTCAATGGAGAGATACAAGAGGAATTTTATATAGAGCAACTAAAAGGTTTTCATTTGAAATAGAAACCAAACTATGTTTTCAGACTTAAGAAGGAATTGTATGGCCTCAAGAAAACCTCAAGGGCTTGGTATTCAAATATATATAGCCACCTACTTAAGTATAGATTAGCTGACAACAATCTCTATGTCAAAGAAAACGATGAAAAAATCATTGTGGTGGTGGTATATGTTTATGATATAATCTTTGCAAGTAATTCAGATTTGTTGAAAATGGATGAAAGATGGAAAAATGAGTGTCAAAATAAAGTTGTAACTTGAAGATTAGGGGTTCGTGCTCCTTCTAGTGGGTGCTAGAGAATAGTTGGGATTACAACTCCATTCAGTTGTAGCTAGAAAAATTAGGGAGTTGTAGCTTCCTGTTGTTCATAGCCATAAATTGTAAGTGCAAGCTGTAGATTTCCCTCTTAATAAAATGGAGAATAAGGTATGAAGTTATCTATTCTTTGCATGAGTCTATTGATTACTGAAATTGTTGATTATTGTTGAAATTTGTTTTTACTATCTCATTGTGAAAATAATTTTTAATTGGTAAATTGTTACAATATCGATTCATCCATCCCTCCCCCCCTCTTAGTATTGTCCTAGTTTCCATCGAAGGTCTGATGATGAGATGATGATTCAAGGAGGTAAGGTGGGAGAACCAATAGAAACTATTATTAGGAGATTTTATAGTCCAAAAAGTCGTAGGATGAAGCTTACTAGATGACCTCAAAGCTCTAAAAATTAGTTCTTACTAGTCTACAACAACAAATTACCTTGGCAATTCCTAAGATGCGACTTCATAGAAAAACAATAAAACCCCTTATATGTTTATTTATTTATCTTAATATATAGTACTATAAATAACTAGGCTTATTGAGGGTCTACTATCACAGGAAAACTGAATCCTAGACTACAAACTCATAACAATAATGATCCAATTGGATATTGGTGGCCACCCACCTGCTCCACCTAGAACTCCAATCGCTTTCATCATTTTCCTTGTTTATAGCAGCATTTACTATTTTTAGTAGTTTTTCAGGTCCTAAAATTTCAAAGCATTTTTACCCCCTAAATGGTGTTTTTTGAGGTCCGCAACAGTCTCATTTCCATAGGCAAGGTCCTTAGAAGATCCTGTAGTACTTGGAGAGATATTTATGATGATATATCATATGCACCAAATGGAGATAATATGACTAGGTTACAACCCCGGGAAGTTAGCTTCCAAACTAACCCCAACGGGGCCCATAAACGCTTGGTGTTCCATCTCCTAGGGTTAGGGTTTTGGTTGTTTATGGTTTTCCCATGTTGTTAAATATAAAAAGTCCCTTTAGCCTCATTGTAACGTTGTTCAGAGGCATGTAGCAGCCACATATCTTCTAAGAGATAAGCTACCATCGCCTGAGCTAGTTTATTTCCATTATATCCGCAAGATTATTTCATTTATTTGATATTAATGAAATGATGTCCATTCTTTGATGAATCTCTGTGTTTATGCTTATTTCTATATTTTATTGTGTTCTTGTGTAAATATGGATCAGTGGTATCAGAGCAGTCTTCACTTTCTCGATGTTTTCTTCATGTCCCCAATGAGATCAGGGTATAAGGAGTTAGGGCTTGATCTGGTTGAACCTTTGCAAGATCAGCCTCGCAAACCTCGATGAACTCCCATGGTGGAGGAAAAAAAATACGAGGGAGCAGGATATCCTATTAAAATATTTCTCAAGCAGGACCTCGAGAAACAGAGGAACGTGATGAAGGATAAATTTTCCCACATCCTTTGATGGCTACCCAGTGACAATGGATCTTCATTTAGTAACCACTCTGGAGGTGCCACTCCTTTTAAGGTACAAGTTAACTTCGAAATTCCCATATTTTAGGGCCAAATAGATGCAGAAATAGTCGATAGATGGTTGAATCTATTAGAAGGATATTTTTTCGATTCATGATTTTTTCAATTGGGAAAAGATTACTTTTTCACTCCTCAAATCCACCCCCGATGTCAAGGACTGGTGGGAAATCTACTGTTTGAAAAAGGAAAAGGGGTAATCTTCCCTGTTCTTGACCGCACACACTTGGAATTCTTTCCAAGACACCATTAAAGAATAATACTACCTTGTGGGCAGCTATGAGGACAAGTACATATAATGGACTATGCTACAACAACAAAGGGATCAAGATGTGCGTGAGCTGACGAATTTGTTCCATACCCTATGCACAAATTTGGGTATCAAAGATTCAGAGAAACATTTGGTGCTTAGGTAATCCTTGATTTTACGCACGAGGATACATCCAAGATGAAATGGAGTTCCTCTACATCTCCTCGCTTGGTGCAACATACAGGTATGTGTTGGACAGGGTACCCCTATGTCTAAAGTATTGGTAAAGAATCTTTATTTTGAGGAGTGGAGTGAACTGCGTGCAGATTTTTAAGAGTAAAAGGGCTCTAGAGCAGGTCAAAGACCATTATTTTGTAAAGGAATGGGATAATTTTGTATACATTGAGCTCCACCCATGATTTTCGGACCATGGTATTATAAAGGGAAAGACTATATAAGGAGTCTAGGGATATCTCTTGGATATCAATATTAATGATAGAATGCATATGGATATCATATTAGATCTGAATTAATTTTGTATTCTTTTGTTTTTTGCAAAGGAGAAGGCTCCTACAGCTTTGTGCGTGGAGACCTTAGGAAGCCTACAGCTGAGTGCGCAAATCCCTGCAGCTGTGTGTGCGGGGAAAGAAGTGATGTATTGAGAAGATTTGAGCTAATAAAAGAAGACTTTGAATACATATCTGATTATTTTACTTGTATGATTTCATTGTGTATGTTTTATGATTATCTGTGCTAGATCTGGTTTTTTATCTATAATTTCATCGTGAAGACTTAGATTGAGTTTATTATGATGATTAATGCATGTTAAATTAGAAAAGAGCGATCTACAAAGTAGTTAAGTATATTTGTTTAACAACATCTGTATATTTGTCATACTGGTTCTGAGAAGCTCTGAATAAGTTTGAAGTAAGGATAAGCCCTAAATCCACACTGCATAGTCCCCCTAGATGTAGAAACCCGGTTCTAGCATCCCCTAATATTTCCTCGGGTGAGATTTTATCTACGCAAGAGATCATTTCTAAAAGGGCCAGTAATAGAGGGTTTTGTTGGTTCATGAAGCCATCTTTGAACCTAGGTCTAGGACCCCATCAAGCCAACAAATGGTTATGTTTTCGGGAATGCGATCTGAAGACGAAGGTAGATGTGGATGTGGCATCCAACTAGAAAATATATTCAAGATTGAGTATCTCTGAAAGAGAGAGAATTTTTTGTAAAAGAAAACAGAAATCCACGCTTGTCAACTGAGAAGTAGTTACAGATGTATATTTTTACAACTCAGCGTTCGCTAACAAGCTGCACGAGTGGCTATCAAGACTAGTTGAGAATAAGACATATTTTAAGCATGACGAGCCTACTGCGAACTTCCTAATTTGTAGATTCAAGCCGAGCAAATGTCGGAAGAAAAGACAGAGAAGCTCGTGATGGTGGTCAAGGACACTAAAGAAGAAGTGGATAAGGTAAGTCTTGAGCTTCAAATGCATATTGTTGAGCTCCAGATAAAATTGCAACAACCTACTCAACTAGAGGTTCAAGAGAAATACGAAGCAGATGCTAAGGCTGTCATGAATAATATTGAGATGACAGTTAAGGATTGCAGCTAGATATTTGAGGACGTTATGGAAATCTATGCATCACTACACAAGGACCCCCATGTGTAGAAAATTGAAACATAAATCAGAGAGAAGAAACAAGATTTCGATAAGTAAAAGCTCACTGAACGGACATTAGTGCCAACACAACGATTTTCCCATCTTCAAGAGGGCCAATTTTTGCAAGGAAAAATTGATGAGTTGTGACAGAAAAAACAAATTATCACCACTAGGATGTAGCCTTGGGAAGCACAATCCACGCAGCTATCACAGACTATGGATATCCAGCTGAAAGCACTCCAACAGACGTAGAAAGAAGTTTTTCAGAAAACAACAAGGCCAACTACCGAAAAGCTACTAAAATAAGTTGGTGAGGCCGAGAAGCAATGCACCAAGTGAATCTAGCCACTAAATGATGAATTGAGTAGCATCAAAGAAAATACTTAGGGCGCACCCGCTAAGTGATTCAGGACGAGTCACATCTTTTTCTTGGGGGCCTATTAGACAGGGTACACCTATGTCTAAATTTTTGGTAAAGAATCTATATTGTGAGGAGAGAAGTGCGTTGCATGTAGGTTTTTAAGTGTAATGGCTTTGGGGTGGGTCAAAGACCCTTATTTTGTAAAGGGACAGGATAATTTGCATATGTTGAGCTCTGCCCATGGTTTTCGAACCATGGTATTGTAAAATGAAAGATTATACAAGGAGTCTATTGATATCTCTTGGATATCAATCTTAATGATAGAATGCATATCGATTTCATGTTAAATATGAATTAAGTTTGTATTATGTTATTTTGTGTGAAAGAGAAGGATCCTCCAGGTATGTGCACAAAGACCTTAGGAATTCTGCGGCTGTGTGCGTAGGGAAAGAAGTGATGTATCAAAGCCATGATGTGTGGCCTTCCCTGACCATTAAATTTGTTCTCTTCTTTGGTTTCCAGTGAATATTGTTTTGTTGAACTCTATGACAATAATTTTTTCCTAAGAAACTATTCTCTGCCATTACCTGCCTATTTTCGCTGTTACAAATTAAATTTTTATACCCTAAAGGTTTTACAGCCTCTCATGCCAGTTCTTCCTTTATCTTAATTAATACTTCCACGTTATAGAGCTTTTTACTAATTTTGCAAAGTGAATATCCTCTGACTGTCAAAACTGCATTTTACTTGAGCGTTTTACAATTGCAGAGAGAAACGTTGTCAATTTATGTGAGCATTGAATCTTCACTAGTGTAATATTCGTGAGATGCATTGAACCTTCTATGGGAGTTCTTTTGTTCATTCATTTAAGGGTTTATGACCATGAAAAAATGGCTCCTAGCACTATCGTTGAACAAGATCTCTACATTTAGATACTGGGTTGTGCCTAAGCCAACAAAACAAATGCCTCTAGATTGAATGCTGGTGTCTCCTATTCCCATTTCATGTTGCCTCCTCCCACTGCACACTTCCTCTCAACACTGTGACTTCCCGAAATTCCCTCAAAACCTACTCCTACCTCCCTCCCACCTTTGTACGCTCATCCCCTTCAACTCCAGCAGCACTCCTCCATCGTCTCTGCTCCCTTTATTCCCTCAGCCTGCTCTCCCTCCTCCCTCCTTATGCTCCCGCTCCCTCACACCTCCTTGTCATGGCCTCATGCCGACTCAACTCCTCTGCTCGGCACCCTAGCTCCCTCATCCTCCCTCCCTTCACTTCTCCTTGCTCCCCCATCCCTCCGATGTGACTATTGCTCCACCACAGCAACATTCCTAGCTTTTTAATTATCATAGCCTGTTCGGTGTTGACAATGTCCATGATAACACCCCCTCTAAGCACTTGAGCCAAGCTAACCTTGACTGCATATAAATATTTCTTTGAATCAGTTATTGCTAGAACATTACCATAGACAGTAACAACTCCTCACTTTCCATTTCGAATCCAAATAAAGAACCTTCCAGATTTCGTAGAAGGCTCTCATTTTAAAAATTAATCTTCAATATCTGTGAATGAAAAGGTCGTAGAACCATAATAGACAGAGAGGGAAGGGAGAGGAGTCATAAAACATCGATTTTTCTTTGTGTTGGATTGTGTGTAGGTGGGAGAGGCCGAGCACAGGTGAAAAGAGAGGTGAAGGGCCATTCCAGGCCCTTCAAACTGTGCACATCATACCCGTCAAAGTTAATAATTATCGATTTGTCCCAAAGGTAAATCCTCCAGAGGTTGAGTTGATTCGATCTGAGGAATTATTGGGTGTTGCCGCCATTGTTCTGATTTTCTTTTACAGAGGGCGATATTTCATACGTGTGGGTTATTATGTGAGCAACCAGTACTTACAACATGAGCTTATTGAGGAGCCTCCTTCAATTGTGGCCATTGACAAGGTTCAGAAATTTGTTTTGGCATCCATGACTAAGGGTTAACAGGTTTCACATTTCTTTTCAAAAAATTTCTTCTATTCAATGTGATTCAAACTCTAGTGATGAGTATATTTAAGTTTCATTTCTACTCAATTTTTAACTCTTGTTCTCATTGAGATCATATGGCTTAGAAGAGAAAATTTTATTTTTGAACAAAAACATATGATTTAGCTTTGAGGAAAACCTAACTAGAGTAATATTTTGTGAATTAAGCCATGTGGTATGTTAGAGTTTTTATAGCCATATGATGTATGAGGTACATTTAAAGATGTGGGCATAGTGAGTTAGTATTTATCTTCCTCATTATTTTGTGATTCGTTGATTTTTGAAGCATCGGGTTAACAATAAATTTTTGAGGTTTAAATGGCTCAGATTGACCCTTTTTTAGAGTTATTAAGAACTCTAATCTTATCTATTTGTGGAGACACAATTAAAATCAGCAGGGACACCTTGTCTAATATTAAGGTATGTCTAAAATATTCACAATAAAAGATTGACGTTTTGCAGCTTGAGTCACAACTACAGAAAGATGAGATTCAGAAGAAGATTCATCATTATGAACCTATTTATTTTTCAGTACATTGAGACAAACTCCCATCAACAACAAGAAATTGTTCATATCACTGAGCCTAGTACAAGATTAGCTTGGAGTGCAGAAGAAAAAATCCAGTCTACACTTCCCAAGCCCATCATCCAACCTTGGGAAGAGCTTGTCCATAACAAGCAAAAAAATGGTGTTGGATATGAAAAGGATGTGTCCTTTCATATTCCAGACTGCTCCAAGCCCATCAAATTTCAGAGTGCCGTATTTATTCATGATAGCTCACCTTCAGCTATTCAAGATTCTACTCCTCTTCCAAAACAGAGTGTGAAATGCCAACACTATGACAGAGTTGGCCATATGAAAGATAATTGTTCTGATCTTCACCCATGCAAGCATTGTGGTAAAAACACTCATTATTCACACAGATGGTTCATAAACAAGCCTCTTTCAAGAACAAAGATTCATCTTGGATGGATCGCTTCTTGGAAATGGGCATCAAAAACCAAGGATATGTTTTAGTCATATGACATAATTTCTTCTAGAATATTAAAAGGTCTTGTAGTTTATTCTTAACCATAATCTCACCTTGTATCTGACTGAGGGGGAAATAGTGGTCATCTACAAGCTTCAAATCCACATCAGGAAAGGCTGAGCCACAACCTATTATTCCAGATTCAGAGTTGTAGCCAGAGACACAGAAGTTCAAGTGAGATTGAGCCACAACCTTTCATTCCAGATTCAGAGTTGTAGCCAAAGACAAAAATTCCCATGATCATGCCTTTGGTTTGTGGACAGCCATAAAACATCTATTCAAGGTTGATATTATTCCTCTAGAAGAAGGCTTCAACTTCTTTCTAGTTTTTGTAGAATTCCAGAAAATGCATCAAGCATTCTAGAGGAAAAACTTCATCTTTAGAGTTAAAGGGGCTAAAGGCAATGTGGAGACTATCTGATATCACCTAAGATGACACTTTAGAGAGAATTAGTGGTAATGGGGAGTGGTTTATCAATCTCTCGATAGTGTAGATAAATGGATAGATCTACCTAATTTCACCCCTCCCAAAACCAAAATCATCTCAAGAGTGTTGTCGAGGAGAAAAGGGCTTAAAGCTAACAATTTTCAGGAAGAAAAAAAAAATAGAAGAAGAAGAATAAATCAGTTGCAAAACCAAAATTAGAGAGACCTTTTTCTCTCTCCTCTAGCAGGAAAAGTGGAAGCACGAGATTGTATTGGAATACTTCAGAGAATGATGTTAGTATCAACCAATAAAAGGTGGACATGTGGCATTAAATGTGGCATTTTTGGGAACCCAATTGGTCCTTTCCTAGTGACAAGTGCATCACTCAAATTTCAACACATGGAAAGGGTGACATCACACCGGAGGGCTCAACCTAGAGGATTCAATTTTCAAAATTTTACAGTGGTTCCAGGTTGTACAGTACTAGGAGACGGTGGCAGTGGACAGAGTGAAAGCCAATGAAAAGAGGTTTGGGAAGACCCTACCTTCTTGCTCATCTAGGTGGATGGAGCCCCGAAAATTCAATAATGAGGCACAAAGGGATGCACCGAGTTAAAAGGGAGCTTCGACCGTAGCATTGGATACAAGTTCCATTCAACAGTGGAGGACAAGGGGCTCAGTGACAAGAGAAATTGGGACCAAACCCAGATCCTAGAATCCCCTAAATTTTAAATAATTGAGTTAAATAGAAGAGTCAGGATCATGAGATATAGCATGTGGGTTGATATTTGGTCGCCTTAGATAGAGGTGTGACCAATGGTGCAAAGTCGTTAACAAAGAAAAAAGGCACGCGTAGGGATAAAAAATGGCTAAGCACCAAAAATATTAGATTGTGGTTGAATAGACAAAAGGGGCTAAGAAAAATGGGCTTAAAGGTAGAAACAAAATAATTTCTACTTTAATTGCAATCTTGGGAGTTAAGCCAAAATTGACTACAGATAAAATTAGTAGGCGAACTATTAAATTCTATAAAGAGCCAAAATGCATAAAATTAGAAGAAAATATCAGTTTAAGTGAAATAAAGGGAGTGATGTATAGTTAAACCTAGAGATGAAGCCCATAACAAAAAACACAATACAGAAAGACTGCGATGAACAGGAAAAAGGAGAAAATAAAGAAGCATGCAAGCAATCAAAGAAACTATAAAATAAGGCCAGATCAAGAAGAATCAATATAAACTATTTTTGAGATGGATATTTTGTTGGAGCGAGGTGTTGGTATGGTGTTTTTAGTAATCATATTTTTTTGTAGGTGTTTTTCTGAAGTGGTGATAAATATTTAAGTGTTTTTGAAAGCAGAGAAGGCAATCATTGATTCTAGTGTGAAAATGGATGAAAGATGGAACAATGAGTGTCAAAAGCAAGTTGTAGCTTGCTGATTAGGGGTTCATGCTCCTTCCAGTGGGTGTTGGAGAATAGTTGGGGTTGTAGCTCCATTCACTTGTACCTTTCAAAATCAAGGTGTTGTAGCTTCTTGCTGGTTGTAACGATAACTTTGTAACTTCAAGTTGTAGCTTACCCTATTAATAAAATGGAGTAGTTCTGAAGTCATCTATTCTTTTCATGATTTCATTGATTACAGAAATTGTTTCATATTACTTAAAGAGGTTTTTACTGTCTTATTGTGAAAAAAAATTTAATTCATAAATTATTACAATATTGATTCACCCCCCACCCCACCCCCCCCTCTCTCAATATTTTCCTAGTTTCCAATAATTAGAATTAGAGTCATTACTTTTGATCATTCTAGCATATGGAAGAAATACAAACAACCATGGCGAACGAGGAAGCAAGATTTACCAACAAGGCACCTATGTTTAGTGGAACAAATTATGTGTTTTGTAAAGTGGGGATGAAGATGTATATTTAATCACTTGGAGTTGATGTATGGGATTTTGTGGAAGAATAACATCAAAGACCCCAACATTGCTAACCGAAGGTCAGAAGCTATAGTTCACATACAATGTTGAAGTAATTTATTCCCTGCTTGATACCATACTTGAATCAAAACTTGTCAAGGTGATGGATTGCAAATATACCAAATCAATATGAGACAAGATGAGAAGTTAATTAATAATAGTAAAATAAAATGAAAGTTAAAT
Organism: Pinus albicaulis; assembly: GCA_034641835.2. Lineage (NCBI taxonomy): Eukaryota > Viridiplantae > Streptophyta > Pinopsida > Pinales > Pinaceae > Pinus > Pinus albicaulis. The sequence continues at coordinate 923,857,851 of CM076581.1, read as the reverse complement.
GTAATACTAAATATAAATTAATTAATAACAGTAAAATAAAATGAAAGTTAAATGTAATACTAAATAGAAAGTTTCATATTTTATGATAGTTTTAAGCAAGAAAAAATGGGAAATAAGGAATGAAAAATGGTTTGTACAATGCATTACGGAAAAAAACATGATTCCTTTCCACTATCATACAACCAAAATTTCTGATATATCAACATCAAATGAAACTCATTTTGAGTTTTGAATAACAAGATAAAAGGTTGTTGGAAATATGTTGCCATTTATTCCAACAGGATATTCCCTGATGTCAACAGGGTGACCCTAAACTGAATGGTTGAAACTAGTGTCAACATGAAGCTCAAGTGTCTTGGAAGAGTAGGTTTGAGGAATGAGAAAAAAGGTCCAGTTGAAAATAATAGCAGATATTTTGAAGCCATTTTTTTATGTAGAACGTGAGCTGAAAGGCCAAATGGGACCCACTCAATCAAAATTACTCTGAAATATTTTTCCAACAGTATAAGGAAGTATGCAAATCCACTCCTGGATGAAAATTTAGAGGCATTCAAAGTTAGGCCTACAAAATTCAAAACCTCAGAAGCCCGAAACCCGAGAACTGAAAAATCCCATAACATGGTGGAAATAAATGAGGAGAAGGACCTGGGAAGGTTGAAACCCATAAGGTTCTTTTTTATCATAAAAATGGAGTGTATTAAGGTGGGGCGACACCCCGGAATGCTGGGTCTGATAAATTTTTATAATTATAATTTGAGAAAAGTGTTGGGATAGCGGCATTGGGTGGTAGTATGGTATTTGGTTATTTCACACAAAAATGAGACCAAGTGCACAAAACAAATTATAAATGGAAATAAGGCCCCCGAAAAGACATTGAATGGCTTAGGTCCTCAACGCCGAGCTGAAAGTCACAGGACTAGGTCATATCGAGGAAAAACTTCATCTTTGGAGTTAAAGGAGCTAAAGGCCATCTGGTGGCTATCTGATATCACCTAAGACAACTATTTAAAGAGAAGTAGTGGTAACAGGGAGAGGTTTATCATTCTCTCGATAGTGTAGATAAATGGATAAGATCTACCTAATGTCACCCCTCCCAAAACCACAATCATCTCAGCAGTGGTGTTGAGGAGAAAATTGCTTAAACCTAACAATTTTCAGGAAGAAAAAAAAATAGAAGAAGAAGAAGAAATCGGTCGCAAAACCAAAATTACAGAGACCTTTTTCTCTCTCCTATAGTAGGACAAGTGGAAGCACAATATTGTATTGGAATACTTCAGAGGATGGTGTTAGTATCAACCAATACCAGGTGGACATGTGTCATTAAATGTGGCATTTTTGGGCACCCAAGTGGCCCTTTCCTAGTGACAAATGGCATCACTCAAAGGTTGACACATGGAAAGGGTGACATCATCCTGGAGGTTCAACCTAGAAGATTCAATTTTCGACATTTTGCAGTGGTTCCAGGTTGTACAGTACTAGGAGACTGTGGTAGTGGATAGAGTGAAATCCAATGGAAAGAGGTTTGGGAAGACCCTACCTTCTTGCTCATCTGGGTGGATGGAGCCCTGGAAATTCAATAATGAGGCACAAGGGATGCACTGAGTTAAAGGGGAGCTTCGACCGTAGCATTGGACACAAGTTCCATTCAATAGTGGAGGATGAGGGGCTCAGTGACAAGAGAAAGAGGGACCAACCTCGGATCCTAGAATTCGCTAAATTTTAAATAATTGAGTTAAATAGAAGAGTCAGGATCATGAGATATAGCCTAGGGGTTGATATTTGGTCGCCTCGGATAGAGGTGTGACCAATGGTTCAAAGTCATTAACAAAGAAAAAAGGCATGCGTAGGGATTAAAGATGGCTAAGCACCCAAAATCTAGATTGTGGTCGCATAGACAAAAGGGGCTAAGAAAAATTGGCTTAAAGGTAGAAACAACATAATTTCTACTTTAATTTCAATCTTGGGATTTAAGCCAAAATTGACTACAAATAAAATTAGTAGGTGAACTGTTAAATTCTATAAAGAGCCAAAATGCATCAAATTAGAAGAAAATATCAGTTTAAGTGAAAGAAAGGGAGTGATGTACAATTAGACCTAGAGATGAAGCCCATAACAACAAACACAATACAGAAAGACTAAGATGAACAAGAAAAAGGAAAAAATAAAGAAGCATGCAAGCAATCAAAGAAACTATGAAAGAAGGCCCGATCAAGAAGAATCAATATAAACTATTTTTGAGATGGATATTTTGTTGGAGCGAGGTGTTGATATGGTGTTTCTAGTAATCATATATTTTTGTAGGTGTTTTTCTAAAGTGGTGATAAATATTTAAGTGCTTTTGAAAGCAGAGAAGGCAGTCATTGATCCTAGTGTGAAAATGGATGAAAGATGGAACAATGAGTGTAGAAAGCAAATTGTACCTTGCTGATTAGGGGTTCATGCTCCTCCCAATGGGTTTTGGAGAATAGTTGGGGTTGTAGCTCCATTCGCTTGTACCTTTCAAAATCAAGGCGTTGTAGCTTCCTGCTGGTTGTAACGAGAACTTTGTAACTTCAAGTTGTAGCTTGCCCTATTAATAAAATGGAGTAGTTCTGAAGTCATATATTCTTTTCATGATTTCATTGATTACTGAAATTTTTGCATATTTCTTAAAGAGGTTTTTATTGTCTTATTGTGAAAATGAATTTTAATTGGTAAATTATTACAATATTGATTCACCCCCCACCCCCCCCCCCCTCTCTCTCAATATTTTCTTGGTTTCCAATAATTAGTATTAGAGCCATTACTTTTGATCATTCTAACATATGGAAGAAATACCAACAATCATGGCGAACGAGGAAGCAATATTTACCAACAAGGCACCTATGTTTAGTGGAACAAATTATGTGTTTTGTAAAGTGAGGATGAAGATGTATATTTAATCACTTGGAGTTGATGTATGGGATTTTGTGGAAGAATAACATCAAAGACCCCCAACGTTGCTAACCAAAGGTTAGAAGCTATAGTTCACTTACAATGTTGAAGTAATGTATTCCCTGCTTGCTAGCATACCTGAATCAAAACTTGTCAAGGTGATGGATTGCAAATATACCAAAGCAATCTGGGACAAGATGAGAAACTGCTATGAAGGAGACAACAAGGTAAAGAAATGTAAAATAAAAGTTTTTCAGACCAAATTTGAATCATTGAGCATGCATGATGATAAAAATATTGCAAAGTATTTAAAAATAGTTGATGAAGTTTTGAACACCATAAGAGGGCTTGATGAGAAGCTATATGAATATGTCATAGCTCAAAAAGCATTGAGATGTCTTCTTGATAGGTTTAATCCCAAAGTGCCAACCATTGAAGAAGTGGAAAATATGAGAAATATCACTCTAGATCTACTCCTTGGAATACTCACTGCCTATGAGATGAGGAGTTATAAAGGAAAGTGTACAACAAAATAATCAGTATTCAAAGAAGAAAGAAGTGCAAGGATGAGCACGTTGGCACATGAAAATAATCCGATGAAGAAGAAGCTAATTTTATGAGGAGGCTCAAGAGAGCAATGTGATATTTATTTGTATGCTCAAAATGGTGGGAGCCATTGGTATGTGGAAAGAGGTTGTTCCAGGCACATGAGAGGAGATAGAAGCGAGTTTTTCACTTGGAAGCCTATAGACAAAGGTAATGTGACTTTTGGCAATAATGCTCCAGGAAAAATAACTACAAAAGGAGTGGTTAGCTTATCAAATGGAAAAGGTAAAGATAATAATTTGTTATATGTTGATGGGATGAAACATAATTTGTTGAGTGTGTCTCAGATGTGTGATCAAGGCTATTATGTGATTTTCAAAGTTACAAATTGTCAAATCAAGTCTTAAGGTATATGATAAATAGTTGATGAGGCTGTAAGAATAGAAAAAAATGTCTATTTGTTGAAGGAAAAGAATGAAAGGTGTTTCTTATCAAAGACATATGAGAGCTGGTTGTCGCACATAAAGCTTGGACATCTAAAATTTGATCAGATTGTCAAGCTTAGAAAGAAAAACACAGTCAAGGACCTGCCTAGGATTTCAAAAATAGAGAACATTATTTGCAAATCTTGTTAGCTAGGAAAGCAAGCTCGAGTTTAGTTCAAGGAAAAGGAAAAATATCCCGCAAAACCATTGTAGCTGGTACACATGGATATATATGGACCATCCATAAATCAGTCACCCATAGGTAATATATACTTCATGCTAATAATCGACGATTTCAGTAGAATGGTATGGTTTTCCTTCCTCAAGGGAAGATCTGTAGATTTTGAGTTGTTAAAAGAATTCAAATCCATGATTGAGAGCAAAACTGATTACAAAATCAAAATCATAAGGTCTGAAATTGGAGGTGAGTTCACTTCATAAGAATTTGATTAACTATGTAAATTTAATGGAATCAAAAGGTATTTTACCATAGCAAAGAATCCCCAACAAAATTGTGTTGCAGAGAGAGAAAACAAGTCAGTGCAACAATTAGCCGCAGCTATGATGTCAAAAAATAATGTTCAGTAAAGGATTTGGGTAGAGGAAATTCATACAACAATGTTCATCCTCAACAAAGCTCAGTTTCCACCAAATAGTGACAAAAATCCTTATTAGTTTTCGTGTGGTAGACCAACATTAGTCAAATACTTCAAAATGTTTGGAAACATATGTTAGATCAAGAGAAACGACTAGAAACTTGGGAAAGTCAATGGTAGAGTTGATGAAGGAATATTTATGGTTTATTCAAAGAATAACAAAGGATACATGTGTTACAATAAATTCAACAAGAGAATCATTGACTGCATCGATGTAAAGCTATATGTGCATGATGATCAAGAAGTGAAAGAACTCAAAAAATCTAGCGTTGATGAAATCGTAAGCATTGGTGATGAGAATGATGATATAGATTCAAAAGAAAGTGAGGAAGATCCCTCTAGTCCTTACGCTAGATATCCCCCAAGGTATGTACAAAAACACCATCTAGTTGATCATATTGTTGGTGAATTAAATTATGGAGTGTAGACGAGAAGGAGGTTAGAGGATTCTCTCACACGGGCACATGTTGCAATGTTTTCCATAGAGGAACCAAATGATATTGTTCAATCGAGTCATGAACATTGGCTAAAGTCCATGAATGAATAATTGTACTAGATAGAGAAAATTGAGACTTGGGAATTTGTTCCAAGACCTACAAACAAGAATGTTATTGGCACAAAGTGGGTATTCAGGAATAAGTTGAATGATCATGGATAAGTGATGATAAACAAGGACATGTTAGTGTGTAAAGGCTATGATCAAATAAAGGGATTAGACTATGACGAAACTTTTTCTCCTGTTTCTAGATTAGAATCAATTAGAATGATTTTGGCATTTTCTTGTTTAAAAATTTTAAAATTATCAAATGGATGTCAAATGTACTTTCCTTAATGGATAGCTACAAGAGGAAATTTATATAGAGCAACCAATTTTTTTTAATTTGAAATAGAAACCAAACTATGTTTTCAGACTTAAGAAGGAATTTTATGGCCTCAAGCAAGTCCCTAGGGCTTGGTATTCAAATATATATAGCTACCTTTTCAAGTATGGATTTAAAATAGGAGAAACTAACAAAAATCTCTATGTCAAAGAAAACGATGACAAAATCATTGTGGTGGTGGTATATGTTTATGATATAATATTTGCAAGTAATTCAAATTTGTTGAAAAATGGTTTTGTAGGTGATATGAAGGCACAATTTGAGATGTACATGCTTGGAGAGATATCATATTTCCTTGGATTAAAGATAACGCAGACCCATAATGGCATTTTTATATCTCAAGGAAAGTATCTCAAATAAATGTTGAATAAATTTGGCATATAAGAATGCTCTTTAGTGAGCACTCCAATGGTGATAGGTTGCAAGGTTAGCAAGTTGGATGAATATCCAATAGTGGAACATACTCTATATAGATCCATCATTGGAAACCTTTTATATTGAAAGCTTCAAGGCCAGACATCATGCAAGTTGTTGCAATAGTTTGAATATTTCAAGCAACTCCTAGACAAACTCATCTCCTTGCAGCCAAAATAATTCTCAAATATGTCAGAGCAACAATGGACTGTGGTACCCAAGAGGTAAATATATTTCATTTATTGATTTTATTTATGCTGATTGGACATGTGATATGGATGATATAAAGAGCACAAGTGGTGGTGATTTATTTATTTGAGACTATCTAGTCTCATGGTTAAGAAAGAAGAAAGTTGATATTTCCTTATCTATAGTTGAAGCAGAATATATTGCAGCAACATCCTGTTGTACTCAGCTTCCGTGGATGAAGCAAAATTTTCAATATGTACAAGTGTTCCATGATCAGTCGATCCCCATTATTTGTGACAACACAAGTGAAATCAACATGTCAAAGAATCCAGTCTTTCACTCTAAGACCAAGCATATCCCCATCTAGTATCATTTCTTGAGAGAGCATGTTGCAGCCCATATTGTGAAGCTCGAGTATGTTCCCACAAAAGAACAAGTTGTTGATATTTTTACAAATCCACTCCCTAGAGAACAATTTGAGTATTTAAGGAAAATATTTGGATTTATTCCTCTTTCTTCCCCTCACTAACTCTTCCTTAAAGAGGAAGAAATCCAACTATTTCATTTTTAACATATCGAGATGAAGTTTCCAAGTCCACATGATTCACATGATAGAGAATGATTATTGAAAAAAGGTGTATGGTGAAGAGGGGAGCATGCTAATCTCTTTTCCATTGATGTCAAAGGGGGAGTGATATTGGTGATCAAACAAAAAAACAAATAAGGGGAGATATAATAATTTTTAGAGGAAAAAACAACAAAAGAATGAACAAAGTATAAAAGAAGTACATCACAGGGGGAGCAACACTCAAATAGAGTTTGATCTCCTAAAGGATGTCTTGGTGAACTGCCATCAATACAAAAGGGGGTTATTGTTGGAAATATTTTGTCATTGATGTCAACACGATAGTCCCTGATGTCAATAAGGTGACCATTAAGCAGATAGTTGAAAATGGTGTAAACATGTAGCTCAAGTGTCTGAGAAGAGAAAGTTATAGGCACAAGAAGAAAGGTCTAGGTGAAAATAATACTAGATACTTTGAATCCATTTTTTTATGCAGTAGCTAATATAAAACGGTACATTGGACCCACTCAAGTTAAATGTAAATTGAAATATATTTCCAACGATATAATGAAATCTGCAAATGGACTCTTAGATCAAAAGTTAGAGGCAGTCAAAGTTAGGCATGCAAAAGTCAAAATCCTGGAAGCTCGAAACCCCAAATTATCATAACATGGTGGCAATAGACGAGGAGAAGGAGCCCAGAATTTTGAAACTTGTAAGGTTATATTTTATCACAAAATCATAGTGTATTAAGGTGGGGCTACACCGTAGAACCCTAAATCTCGTAACGTGTTATAGTTAGAATTTCAGAAAAGTGTCGGGATAGGGGCTTTAGTTGGTTTTTTGGTGTTTTTTCATTTCACATAGAAATGAGACCAAGGGAGAAAAATAAATTTTAAAAGGAAATAAGGCCCATCATAATACCTTAAAGGGATTATATCCTTAGTGCCCAGTTGATGGTCACGGGATAGGCCCATATGGAGAAAAAGCTTTAGCTCTGAGTCTATATGGGCTAAAGGCCATGTGGCGGCTACCCAACGACACCTGAGATGACCCTTTAGAGAAAAGTAGTGGTCACAAGGAGTATTTCTTACTCTGTCAATCATGTAGATAAAGGAATAAGAGCTACCTCAGGGTCACCCCTCCAAAAACTGCAATTTTCTCAGGAGTGGTGTCAAGGAGAGAAATGCTTGAACTTGACAGTTTAAAAAAAAAGAATAATAATAATAATAATAATAATTAATTAATTAATGAAGAAACTGGTCACAAAACCAAAAGTCTAGACATTTTTCTCTCTCCTACAAGATGACATGTGGAAGCATGAGATTGACTTGGAAAACATAAGAGGATGGTGTCAATATCAGCCAATAGGAGGTGGACATGTGACATGAAAATATGGCATTTTTGGGCACCCAAGTGACCCTTTTCTAGGTGACAAGTGTCATCACTCATAGGTTGACATGTGTCAGGGGTGACGACATCCTAGATGGATCATTCAGATATATTCAATTTTTGGCATTTTTAGGGGTGATTTGGCATGGTAGTTTATAAAACGAAAACCAATAAACAAAGTTTCAGGGAGATCCTACCATCCAAATCATCCAGTCGATGGAGTCCCAAATTTTCAATAATGAGGCATAGGGGAATGAATCGAGTTAAAAGGAAACTTTGACCTTAGCACTAGACACAAGTTCCATGCAGTAGTGGAGGACAAGGGGCACAACGAGAAATAGATAGTGGCGTAACCCCGGATCCTAGAATCTCATAAATTTTAAAGAATTAAATTAAATAGAAGAGTCGGGATTTGTAGTGCTATCCTATGGGCTTATCTTTTGTCCCCTCTAGAAGAGGTGTGACCAATGCCTCGAAGTTGTTAACAAAAACAAAAAGGCCCGGAAAAGGCTCGAAAGGGGATAAGCACTCAATAGCTTAGGTCATGGTCGTAGAGATTGGTCCTATGGAAGAAAATAGGAAAAGGGCCGAGAAAAAGGGGCTTAAAGGGAGAAACAACGAAACTACTAGTTTAACTCTAGTCTTGAAAATTAAGCCATAATTGACTATAGATACAATTAGCAGGTGAAATTTTAAATTTTATGGAGAGATATAATGCATAAAATTAGTAGAAAATCTCATTTTAAGTGGCATAAAAGGTAGTGAAGTTAAGTTAGACCTAGAGATGTAGCCCAAAACAAAAAATATAGTCTGTAAAGACTGAGATGAATAGGACAAAGGAAAAAATAGAGAAGCATGAAAGCATCAAAAAAACTGTAAAATAAGCCCTGATAAAGAATAATCAATATACAATGTTTTTGAGACAAATATTTTGTTGCAACGAGGTGTTGATATGGTGTTTTTTGTAATCAAAGATTATTTTAGGTGTTTTTTTGAAGTGATGACCAAAATTTAAGTTTTTTTGGAAGTAGAGAAGGAAATCATTGATCCTAGTGTGAAAATGGATGAACAATGGAAAAATGATCGTCAAAATCAAGTTATAGCTTGTAGATTAGGGGTTGGTGCTCCTTTTAGTGGGTGCTGGAGAATAGTTGGGATTGTAGCTCCATTTAGTTGTATTTGGAAAAATTAGGGAGTTGTAGCTTCGTGTTGTTCATAGCCAAAACTTTGTAATTTCAAGTTGTAGCTTTCCATCTTAAGAAAATGGAGAAGAAGCTATGAAGTTATACATTCTTTGCATAGTTCTATTGATTACTGAAATTGTTTCTTATTGCTGAAAGTGATTTTTACTGTCTTATTGTGAAAATAATTTTTAAGTGCTAAATTGTTACAATATTGATTCACCTGTCCCCCCCCCCCCTCTTAGTATTGTCCTGGTTTCCAACAAAGGTCTGATGATGAGATGATGATTCAAGGAGGTAAAGTGGGAGAACCAATAGAAAATATTATTAGGAGATTTTATAGTCCAAAAAGTCATAGGATGAAGCTTACTAAATGACCTCAAATCTCTAAAAATGAGTTCTTACAATTCTACACAAAAAATTACCTTGTCGATTCCTGAGATCCAACTTCATAGAAAAACAATAAAACCCTTATAGGTTTATTTATTTATCCTAATATATAGTACTATAAATAACTAGGCTTATTGAGGGTCTACTATCATAGGAAAACTAAATCCTAGATTAAAAACTCATAACAATAATGATCCAAGTGGATATTGGTGGCCACCCACCTGTTCCACCTAGACCTCTAGTCGCTTTCATCAATTTCCTTGTTTATAGCAGAATTTACTATTTATAGTAGTTTTTCAGGTCCTAAAATTTTGAAGAATTTTTTACTCCCTAAACAGTGTTTTTTTGAGTTCCACAATGGGCTCGTAGCCATAGGCAAGGTCCTCGGAAAATCATGTAGTACTTGGAGAGATATTTTTGACGATATATCATATGTGCCAAATGGAGATAATATGACTAGGTTATGACCCCAGTAAGTTGGCTGCCAAACTAAGCCCAACGGGGCCCACAAACGCTTGGTGTTCCATCTCTTAGGGTTATGGTTTTGGTTTTTTATGGTTTTCCCATGTTGTTAAATAATAAAAAGTCCCTTGAGCCTCATTGTAACACTGTCCAGAGGCATGTAGCAACCACATATCTTCTAAGAGATAAGCTACCATCACCCGAGCTAGTTTATTTCCGTTATGTTCGTAAGATTATTTAATTTATTTGGTATTAATGAATTGAAGTACATTATCTGATGCATCTCTGCGTTTATGATTATTTCTATATTTTATTGTGTTCCTATGTTAATATGGATCAGTGGTATTAGAGTGGTCTTCTCTTTCTCGATATTTTTTTGCATGTCCCGAATGAGGTCGGGGTATAAGGACTTAGGGCTTGATTTGGTTGAACCTTTGTAAGATCAACCTCGCAAACCTCGACGAACTCCCATGGTGGAGGAAAATAAAGATGAGGGAGCAGGATATCCTATCAAAATATTTCTTGAGTAGGATCTCGAGAAACATAGGAACGTGATGATGGATAACTTTTCCCATATCCTTCGATGGCTACCCACCGATGACACATATTCATCCGGCAACCACTTTGGAGATGCCACTCCTTTTAAGGTACAATTTAACTTCAACATTCCCATATTTTAGGGCCAAATAGAAGAAGAAACAATAGATAGATGGTTGAATATATTAGAAGGATATTTTTTTGGTTCATGATTTTTTCAATCACGAAAAGATTACTTTTGCACTCGTCAAAGTCGCCCCCCATGTCAAGGAATGGTGGGAAACCTACTGTTTGAAAAAGGATGAGGGGGGATATTCCCTGTTCTCGACTAGACCCACTTGGAATTATTTCCAAGACACCAGCAACGAACAATAATACCATGTGGGAATTTATGAGGAAAAGTACATATAATGGACTATGCTACAGTAGGAAAGGGATCAAGATGTGTGTGAGCTAGTGAATCTATTCCATACCCGATGCACAAAGTTGGGTATCAAAGATTCAGAGAAACATTTTGTGCTTAAGTACCACATTTTTCTGCACAGATACATCCAAGAGGAAATGGATTTACTCGAAATCTCCTCGCTTGGTGCTTCACACCAGTATGTGTTGGACAGGGTACCCCTATGTCTAAAGTTTTAGTAAGGAAATTTTATTTTAAGGAGTGGAGCGCACTGCACATAGATTTTTAAGATTAAAAGGTCTTTGGGGCAGGTGAACGACCATTATTTTGTAAAGGAATGGGATAATTTTGTATATGTTGAGCTCCACCCATGGTTTTCGGACCATGGTATTTTAAAAAGAAAGACTATATAAGGAGTCTAGGGATATCTCTTGGATATCAATTTTAATGATAGAATGCATATGGATGTCATGTTAGATCTAAATTAAGTTTGTATTCTGTTATTTTTTTCAAAAGAGAAGGCTCCTACAGCTGTGTGTATGGAGACCTTAGGAAGTCTACAGCTGAGTGTACAAACCCCTGTAGTTGTGTGTGTGAGGCAAGAAGTGATGTATTGAGAAGATATGAGCTAATAAAAGAAGACTTTGAAGACATATCTGAGTATTTTAATTGTATGATTGAATTGTGTATGTTTTGTGATTATCTGTGCAATATCCGGTTTTTTTATCATCTATAATTGCATCGCAAAGACTTGGATCGGGTTTATTATGATGATTAATGCATGTTAAATTAGAAAAGCACAGTCTCCAAAGTAGTTAAGTATATTTGTTGAACAATGTCTATATATTCATAATATTGGTTTTAAGAAGCTTTGAATAAGTCTACAGTAAGGATAAGCCCTAAAGCCACACTCCATAGTCCCCCTAGATGCAGAAACCCGGTTCTAGCATCCCCTAATAGTTCCTCTGGTGAGACTTCAATCACTGCTAAAAGGGCCGGTAATAGAGGGTTTTGTTGGTTTGTGAAGCCATCTCTGAACCTAGGCCTAGGAACCCATCAAGCCAACAAATGGTTTTGTTTCCAAGACCAGGATCTGAAGACCAAGGTATATGTGGATGCGACATCTGACCAAAAAATAAATTCAAGATTGGGTATCTCTAAAAGAGAGAATTTGTTGTACAAGAAAACATAAATCCATGCCTGTAAACTGAGAAGTGGTTATATTAGATGTATATTTTTATAGATCATCACAAGATATTTTTCTCATCGTTCACTAACAAGCTGCATGAGTGGCTATTAAGACTAGCTGAGAAGAAGACATGTTTTAAGCACGATGAGCCTACTGCAAATTTCCTGATTTGTAGATTCAAGCCGAGGCAGTACCGGATGAAAAGACTGAGAAGCTCGGGATGGCGGTCAAGGACACTAAAAAAGAAGTGGATAAGGTATCAAGGACATTAAAGACACTAAATATGAAGAAGAAGAAGAAGAACACACAATTATATTTCTCATCCATTTTATGTCCATTATGTGTGTGTTTAACATGGTATTAGAGCCACGATGTGTGACCTTCCCTGACTATTAAATTTTTTCTCTTCTTTGGCTCCCAGTGAGTATTGTTTTGTTGCACTCTCTAACAATAATTTTTTCCTCAGAAACTATTCTTTGCCGTTACCTGCCTATTTTGGATGTTACAAATTAAATTTTGCTGCCCAAAAGGTTTTTCATCCTCTCATGCCAGTTTTTCCTTTCTCCTAATTAAAATTGTCACCTTATAGAGCATTTTACTAACTCTGCAAAGGGAATATCATCTGACTGTAAGAAATGCATTTTACTTGATTGTTTTACATATGCAGAGAAAAATGTTGTCAATCTATATGGGCATTGAATCTTCACCAGCGTAAGATGTGTGAGATGCATTGAACCTTTTGTGGCAGTTATTATGTGCATTCATTTATGGATATATGACCATAAAACCATGGCTCCTGGCACTATTTTTGAACAAGATATTTTCATTGAAAGACCTGGTTGTGCCTAAGCCAACAACATAAACACCGCCAAATTGAATGTTGGTGTATCCTCCCACTGCATGCTTCCTCCAAACATTGTGACTGCCCGACAGTCTCTCCAAACTTGCTCCTACCTCCCTCCCACCTCTGTGCGCTCAGCCCCTTCAACTCCAACAGAGCTCCTCCATTAGCTCTGTTCCCTTTGCTCCCTCAACTCACTCTCCCTCCTCCCCTTGCGTGCTCCCTCTCCCTCAAAACTCCTGTTCATGGCCTCATATCAACTCACCTCCTCCCCTTGGCACCCCCACTCTCTCCTCTGCCCTCCCTCAGCTGCTCCCTCCTCCCCCCTCCCTCCATTGTGACTATTTCTCCATCACAACAACATTCCTAGATTTTTCAGCTATCATAGCCGAGGATTCTCACAGATCGAGGGGATTGATTATGAAGAAACCTTTGCACCTGTCACATGGTATTCTTCCATAAGGACCATCCTTTCTCTCTCAATGCAGATGGGTTAGGACATTCATCAAATGGATGTGAATATTGTGTTCCTTAATGGGATCATTGAGGAGGAAGTGTAAATTGAGCATCCTGAAGGATTTGAGATCTTTAGCAATGAGTTGCATGTGTGCAGACTCAAAAGAGAATTGTATGGGCTGAAGCAAGCACCTCGTGCTTAGTACACATGGATCAACAGCTATTTCACTGGACTTGGCTTCACCAAGAGTGAGGCAGATGCAAACCTATACCAAATTATGGTGGAGGGTAAAATTTTAATCATTTTTATTTATGTTGATAATTTAATACTAACGGGTGATGAGTAGTTGATACACTCATGCCAAGAAGATCTTGTAAAGGAGTTTGAGATGAAGGATTTGGGCCTCCTTAATTATTTCCTTGGATTGGAAATATGGCAGCGAGAAGGTGAACTGTTTATGTCTCAAGGCAAGTATGCTTGGGAGATACTTGGTAAGTTTCACATGGGGGACTACAAGCCCATGGATACTCCTCTTCTAGGAAATTGGAGGAAATACGATGCTACATCGGCAGAGGTAGTGGATGCTACTGTCTATCGACAGTTGGTGGGTTCGTTCATGTATTTAGTTAGTAAAATATCAGACATATGATATGCGGTGAACAAACTTAGTAAAGCAATGGTTAAGCCTACTAAGATCTTTTGGAAGGTAGGCAAGCATGTCCTGAGATATCTCACGGGCACATCTGAGTATGGTTTATGGCACAGACAGACGGATGAGGTGAAGTTGCATAGCTTCATGGATGCAGATTGGGTAGGAAGCCCAACGGACAGAAGGAGCACATTAGGAGGGGTTTTCAGTATCGGATCTACAACAGTTTCTTGGTACAACAGGGAACAAATATTAGTGGCACTCAGTTCAGTGGAAGCAGAATACATGGCAGCAAGTCAAGCTGCATGTGAGGCTATCTAGATGAGGAAGATCCTGGTCGGTTTTTTCAGTTCTCATTTAGATCCTCAGTGATACTTTGTGATAATAAAAGTTGCAGTAAACTCTCGATTAATCTTGTGTTTCATGATAGATATAACCATATATATATCCAGTATCATCATATCAGAGATTGTGTGCAACGGAAGATCATGTTGCTTCAGTACATTCCTACTGAAGATCAAGATGCAGATATTCTAACGAAGGCGCTCAGCGGGAGCAAATTCGAATACCATAGAGGCAGGATCGGGGTGAAGGATAATCCTTATCTTTTTTAGAGGGAGTTTTGAGATTCAAAAAAATGATGAGCTTACTAAAATTAAGCACCTTCATTAAGTGGGGCTCGCAGGCTATTTTTAGGTGTATGTCTATTTTTAGACATAGTGAGAATATTCTATAAGTTGCAGGATGCTATTTGTAAATGGCTGGTCAAACGTGAAAAATAGATGAGATTCTATTTTTAGAATATTGGGCAAAGTCTATTTATAGATTGTCAATCTAAAAATAGATGCATGTCGATTATTATTAGCCCTTAATAATAATCTAACAATAAATATCAACATATTCTCTTGGAGCACTTTATTTCAGTGAACAGATTTGGAAAATTAGTGGGCTAAAGGAATTACGCAATTCCTAGGGTGGTTGGTGACTCATGCATGGAGGACTCAATTAGAACTAAAGTGGAAAATTTGTGACAGAGTTGGAAGAGTAGTTATGGGAGTTGTTATTCAGTTTAACTCATTTAAGTGAGTTAAACTTAGTTGTGCTAGTTGTATCTAGTTCTAACTGAAGATACACTAGTGAGAGTTTAGTGAATTAATTATTTAATTAATTCATAACTAGAGACTCACTTGCAACCGAACAAATACAACAGTTAACTACTTGCATGTCAGTTCCAGTGGAGACCCAATGGAGAGATAGGTGAAAGGGTGAGATGGACTATCTGTTGTGATTATAGTGATGCATTCAATGCATCTGACACACATTGGAGATTCCAATGAGGATTGCGCAGTCAAGGCAAGGCCAATTCGAATTCATTCAGGTATCTTCTTCAACAGGGATTGTGCAGTGGAGGCAAGCTGTCAGGAGGCAAGAAATTGGTGCATAGATATGCAAATTTCTGCATGACAGTGTGTAATGATTGTTGATTGTACGAAGAGCTTGATGTACTAAGCTTTGTATGATATTATTACATGATCCATTGATATACATAATATATGATAGTTGGGGTTTTTAGCTTTAAGCTTTCCTGTTAAACAAATGTGTTTATGTGCGATTGATTTCTTCATATGTGTTTTGCAATTGGTGATTTAATTTCCACAAAGAATTAAGTGGAAGGATTATGTATTTAACATAATATTAATTTTTTGTATTAGGGGAATCCAGTAATACTATCAGTATTAATAAATTTCTATAGAAATCGTCTACCACCAAAGGAGAAGTGTCGTTTGCCACCAAAGGAGAAGTGTGTGCATTCACCATCTAGAAATATTTTGCATATAGCGAATGAAAGGCGTTAGGAGGTCATATCTCAGAATTTATAATCAAGCATGTAGTGACTAAAAATCTAAAAGTTTGTATACAGTGGAGGAAACATTAGGTAGTTAGAATTACAGAATTTCAAATCAAGCACATAGCAATTTAGAATTATGGAGACCATATGGAGCTATAGAGGACTTGAAGGGAAGTCACAATTATTCTGTTGTAATCATATTGGGTGGAAAACACATTTGTGAGGTCATAAAGGACATCCGGGAGTATATCGTGGAGAAATGAAATAAAATAGTGAAATACTAATTGATTCCAGAGATAAGCCTTGTGTAGTTAATGATGTAGTGGCAAGGTACAACAAGCTAGTGCACTTTAATAAGGATCCATTGAATAAAACAATAGGACAAACACAAGGGTTATCCCAACCACAGGTGGAATCTAGAAGGGAGAGGTTGATATAGGCTTCCTTGATAGTGAGCCAGTCGAACAAAAGGAAAATAAAGCGATAAATAGTAGTGAGTATTTAATTTATATAATAGTCATAGAATTTAATAATTGTTATTAGTGGTAACTGTTGAAATGTCCAAGGGATAATTTGGAATATATTTTTTAGTATTGGAAGAATTGTTATTATTGGGGTCAAAAATCCTTAATGAATTGTTATGGAGGTGATACTGCTTATCTTTTACAACTGGTGTTTATGATTATTTTTTAGTTAATATGCTTTGAATGATAATTGTGAAAAGTGTAAAGGTTTATGTAATGTTCCTTAGAAGTTAATTTCTCAAGAGATGAAATATCCTATTGATTATCATAGACTATATCCCTTGATAAAATGGAAAACCTAAAACTACCCAAATTTTGTGCAAATTTTTGGGCAGTTGGGAAAAGAAACCCAAAATTGGGGTTTGATGTGAAATTCACTCAATTAATTAATGAGAAAATTCCCTCAAGGAAATATATAAATTCAAGAGGGTTGAATTCATTTGTATCATCATTATATTCGATATTTTATCTCGGTTTTCCCTAAGCTTGAGGCTCTAAGGTTGTTGAGACCCCATTTTCCTACTACTTTCGGTGGTTAAAGTTTCCACCCTAGTTATTAAAACTTCTATTTTATCTTTTGTTTTTCTCTATTCTGGTTAAGAAAATTCTTTTTGTTATCCCATTTGTCAAAAAAAAAATTCCAAGGTGTAGCAAGGTCTTTTGTGAGGTGACCAATCAACACCAATACTAGATTTTGAAGGTTTTGAAATGGGGTCGCATATTTGTTTTTTAATGTGACACGTAGTTGGGAAACTATGCACTCAATTCTGACATTTTCACTCAAGTTAAATCCTCAACACTATACCTAATCATGATACACATTTACCCCATCTAAGGTCATCTTGTGTAGTGCCCAAGAAAATGACTTTTATTTAAATACAACAAACCAGTATGATATGACATAAGGTGTATCTAATTCACACCTAATGACCAGAGAGAGGCATCATCTTCCACCAAAGGAGAAGCATATTCATTCACCATATAGAACTGTTTTTCAGATAGTGAATGCAATGTGCTAGGAGGTCATATCTCAAAGTTCCTAATCAAGCATGTAGCGAATCAAAATATACAATCATGTATACAATGGAGGACAAATTAGGTAGTTAGAATTACAGAATTTTGAATCAAGCACATATCGATTTGGAATTATGAAGACCATATGGAGTTATATAGGACTTGAATGGAAGTCACAATTATCCTGTTGTAATCGTATTGGGTGGAAAACACATTTCTGAGGTCACAAAGCACATCTGAGAGTATATCATGGTGCAATGAAGTAAAATAATGAAATACTAATTGATTCCAGAGAGAAACCTTGGGAAGTTAGTAATGTAGTGGGAAGATACAACAAGTTAGTGCACTTTAATAAGGAACCATTGAATAAAAAAAATAGGACAAACACAAGGGTTATTCCAACCACGGGTGGAATCCAGAAGGGAGAGGTTGATGTAGGCTTCCTTGATAGTGAGCGAGCTGAACGCATGGAAAATAAAGCGATAGATAGTAGTGAATTTTTAATTTATACCATATACATAGAATTTAATAAGGGTTATTAGTTGTAGCTGTTAAAATTTCCAAGGGAGAAATTGGACTATATTTTTTAGTATTGGAAGAATTGATATTATTGGGCTCAAAAAGCCTTAGTGAACTATTCTAGTGTAGATATTGATTAGATTTTACAAATGGTGTTGGTGATTCTTCTTTAGTTACTATAATTTGAATGATCATTGTGCAAAGTATAAAGGATTCTATGATATCAATGCAATATATATTCCATGTTTTGAAACCCTAAAGGCGGAAAATCCCCTTGGGATACTACATTACAACCCACAATTTTTGTAAGATTGTTCTTATAAAGAATTTTGTAAGTTTTCAATTATTTAATCAAATTTGTATTTGCACTTTAATATTTGTGTTCATACATATGGGTTATTGATTGTGTGATGTGAATTCAATTTCAAGTTTAACTAAGTGAAGAATTGTCAAAAGTAACGAAATATTGATTCAGCCCCCTCTTAGTATTTCAAAAAGCTACGTTGTGTTATTCATTATGGTCTTAGTTATTTCTCCATATATTCATTCTTTGATTTCTATTGATGTTGATATGTTCTTAAGGCCTTAATATACTACTTCTCCAATGACAACCTGTATCCAAAATCGTTGCATGTTAGGTCCCTATAATACTACTGTAGCCCCTATATTGTTTGAAAAATCAATTTCTGATTCAAATGGAATAGAAAAGCATAAATATTATTATTTGGTTCCAAATTGACTCACAAACAAAAAAATGATACACCCATTAAGCCCACAGAAATATCTACTATGATGCATGAAGAGAAGGAACAAATGCAACACGATATATCAAATTTATGGGAACACATGTAGTAATTTTCCTTCTCACAAAGAGAAACCAAAAGTGAATTGTAAGAGATGATGAACGTTAAGATGGGTGATTTAGAAGAAAAAATAAAAAATTACATGGAAGGTATCAAGGAAGGTTTGATAAAGTGGCTACAAGAAATTCTTCCTAGTGGTGATAAGGTATTCCATGAAACTCATGATGAGGACAAAAGGAATGTGAATCATGATTTTAGAGACTCCAAATTTGGTTTAAAGACACACCACATTCCAAAAATTTATGAGGAAGTTATGAGGTTATCTATTTCTGGTTGAAACCACTATGGTGTTCTGCCTCTCAGAGGAAATATGTAAAGTAATCTAGCCATAAAAAAATCATGCAAAAATGTTAGATTCAAAATATCAAGCAAATCATTGTAAAGTAATCTAGCCATAACCTCTGTAATCAGCTCATATTTCCATGGAAAAGAAATTCCCAACCCACGATTTATCCTTTTTAAATGATTAATCAATAATTGGATATCCAGTGGCGGCGAAAAACACTCACAAAAATGCATACTTGCTACCCTTTGAATTGAACGTGGCATGAACAATACGCATCATTCTGCTCTTGACGTGGTTGACACATTTCAAAAAATAAAAATTTAAAATTGATTGTAGCGTTGATATTCTATTTGTAAATTATACCCAAAAGCACTAACAACCCCATTGCTAGCTTATTACTCTGAAATTAATTATCAAACCCATAAAAACGCTAATAATCCCATTATCGTAATTTTCCTTGTTTATTACAAATTAATTAGTTGACACTGAAACTGTTAGAATTTCTTAAAAAGAGACGAGGCACAAAAAAAAAATGTGATAACAAGTTGCATGCACAAAACAACATCAATACAACTATGAGGTCCCAACTGCATGCATAGTCCTTCCTACATGCGGTAATGACCGAGATTTCCTAGTTCAAAGCCTAACGGTTCCCAAATCTAAGCCACTTTTTCAATCTAGCCACTTTTTCGACAAACATATGGTAAATTTAGCCACTTTTTCATCAAGCATATTGCTTTTTTATGTTTCAGACCAACGGATTTCTTGATAGTTTGAATCTAACATTTTCCATGATTTTTTTATGGCTAGATTCCCTTACATATTTCATTTGAGAGGGCGCACAACAAGTAGTTTCAACCAGAAATAGATAACCACATAACTTCCTCATATAAATTTTTGGAATGTGGTGTGTCTTCAACCCAAAGTTGGAGTCTCTAAAATCATGATTTACATTTCTTTTGTTCTCATCATGAGTTTCATGGAATACCTTATCATCACCAGGAAGAATTTCTTGTAGCAACTTTTCCAAACCTTCCTTGAAAACTTCCATGTCATTTTTTATTTTTCCTTCTAAATCATCCATCTTAACATTCATCATCTCTTATAATTCATTTTCGGCTTCTCTTTGTGAGAAGGAAAATTATTGCACTTTTTCTCGTAAATTTGATATATCGTGTTGCATTTGTTCCTTCTCTTCATGCATCATAGTAGATATTTCCATGGGCTTAACGGGTGTATCATTTTTTTGTTTATGAGTCATTTTCGAAACAAATAATAATATTTAATGCTTTTATATTCCATTTCAATCAGAAACAAAATTTTAAAACAATACTAATGGGACAACACATAATTTTCTTAACCATACTACAAAAATAGAAGTTTTGTTAGCTAGGGTGGAAACTTTCACCACAGAAAGTAGTAGGAAAAAGGGGTTGTAACACGTTTAGAGCCTCAAGCTCATAGAAAACATAGATAAATTTGATATGTTTTGTTGCATTTTTTCCTTCTCTTCATGCATCATAGTAAATATTTCCATGGGCTTAACAGGTGTATCATTTTTTTTGTGAGTCGTTTTGGAACCAAATAATAATATTTACGCTTTTATATTCCATTTCAATAAGAAACTGAATTTTCAAAAAATATAATGAGTAAATTAGTATTATAGGGACGTAACATGCAATGATTTTGGATACAGCTCGTCATTTCCAAAGTAGTTTTCATACCAGGAGGTAACTCCGCAAAACTAAAGATGCATTAGATGGAGATTATGTGTGTACTTATACATGGAGGTGAGACTATTGGGATTCACTTCCCAATGTCTCTTGGCCTTCCTTATTTACAAAATTACAATAATATCAAATCTCACCCAATCCCTTAGGATTATGTCTCAACATTCCCCCCTATAATCTGAAGGGATGTTGGTGAGTCCAAGCATCATTCTGAAATTTTCAAACTTTTATCTTCCAAGAGCTTTGGTGAAGATGTCTTCGGTCTGCCCATTTGTGGAACAATGACATAGATGGATAGTTTTGACCAAAACATGATGTCAAATCAAATGGTATTTTGTATTGATGTGCTTTGTTCGATCATGGAACTTCAGGTTCTTGGCTAACTTTATTGCAAAAGTGTTGTCGATCATTAGTGGTGTTGAATGCATTTGTTTCATCTACAAGTCTTCTAGGATTTTCCTGAGCCAAACAATTTCCTTTGTTGCTTCAGTTGCTACTACATATTTTGACTCGGTTGTGGAATATGTTGGAAATAACTATTTGCGTGATATCCATGAGACAAATCCGGATCCAAGACTCATGGTATAACCTAAAGTAAACACCCCAGTTTCTTTGTCCCCATCAAAGTTTGAATCAGAGTATCCGATCATGCTGAAATCACCTACCTGTGTATATTTGAGTCCAAAGTCTTGAGTCCCCTTCAAGTACTTTAGAACTCTTTTTGTAGCATATCAATGTCCTTCACAAGGTTTTTGAATAAACCTGGAGAGGATTCCAATGTCAAATGAGATGTCTGGTATAGTGGTATTCATGTATATAAGACTTCCTGCAAGGTGTCTATACTTTGTTGAATCCTCAAATTCCTTCCCTTCAATGGATGTGAGCTTCAAGTTTTGTTCCATTGGAGTGGTTAAGGGATTGCATTCATCCATGCCAAACTTGTTCAAAATATCTCCAATGTACTTCGTTTGAGAAAGAAATATAAATTTAGGATGTTGAGTTACTTCAATACCCAAATAGTAATGAACATAGCCCAAATCACTCATTTCAAAACCTTTCTTCAATTCTTTCTTTATGGATTCAATATAACTCTGATTGTTCCCTGTCATCAAAATATCATCTACATACACCACAATATATACAACTATTTTTCCAACTTTCTTAACAAACAAAGTTGCATCATCAAGATCAAAATGTTTGAAGTCAAGTTTTAGAAGATGCTCAGTTAATTTCTCATACCAGGCTTGAAGTGCTTGCTTGAGGCCATACAAGGATTTTATAATTTTGCATAATTTGTGTTCTTGGCCCTTCACAACAAATCCTTCTGGGTGGGACGTAAAAGCTTTCTCCTTTAGATCTCCATCCAAAAAGGAGGTTTTTACATCCATTTGATGGACTTTCCATCGCTTCTGAGCTGCTAGGGAAAAGAGTTTCTGGACGGTGGGCCAATTTACTGTGGGGGGGAATTTTTCTTTATAATTGACCCCTTCTTTCTATGAAAAACCTTTTTCCACAAGCCTAGATTTGTGCTTGTGAAGTGAGATATTTTCTTTGTACTTGTTCTTGTAGACCCACTTACAGCCAATTGGTTTGGTTCCCAAATGAGGATCAACCAGCTTCCAAGTGTCATTCTTTATCAAGGCCTCATACTCATTTTGCATCGCTTCATTCCATTCAACATGAGAAGCGACTTCTTTGAAGGAAGTTGGTTCATGATCTATAGACAAATTCAATTCACAGTTATAAGCAATATCCCAGGTTGCTCATTTGAGAGAGTTGGAATTGAATCAAGATTCAATCTCTTAATTCTGTTCATCACATTGTTCAAGGTGTCATCCGTGGTTGGTTCTTCATGTGGGGGAGAGAGTGCTTTGTAAAATGATTCCACAGATTTATTTAGTATAGGAATCCCCCCTTTAAGATGTGGAATCTGATTATCAAATTCTTGAAAAGACTTTTCATGTGTGAATCTATCCAGGTGATCAAGCTGTCGCTCAACAACATTGTCAGTCTAGGAAGATTCAAGGAATATGACATCTCTTGCTACTACAAATTTCTTATTGACTTCATCACAGAGACGATATCCTTTGGAGGTAGAGACGATATCCTTTGACTTCTAGCACCAATTTTATTCCTTTGTACCTTGGGTATCAAAACATAACAGGTGGAACTAAAGACCCTGAAATTATTTACCGAAGGAATGTGGTCGTGCCACATTTCATAAGGAGTTTTGTTTCTGATTGAATTTGAAGGACACATATTCTTTATGTATACAACACATAGAACTGCATCAGCCCAAAACATCAATTTTACATTTTTTGAAAACATCATGGAGCGAACCACATTTAAAATTGTCTTGTTCATGCTTTCAGCTACACTATTCTGTTGGGGATTATATGGCACAATTGTGTGATGTTTGATCCCATGTTGACGAAGATAATTTTCAAATTCATTTGAAGTGTATTCTTATCCATTATCAGTGCACAAAGAGCCAATATGATTTTTTGCATCATTTTCAATCCATGCATGAAAATTCTTGAATGTTTGAAAAGCATCAAATTTGTTCTTCAATAAGTAAACCGAACACATTCTGGTGTAATAATCAATAAATGTCATCATATATTTATTTCCATTTGTAGAAGCAACAATCATAGGGCCACATAAATCTATATGAATAAGCTCAAGTTTTCTATGTACTCTGGAATGTGAATCATGAAATGGTTGTTTGCTATGATTTCCTAGAATACAAGCATCACATTGCTTAAGTTTCCTAGGAGTTGTAGGTAGTCCATGAACACCATTTTTCTTCAACAATCGATGGCTGTCATAGTTTAAGTGTCCAAATCTAGCATGACATAAAATAATATGGGAATGTACCTTCATCATGATATGAACTGAATGCAAAGTTTTGTGAATGAGAAGAGGAACCTTGCAGCTTCAAGAGTATTCCTTCTTCTATTCCCTCCATGACAAGTGAGCGATATGATGCTTTTCTGACCTCAACCTTGCCATCAAACATGTGAATGGAGTGTACTTGCTGGTAGATGTGGACCAAGGACATCAAGTTTCTCCTTAAGTTGTAGCCCCACCATTTAAATGAGGGGCTACAACAACGATTTTAGATACATCTGGTGATTGCAAAATTAGTATATTAATCCCTCAATAACAAATCACCATCAATATAAATCAAACCAACTTAAAAAAATTGTAGGCTACATTGTAGTATCCCAAGGGAATTTTCCTCCATATGGTTCACAACATGGAGTATATATTGCATTGATATCATAAAAATATTTATATTTTCCACAATGATAATTCAAAACATATTAAATAAAGAAGCATCACAAATACCAATTGTAAAATATAAGACATATTGACTCCAGAACAATTCACAACCTTGAAAAAATTGTTCACAAATGGGATAACACAAAATTTTCTTAACCACAATAGAGCAAAACAAAAGATAAAATAGAATTTTTACTAACTAGGGTGGAAACTTTCACAACCTAAAGTAGTAGGAAAAATAGGTCTTAACACCCTTATTATTTCCAAAATTAGTATATTTCTCAAAATTATTTCCACTTACATCATTTTCAACATCAAAACCAATGAACCTTTGTCTATTGGTTTCATCAGCGTTATCGATATCATTTCTTTGTTTAAAGTCTACCCAACGACTCCACATTTTTTGACTTTCTTCAATAATTATTGAAAGCATTCACACTTCCAACTGGCAAAGTTGTTTTGGCGAGTTGTCAGTGTCTCCTTTGTTTGAGATTCAATAGTGAGATTGTAACTTAAAGAATTGGTAAAGATCCATAAATGATTCTTGAGTGTATGTTCTTTCTATAATGCCTCCTCCCACATTTACCCACTTTTACAAGCTCTCTAGGGTAAAAATGAGTTGAGTGCTACTATGACATGAGCCACCCTCCAAGTTCCAGTGAACCTCCTTCTTCTTTTCACTCCATAATTTAATTCACCGATAATTAGATCAATTGGATGGTCTTTTTGTACATACCTTGGTGGATATTTGGCTTGATTACTATAGGGATATTCCTCCCTTTCATCTTTAGCTACTTCATCATTCTCATCATCAATGGTTACAGGTTCATCAACACTAAATTTTTCGAGTTGTTTCACTTCTTGATCATTGTGCTCATCTAACTTTATATCAATGCATTCAATGATTCTTTTGTTGACATAATTGTAACACTTGTATCCTTTTTTTTTCTTTCAATAACCTAGAAATATGCCTTCATCACCTTTTACATCGAATTACCCAATTTTCTCATTGTTTATCTTGATGTATCATAAGCTTCCAAATATTTTGAAGTGTTTGACTATTGTCGGTTTGCCACACCAGAACTCATAAGGATCTTTGCCACTATTTAGTTGAAATTCAGCTTTGTTGAGGATTACCACTACTATATTATTTTTCTCTGCCCAAAACGTTTGTTGAACATTATTTTATGTCATCATATCTCTGGCTAACTATTGCACTGACTTGTTTGCTCTCTCTGCAATGCCATTTTGTTGTGGAGTCTCTGTTATGGTAAAATTCCTTTTCAATTTACATAGTTCTTCATATTTTCCCCTAAGGAAGGAAACCCATATGATTCTGCTAAAATAATTGATTATTAGCATGAAGTATAGCTTACTTGTGGGTGACTTCTTTCTGGATTTTCCACTCAAATCCATGTGTACCAACTGTAATCGACTACAAAACAATTCACAACCTCTGAAAAAATTGTTGACAAATGGAATAACACAAAGAATTGTCTTAACTAGAATAGAGAAAAACAAAAGACAAAATAGAAGTTTTACTAACTAGGGTGGAAATTTTCACAACCAAAAGTAGTAGGAAAAAGGGGTATTAACACCCTTCTAATATAAAATATCAAATCCAATGATGACCCAAATGAATTCAGCCCTCTTTAATTTATATATTTCCTTGAGGGGATTTTATCATCACTGAGAATGTCTAATTCCATCTCACTATAGTTGTAAGAACACATGTTAGCCCATGCATTCTTAAACCATTCAATAAATTGTAATATTCCAAATTAGGAAAGACAACAATATTGAACACTAAACTGAAATGTACAGAAAATAATGATTCAAAACATATGAGAAAATCATAGATCCATTAGATTATGTATTAGAGCAGCAAAATATACAATGTGTTGAGGAAAAAATCACTCAAGCTAGGCAAATAAGCCTCCAAAGCCCATAAATACTAGAATCCCAAGGGATGCTGCAACACAGAAATGCCCGAATACATGACAGTGCAGTCCCTGTGAGGGTTACTGCTACAAAAAATAAAGATGAATGGATCTGCTAATATATTACTCAAAAGGAGCTGAAAATGGAGAACTAGTCTCTCAAATACAATCCCAAGATAACCTAGCACGGGTTTCTTGAAATACACAAGATGCAAAAAGTGCAAACTGCAATTCTATGGATGAATCATGTTGTATCACTGAAGCTCTGCTACAAAATGGCTAAAAGGAAAAAGATATGGCTGTAACCTCTCCTCCCTAGCTTTCTGGGTGAAAGGCTGCCCCTTTCACTAGGAAAATAGCTCCTAAATAGGGTTTTACATCCCTCCACTGCAACACCATGAAAAATAATGCAGTTTCTCAGGAAGACTATGATGTGGCTATAGGTGACTTCTTGGCCCAATGCCGGATGGTGGAAATGAAGCCCATGGCTGCCATTCCTTCCCTTATATTCTTGGTGATCTTCCTCACCCTTGGCTCCATGCATTTATGAGGTTATTTCCATGCAAAGACTCCTCCAAAACTGCATTTTCCCCATTAGTTCCACCCTCTTCTCTAGCAGCGCTATTGAATTGGTCAACCTTGATCTAGTCTACATGCACTACCCCCTTTCACACCCAAGGTGGCTTTATTTTGACTATCTAAACTGATCCACATCCATATTGGAAGTGATTTATTCCTACTAAATAGATTTAAGGGTCTCCCTACCTCACTTATTCCTTTAGATTGAAAATAGAAGTGACATCTAATATTGCAACTAGCTGGAAGCTAATTGGGAATATTACAAAAATTTAGAATAAAGAACAAGAGCCTTAAATAGAGCACGTAATATAACTAACATTTAACTAGAATAGGAGGAAAATGTTTTATGCTATAAATAAGATGAGGTGGGTGTTCAGTCATTTTGATTCCCTCTTAAAATTCAAGTTATTTGTAGCTATGTCAATCATATTTTTCCGGATGTTCCTTTCCAGTACTTTCAATTCCAAATATTGACTTCCTAGCATATCGAGTAGACATATTTGTATGTTTTTCAAGGGTAGTCATTTGCATAATTGGATCAACAATCCTTTAATTCCATAATCATCAAATGGTCATATCTCATAGATTTTAAACTATCATATTCCTTTGCGTGTTTCTGATCGATGATTTGCTTGATATTTTAAATCTAACTAGTTTCCATAATCTGTTTATTGCTAGATTCCCTTACATATTTTTTCTAAGAGAGAAAACACCATAGTGGTTTCAAACAACCATAGATAACCTTACCATAACTTTTGCCTTAGTTGAATCTCCCTCTATTAAAATTAGAGTATATTTCTCAAAAAAAATTCCACCTACATCATTTTCATCATCATGCTTGATGAAACTAATGAACCTTTGTCTCTTGGTTTCATCAATTTTACTAATATCATTGTTGTCTTTGAACTCTACCCATGAGAATATGTTCTCAAAAACTCCACATTTTTCCACTTTCTTCAATAATTATTGAAAGTGTTAGGCCTCTGTAATTTTAGAATATTGGCAAGACTAAAGCTGCAGAGACAACATTATGAACCACTTTGGGATTCTAGGATCTAGCCCTCCTGAATCCAGAGAGGGGTCTGTCTATAAGTGCAAATATTGATTTATCTTTAAGGCTTTTGGTATGATATTAGGCTAGTTATTAGGAACAAGGGTTTTTGTTTGTTTTGGATGGTTGAGCATGATTTTTAATTGAGTGGAAAATCCTAAAAATGAAAGAGTTTCAAAGGGGTGAAGGTGTGAGTGATCAGAAGAAGATTTAGCTAATAGGATAGATATGAAACAACACTTAATCCATTGGGCTATGGAGTCGTAAAAGGGTTTAATTGTGCAACAATTTCAAGAGTGATCCAAGGGAAAAGTCATCTAAATCAAAAGATCCTTTAGATTTAAATGATGGAATGGAACATTGAAAGTGTTGAGAAGGTGGAAAAGGTCAATAATTTCAACAAGGATTTATCAACTTTCCAAACAAGAAAAGCCTTTTAAGCAACTGTTTGAAACCAACCAAAGACAAGGCTAACCTTAAACTTCTTTGGAAAAGCTTGTATTAAAGCTAACTTATCAAACACAACAATCTAGCAATCTACATGACTATTTTTAGAAGGGATGAAAACAGATAAGAAAACTAAGTGCAGCTTAAGAACAAGCAAGATACATTAAAATCTAAGCCTTCTTCAACATACTCTTAGGGAAACCTTCAAAAAAACCTTTGGAGAAAGAAACTAGAAGACAGGGCAAACCATAAACTCTTCTAGTCTAACTCTACTCAGCATATAATGAAAATATAATTCAAGAACTTCATTTCAAGTTTTTCACATCAAGACAGGGACAAACCAACATTCCTTGATAATTTTTACACTTAACTTAAGTCGTTCTTAAAAACACAGTTGGAGGAAAACATGAAGATAAAGCTTATCAGTAAGAGAAGGGTACTGTAAATAGTAAATCCTAACTCTATGCTTGCTTTTCTTTATCAGAGAAAAGTGAATAAAATGGCATACATGAAAGGAAAACAATAACACAGTAAGAGGTACTTCACCAATGATATAGACCAGGATCCCAAAAATAAGCTTATATATTGATGTCAATCCAATTACATACTTCAAATCCAATGTTTTAGTACAAAAATGATCTTCTCTTCTCAGCCTGACTTCTTTGATAAAAAAACAGAGCTTCAAGAGCCTCTGAAAACTATCTACATGTAGAAGGTTTCGAGCACAAGTATTACATCAAAGTGCAGCAACCAACCCACATCTCATCTTCTTCAGAAGTATTTATAGAAGAAATGAGGAGGTGGAATAAAAGAAAAGATCTTCAGGTTCAATTGATACAATTTAGTGCTTCTTGGCCTTTGAGGGTCTCAAAGGAGAATTTTTATGATATTTCTCTGTATTAATTGGTTTTCATTGAATATTCAAGCTATTTGGAAATTTTTTTTGACTTTAAAGCTCTTTTAAGGAGGCTAGCAATAACTCTGGTTGTTTTTAACAAAATATCAATGATAAGGTAATAACTATGCCTTCTTCTGATTCCTTCGAGGCTGCAGATGGATCTTTGGTAGCTAAAGAGAATTCAATTAGCCTCTAATGTGGCAATGGAGACTTCTCAGACTTAAAGATCTCATTGTTTTCATCTAAAACACTTTTACTTTTCTTTTCATCTGTGTTTTAGGCCTAATTTGGCTTAATCTCTATCTTCAAGTCTTCATACATATATTTAACTGTGTGGATTAAGCTTGTGATAGTCGAATTTATGCCTCTATCCCTCAAAAATGTGTTAAAACCTTTAATTCTTCATCTCTATTGTGATCCCATTCTTTGACACTGATACGCTCTATAAAATTAAGTTTCACTATGTTTTTGTTTCATTTACAGGTGCACGGAGGGTTTTATAATGTTACCAGTGCTCATGAGGTACGATAAATCCATATTTACAACCCTATAGATCCTTGTCTTCTTGGATAATGGCCTGGGGGATCGTCATCCCTGGTCATTCATTTCTTGTTAAAACAATGGAAAAACCTTAAAAACCTACGCAAACGAACAAAAATGAGAAAAATCCTGTGAAAATAGGTTAGTGGCCGCTCTGGGCGCGAGATTAAATTGTGGCCATTGGATGAAAACATCCAACGGTCCAGATTATTTGATGGGCCAATGGGGGGGCAGTTGGATAAATGGTGGCAGGATTAAGTCCGGGCCGTAGGATAAGAAAAATGAATGGTTGAGATCTTCTGGCGAAATCCCTTGGAAAACAGATAGAAGGTAAATAAAATGGGGGGAAGGTTAAATTGGGACCGTCGAATGAGAGGATCCGATGGTTGAGATTATATGACGAGGCGTTCAGGAGATCATATGGAGGCAAGTGTATTTGGATGGGGATATGTAATTTGAGCCGTTGATCCAGAGTAATGAACAGTCGGGATCGTGTAATGGAGCGCTTGGGAGTTTAGATGGTGGGCACATGAATTGGGGGAAATATTTAATCAAGACCATCGATCTGCGGAGAACAACGGTGGGAAACAGTCGATGAGATGGCCAGGAGAATAAGCGAAGGAGAAAAGACTTGGGGCTTTAATGAAACCTGGGCCGTTGGATGAAAAGAACGAATGACATATATTTAAATGAGAAAATGTAATGCGATGGGGAAAGATGGTTTCGGCTGAAAAAACCACTGGTCTCGTGCTACTCCAAAGTTGTTTTAGAATTTTGGAAAAACAACACAATATGGGTCTGCGCTCAACACTTGTCTTTTTAATACCGCCCATATCGCGTAATTTTTTGGCATTAACGTTCAGGCGCAAAATTATGCGATATGGAGTTTCAACCATCGGATGAAAGGCGGAGAGATCTGACGGTGGGAATGAGAGCGCGATGGGGTAAGATGCATGAGCGAAAAAGCTGGACAGGGTCAAAGGAATTTTAAACATGAACCATTGGATCTAGATGATTGACGGCTTATATTTAATCTCGGGGTAATGAAAGCAATGTGAGATCGAGGGTTGGGCGGAGATCAGGTGCAATAAGGACCATTGATCTGCAAAGAGCAACAGTGGATCTCTACTGAGAAGTTTAAATTGTCAGTCTTTGTGAAATAACAAAGAAAGGTCAGGTTTGATCTGGACTGTAGGATCTATGAAATGGATGATCGAGATCCAATCGGGCTGATCACAAATCGGAGGAGGAAAAGGGAAGACACAAAGGGAATTTTGCGATGCGATGTAATGCTGTCCATCGGATCTAGGAGTCAGATTCACGGTTGAGACTTAATCGGAGGGGAAAATGCAAAGAGTTATGGGCGGAAAGCGACAAGATCTTAGCCATCGGTTCTTGTGGATTCAATGGCTAAGATTTAATCGGGAAGAATGGCATCAAAGGAGGGAAAGGGAAAGAACAAAGGGAATTTGCGATACAATTGTGGATTGACCATCGGATCGGAGGGATGATTGACAACTGAGGTTTGATTGCATCAGAATTTTGAAGGACATGAAAAAAAAAGGAGGACTTGAAGCGGACTTGCGATGCAATGAGCCGATGACCATAGATCGGTTTAGATCGACGGTCAATATTTTTTGCAAATTCGAACTCTCAAGTTTTATTAAAACACAGTGAAAAGTTGGGTTTTTATGAAATACAAAGGAGAAAAAGGTTTTGACGGGTTCGGAGAGGATTTAGGCCCTTTAAGCACCCGGTTGCAGGGCTTAAGGTCCTATGAAGTGAAGGGCTTTACTAGAGTTAAGCCCTCAAGGGCTTAGGAAAACATTATATGCAGAATATGTATTTTAGCCTAAAAACAAAGTTTTTAAGGCAATTTTGAGGGTTCCGGTAAAGGAAATAAGGCATTTTAAAACCATATAAGGAAGAGCATAAGGTTTTAAAAGCGTTTTTAAGTGATTTTGAAATTTGAATGAGGCTTTATGGGGGAATTTCATGAAGGAAAGAAGGGATAAAAATGGGGTTTTTATGAATGAAAAGAGGGGTAAAAATGAGGGGAAAATGGGGTTTTGCAGCAGTCTTTTTCTTTAAGAAAACAATAGATTTTTTTGGATTGAGAGGGAAACAACAGTGAATATTAACTAAAGGCTTAGTTAACTTCATAAGACTTTAAGAACTCACAATTTGGCCATGAAATTGTTTCTTGAAGTCTAAGAAAGATCTAGCATAGTTTCATATGAAATTTTTTTATAAGTGGCTAACAGTGGCTCCACATGGGGATGGCACCTTCTTGAAGGTGTCAAGAACTTCAGACCTGTCTTCTCGGAAGCTGATCAATGCCTCATCCATTGGGCTGCAAGTTTATTTACCTTTCCTGATCTTCTTTTTCTCTGACAATGTTAACAGTGATTTAAAACAATGGAATTCTATCAAAACAAGCTTTCTACTTACCCAATCCTAATGATCTAACATTTTTTCTTCTTCCAGAGTGCATTTGGATTGGAAAACTCTTTTTAAAAACATTTTATTCTTTTAAAAGCATAAAACTAGTCTATTTCTACCATTATTTCTCCATGAACTTAGATTAAGCAGTTGAGTTCATAAGCTTCCCTACCTAACTACTATCTGTGAGGGTTAGACTGTTTGACATATTTTTCTTCTCTACATTCTAAAATAGAAATTTAAAAACAAACAAGTCAGGATTGAACAGTCTAAGTTTTTGTTGATGTATGGCATAGAAAAAAGCTACACATAGACTAAAATTTGCAGAAAAGTAAAGCAAAATGGTGAAGGCTTAAGATCTGAAAGTTTAAGAATATCCTTCACTTCTCTTCAGCTCTATTTTTGAATTTGTTTGAGTTGTTTTCTCTTTGTTTTCTGGTTCAAGTTTTGGGCATATTAGAACCAGTTTGCTTTTATCTTTGGCTCAAGATTTAAACAGATTAGAGCCATGCATATTTTTGAAATTCATAGGTTCAGATTTTGAGCTTGTTTGAACCTTTTTCCTTCTACCCTAATCTACCTAACTGATAATCCAAGATTAAGCTGTTTGGAAAATATATTTCACTAACCTATCAGCAGTAAATTGGGAACTAATTAGACATGATTAGGCTGTGTGACTAACTAGGAGTTTGTTTCTTAGGAGTGGCATTTGAGCTTGCACACTTTCAGACTTTGTTTCTCTTTTTTGGTATGGGGTTATACCTTTCCTGTTTTTTACAATCTGCCCTCTTTTATTTTTCTATTGTTTTTGAATTTTTTCATATTCTAACTTTGAATGCAATGATGGATATGATATTTACAATGAGAAAAACTAAAAAAGGCTTCCAAACTGATATGGTCAAGAGAAATAATGTTTGAGCATCCTACTATTGACAGGACCTCCAAAAAGTTTAGCTCCATTCAATTCTTTCAAGAAATAGGCATTGTTACCAGCAGTAGAATGAATGATATAAGGGCCAAGCCATAAATTATCAAATTTCCCATGCTTTCCCTTATCTTCTCTCCTTGAGTCCCACTTAAGACTTTGTCACCAATGTTGAAATTACTGGCCTTTGTTCTTCTATCAAATAGCTTCTTGATGCTTTCTTTCTTTTGTAATGCTCTGTTATAGACTTCCTCTCTGGTTTTCTGAGGATGTATAGTCTAATTTATTCTTCTTATGATGTCATTTTCTTCAGACTGTACTTCTTGGATCAGCTTCATGACTGGCATTCCTAGGCTGGTTGGAAAAATTGCATCTACTCCATAAACAAGCTGGTAGGGTGACATTCCAATTGATTTTTTTAGTGTTAATTTGTCAGCCCAAAGTGCATGTACCAACTTTCTGTGCCATGATTTCTTATTTTCCTCCAGCAGCTTCTTGATTATGTTCACCAAAATTTTGTTTGAGGATTCTGCTAACCCATTACCTTGAGGGTAATAAGTAGTAGAATGGCCCAATGTAATCTGATATTTGTGACAGAATTCAACCATATTTTTGGATCCAAATGTAGCAGAATTGTCAGTGATAATCTTCCTAAGGCAGCCAAATCTAGATAGGATATGAGTTTCAAGGAATCTTATGATGACAGTGTCATTGGCTTGCCTAGAAGGGATGGATTCTATCCATTTGGTAAAGTAGTTTGTTGCAGTGAGAATCCATCTATGTTGGGCAAATGATGGTGGATGGATTTCCCTTATGAAGTCTAGACCCCACTGTTGAAAAGGAGCTTCAACAGTGATTGGATGCAAGGGTAAAGGAAGCAATTTTCTTTTGCCTTCAAAGAGTTGACATTTATGACAGACAATAATCATTTTATGGACATCTTGAAAGATGGTGGGCTAAAAGTAACTAGTTCTAAGGATTTTATTGGTATTTGTCTTCCAATAGAGGTGGCCTCCACATTCTCCTTCATGGAACTCATGATTGATTTTATCTGCATCATTCTCAGGCAAACATTTAAGCAATAATCCACTAGCATTTTTCCAATATAGACATTTATCTAAAATGTAGTAATTTACAACTTTCAACTTTAAAAATCTTGCCTTTGTCTTAGAAAAACCAGGAGGTGTATTCAAATTGAGAAAAACATATGAAATATCAGCATACCAAGATGAATTCAAAAAATAATCCTCAATAATGGGAGTGGACAACTCCTCTTTTTCATATAATGCATTTATCGTGTTTATATCAAGAGCTTCAAAATTAGACTCAGCCATTAATCTTGCTAGTCCCTGGCCTTTAATGAGCTTAGTAGGCTTGATTTATAAATCATATTCAAGTATCACATCTATCCACTTTCCTCTTTTGCCATCTGGTCCTGTGTTAAAATGTCTTTCACAGCTGAATTTGGCACAAATGCAATTATGTGGGAGTGTAGAATGTAAACTCTGAAGTCTTTTAAGGCTTTGACTAAGGCAAAGGCTTGTTTTTCCATGATATTATACTTCATAATTGCATCTCTCAATGCCTTAATAAATAATGCAATGGGATGCTCTTTTCCATTCAAGTTTTTCTGCAATAGGACAACAGCTATAGTGTGTTCTGATGCAAATGAAAAATGAAGAAATCATTGTAAAATCAGGACTTATAAGAACTAGTGTTTTGGTTAATGTTTGTTTTACTAGTTCAAATGATTTCTTTGCTTCTAAGGTCCATTTAACTCCTTCTTCCTTTTTCAGCATGTTTGTTATGTTTCTAAGGAGTTCAGCTAAGTTGGGTATGAACCTTCTCAAGAAATTAATCTTTCTAATGAAAGATTGAAGTTCCTTGATGTTTCTAGGATGATTGATTTGCAATATACCCTCAATCCTCTTTGGGTCTATCTTTATCCGCTCTTGTGATATGATGTGTCCAAGTAGTTTACCTTCTTGGATACCAAACATTGTTTTCTTTGGATTTAAAGATAACCCATATTTTCTGCATTTCTCAAAGACTTTTCTCAAGTGTTCTAGGTGTTCTTCATCTGTTTTGGAAAAATAGTGATATCATCAAGATAAATAATGATGAATTAGCCTAACTCTTCCGAGAATGAAATATCCATGGCTCTCTGAAATGTAGCACCGACATTCATTAAACCAAAGGGAATTTTCACATACATGAAAGTTCCTGAAGGTGTAGTAAAGGATGTTTTTAGTTGATCATCAAGATGTACTAAAATCTGATTGTATCTTGAGAAGCCATATAGCAAAGAAATTCTTTTAGAACCAACTACCCTTTGTAAAATATGATCCATCTTGGGTAAAGGGTAGTTGTCATTTAATGAAGCTTTGTTTAAGTTCCTAAAGTCAATACAAAGCCTTATTTCTCCTGTTTTCTTCCTAACTGACACTAGATTAGACACCCATTCTGAATATCTAATAGGGACAATAATTCCAGCTTCATACATTTTCTTGATTTCTTTCTCAACCAAAGGTAATTGAACAGGGTTGATTCTACGAAATTTTTGTTTAAAGGGCTTTTGGTTTTCTTTGAGGGGTATCTTGTGCTAAATTATTTCTGTGTCATAGGACTTTAGATCCTCATAACTCCATGCAAATACATCAGAAAATTCCTTAAACAACTCAATGTATTTTAGCTTAATGTGAGCTAGCAAAGTTTTAGACAGTTTGATCATTTTTGGTTTTAGTTCACTGCCTATGTTGCACTCTTCTACCTCAGTTTCAACAGGCTCTAGTTTTGGTTTCTTGGCAACGTCATTGAAATCAAGCAACTCTTCTAAAGGGACTAGACCTTTTGACAAAATTTGATTGTAAGATTACAGAGTTTCTAAGTCTTCTTTTCCTAAATCTGCACTAATCTCTATGGTATGTTCAAGTTTATTAGCTAACATATTTATAACAGCTTTTCTTCTTTATCAAGCATATTTTCTTCAATAGAACATTCATCTTCATAATCTAAATCTGAACTTGGTAGTTCAAATTCATTTCTGGACTATAGGAATTCTTCTATTTGTTTGTCTCCATCAAACACTTGCCAATATTTCTCATTATCAGGGACAATTGGTCTAAATTTGATTTGGGTAGTACATTGTTTAGTTTCATAAGGTGTTAAACATGTTCTAGCAGCGAAATCTAAACTATGGGCAAGGATATTTTGATCTCTTGGGACAAAGATAAGTTGGGATTCCTCAAATGTTCTTAGTAAGTCCATGACATCGTTTTTATAGTCTCTAAGTCTGGGGTGTTTGGCGCTATATTCCCCATTCACTTTCCTAACAATCAACTCTGAATCCCCATGAACCTTTATCCTTTTGGCTGCTAATTTCTTCAACAAGTGTAGGCCTAAAAGGAGGGATTCATACTCAGCTATGTTATTTGAACATTGAAAATTTAATCTGTAGGAATTACCTTCAGTGTCATTATTTTTAGTGTTATGTATCCAAATGCCTGCACCTGCATTGTTCTTAGTGCAAGACCCATCAAAATTCATACTCCAAAGGGGACTAGTTTTGGATTCAGCTGTGACTACTATCCTCTTTATCTTGCGTGTTTTCAAATTGTTCTTAATAGTCAGTATTGTTTTGAAATTGTTATAATTCCTCATGTTCTTTATTAAGTTGAGGATTCTTCTCTTGGTTCTCAAAGTTAACAAGTAATGGATAATTGTTTTGTAGCTCTAGAATTGTGAATAGTTTATAGTGATTTTCTATTTTGACACACTGTTTTGACCTTTCTGTTAAGTCTCTTTCCTTTTCTATGTCTGCCACTACATTACAGTGAAGAGTGGCCACTAAATCAGTTAAGGTTTCCTGCTCATTAAATATTTCATCATTAAAAATAATGAATGAGTTGAGGCCTGTATGTATAGAATAAAGAGGAGAGTTTTGTGGTCTATCTTGGATACTAACCATGTATTGCATATGAGTTTCCCTATAAAGTCTTCTTGTTTGATTAAAAACAGGGATGGTAGCATATGTCATATCCATTTTTATTGTTCCTTGTAACTTAGCTCCCCAAGATCTTGATAACATCATACCATACTTTGGGGGTACATTGGCCACTACAATATCCATTACTAAACATTTGGCTTTAATTTTTGTTAAGTTTACACAAAGGTATTTGATCAAAACTAGGCATTTCACTCTACTAGAGTCAAAGGAGTATAGATCTTTGTATGGTTTGGTAATTTCAAGGCCTAGGCTCTCCATCACTGTGTTAGGTCTCTGTAACAAGCAAGATTGGCAAAGTCTGATCACAGAGTTAACATCATTTCAACCAACTTTGGGATTCTAGGATATAGCCCTCCTGAATCCGGAGAGGGATCTCTCCAATATGTACAAAGATGGATATTGTCTTTGAAGTTTAGGGTGATGATATTAGGCTAGTTATGAAGGCCAAGGGTTTTGTTTGGTTTTTCCAGATGATTGAACATAGTTGCTGCCTAAGACAGAAAGATCTATATGCAAATAGGTTCTAAGGTGAGAAGTTGCAAGTGAACAAAATAAACTTTGATTCTAACGAAAGATGATGGCAAGTCTTCAATCCATTGGGCTATGGAGTCATAAGAGAATTTAATTGAAACAACCAGGTTCAAGAGTAATCTATGGGGCAAGTCATCTAAGCCTAAGGATCTCTTTGAAGTTTGATTTATGGAATGGGGTGATACAAAAAGAAAGGGAATTAACAGATGCAGAACAAAGAGCAGCCCAGGATCTGGTAAGTACTTTGAAACTAGCCAGCCTTTGACCAGGCACTTAAGAAAAACATAGAAGCAAACTAGGATCTGGTAAGTACTTTGAAACTATCTAGCCTTTGATACACTTCTAATAGAAAACAGATTAAAAACAAAGGGAAACTTGAAGGCAACCTTTGGAGCAGAGACTAGCGGGCAGGGCTCACCTTTCTCCTCATCTTAGTTCTCCTTTACTCAGTTACTTCCAAGACAATCACCAAGATAACACAGAATGGCCCAAGATCTGATAAGTACTTCGAAACTAGTCAGCTTTTGACACATCCTAAGGGAAACAGACAAATAGTTGAGCAAACAAGAAAGGGACGCAGGGCTAACCTTTGATTTCCTCAATTCATTCCTTACACAACATATATGAAAGTAACATTTAAAAATAACATTCAGCAGTGACGAAAAGATGAGGGAACGCCAGCATCTCTATGCTTAGACTGAATTAAATCATTTCTAAATAACACAATAAGAAGAAAACATTGGGATAAAGATTTTTCAGCCAGAGAAGGTCACTGGTATACAGCAAACTCTAACACTGTTTAAACTGTTCTTTATAGTGGAAAATGAAACAAATTGAAAACAGAAATAAAATGACAAGTTACGGTGAGAATAACATCACCATCAGCATAGACCAGGATCCCATAAATCAGCTTGTATTGATTGCTTCAAACCGGTTACAATCTTCAAATCCAATGTTTTAATTCACCTCTCTTCACAACCTAATCTATTTGTTACAAGCAGAGCTCCAAGGGCCCATGAAACCACTATTTACAGTCAAGAGTTTTCCACTCAGAAACAGCTATTGCGCTTCAGCAATTACATTGACAACCAACTAATCCAACCCCTCACTCATCTTCTTCTGGAGTATTTATAGAAGGATGAGGAGGTGAGATCTGATAAAAAAATCTCAAACATAATTAATGCAGAATTGATGTCTTCCTGACCCCGTGAGGTTCGATGAAGAAATTCTACAGGTGTTACATTGCATTAATGTATTTATACTTAAGAAGTAAGCTCGAAGAGAGATTTTGTTGACCTTTGAGGCTCCGCATACTATTAGGGCTATTCTGCAAATATTATGGAATAAAATCTGGTGCAGAAATAACTTCTTGGTTGTTCCAAGGCATAGTATCTGATCTTGTTCAATAAATTCGGCCTCTGACTGATCGTTCTGAGGCAATAGGTGGCACTGTGGTGGTTGAGGAATCAATTCGCCTCAAAGTATGGTGGTGGAGGTGATCTGCCTGATGAACACTTTTAGGTTTTGCTTTAATCCGTGTTCTGAGCCGG
The DNA here is from genome assembly GCA_034641835.2 of Pinus albicaulis. Taxonomy (NCBI): domain Eukaryota; kingdom Viridiplantae; phylum Streptophyta; class Pinopsida; order Pinales; family Pinaceae; genus Pinus; species Pinus albicaulis. The sequence continues at coordinate 923,818,722 of CM076581.1, read as the reverse complement.
GGTTTAGGCTTTTGATAACCGTCTTAGCCGTAATCCCCGCCAATTTATTCATAAAACTGCTGCTCTGGTTCATTCTGTCTTCAAAACCTGATACTCTTTCTCTACTTTGATATCGATGGCATTCTTCGAGCTTTACAGGAATATGCGGCAACCAAAGCTCATGAAACTTTGTTGATATCATTGTTCTTCTCCGTATGGTCGATTCCCTGGATTAATCGGAAGGACTGGAGTCGTCACTCTCATCCTTTAGATTTTCATAGAATACGAAGAAAAACCTTAAAAACCTGCAAAATACAAGAAAAATGAGGAAATCCTGCGTTATATGGATAGACTGCATCGGAAGGCGTGCGGGAGAAAGGAGCGATCAGAGCCGTCGATTGTAGGGCAATCAACGGTTGGGAGCAAACTGAACAGTCAACGTGAAAAAGGTGGACTGTACAACGGAATCGGGAGAACAAATGAGAGCTGTCGATCCACGGAGATCGACGGTGGGGATCGGCTCTTGAATGCACCGGGGATGATTTAATGGGCGGGCGAGTTCATTAAAGGGTGAGCAGAAAAGGCGATCGGGGACCGTCGGATGGGAGGGCCCAGATCCGACGGTGGGGATGAATCCCGCTGCGGGGCCATAGGACGAGGTTTAACGTGCGGGCAATAGACATGGCACGGCGGTTTTTGGGGTGAGGTGGAGAACACGTGTCGGCCAGCGGGCGGAATCGCTGGCCGACGGGAGAAAACCGTTTAACGCGGAAGGCGGTGCGGGATACTTACCATGGTTTTTGAAAGCGAGCGTGGGGGAAAAAAGGGGGGGGTCCACCAGGGCATGGGGGTACACTCCGCACCGTTGATCTGTGGGGCAGATCTACGGCTGAGTTTCAATGTGATTTTCTTTGGTGGAAAAATAAAATAAACCCGACTTTGCGTTTTACAAAGGTTTTCAATGTTTTCGGGTAATAAATTATTTCTGAGGGTTAAGCGCCTGGCGGTATTAGCACGCGGTTCCGGCGTCAGGGCATATGGAGGGAGAAACGGAAAGGAGTTTAGCCTGAGGGGCTAAAGCCTAACGCATAGAAACACATGTTTTTCTATGGTTTTTGAATGATTTTTGCAAAAGGCGAAAAGCTCCGATAGGTCAAAAAGTGGGTTTTTAACCTTAGGAAATGAGATTAATGGAGGAATAAGGAATTTAAAAGGGTTTGATGGGGTTTTTATGGATGAAAGGAGAGTTGAAGAAACGAAGGAAAGGTGGAAGAAGGGGAGAGGAAAAGGAGGAGGATGCAGCAATATTTGATTAGGATTTTCATGGAACATCAGAGGCAGAGAGGATGAAGAGTATGTAGAACCAATCAGTAGTTTGTGATCTTACCAACAGTCTTCAAGCACCAACAAGTTTCAGGATTGAATTTGTTTCTTGAAGGCTGCGAAGAATATTTAGCCACCAAATTGATATAATTTGAAAAATATAGGTGGCTAACACACTGATTTGGGCATTAAGCTATGAGAGGCACCTGAATCATGCATAGCATTGTGTAAAATTTTGTCATGGATCTTCAAACTATCATAAAAAGGAGGAACCAGTCCTTCTTGATATCTACCTTCAATATTGGTACCAAATAAGAGCTCTGGTTGGTCATCATTAAGATTGACAGTGCCATTATTTTTTGTTATGTTAAAAGCCTTCAAAATTTGTGATCTATATACATCTTGGTTGGCTAATTCGGTAAGAGGAACAAAGATTTTTATTTTGGAAATTTCCTGCTCCAAACTAAAAGGCAGCTGATTTTTTTACAATGTTTGTTTCATCCTTATTTACCACCATTTTATCAGCAAAATCAACTTGCTGATTTCCTCTATTTACATTGGTCAAATTTTTTTTAACAGGAGCAATAGCTGAGGTGCTAACGCTGCTACAATCTGCACTATGTTTTTCATTAATTTGAGTGCCTTTTTCTTTGTTTTGATCAGAATTTACAGCCACTGTTTTATCTTTCTGTTTTGCAACTTTGGTTTTGTTTACAGGGTTGTTTTTTGCAGGATTGTCAGAGGTTTTAGTTTTGGGATTTTCTTGATTCTGTTTACTCCTAAGGTCATATTCTTTTGGAGTCTTTATGATGACATTTTCCATATCTTGATAGTAATATTCATCCTCTGGTCTTTTATCATCATAGGGTGTGTATAGACCTTGTTTTCTATTGTAAGGAACTTCAAAATCATCATTGTCTATGCTCAACATGTTTATGTCATCTTCCTTTGTTTGTTCAATTGTTTCCTCAACCTCACTTACATAGTTTTGATGAAAAGGAGGTGTAATTTGCTGATCATCCTCACTTGGTCTATTTTGAGGCTGGTTTCTCCTAAAATTCTGATTTTGATTTTGATTTCTGTTTTGAGGAGCTAATTGGTTTCGACTAGCTTGTGCTCTCTCAAGTATGCTCATCTTTTTCATCATTTCTTCCATCATTCTCTCCATTTTTGAGCTAGATGTGGAAGGTGCAGATTCCTCTCTAAAGGACACTTTCTTCTCATTCCTTATTCTCGTTCTTTTCTCCATTAAATTAACTTCCACAGCTAAGGCTCCTTTCTGCATATCTTCTAAAGTCAGAGGGTCTCTTTCTCTAAGTTGATAAGCCATTTTAGGATCAAATCCTTCAGGAAACTTGTTTAAATTTGAGCCTTGTGGAGGTTTCAGATCTGGGGGAAGTGCATTATACACACTATTGAACCTGGTGCAATAAGCTTGAACACTTTCCCTAGTGTTTCTTTGGAGATTCTTGTAGTCTGAAAGTATTTGGGGAGGGTTTTTGTTAACTTCCTATATTTTTAAGAATAACTGATGAAAGGCTTGGAGATCATTAATACTGTGAGGGGTTAAGCCTTTGAACCATTTTCTTGCTTCTCCCCCTAAACTTTGAGAAAATAATCTAAGTTTGACAGTTTCATCATTAATCTCATTTCTGTCAAAGTAGTCATTGATCTTGTCCACATGTTGAGAAGTAGTAGTAGCACACTGGCATCATACAAAGGTATCTTGGACTGATAGTCCCGTGGAAGATTGACTAAAGGTAAAGGAAGGAATAGGGGAGTATACCATGTTTCCATGATAGGAGGTTGTGGAAAAAGTGGGGGGTTTACAAGTGGATGAGGTTGATGGAATGGTGTAGTTTGAACAGTGGATGTGTGGATAATAGAAGTGGATGGACCAGCAAGAGGTTTTTGAGCAGATCTAGGATGAGAGAAACCAAAATTATGAATGAAATGTGAATCAGGTGGAGTAGTTTCTTTGTTACCGAGATGTTCAATTTTGTCTTGGGATGAAAGTGAAGGCTCTAAATCTATCTGATCTATATCATCAAGTGACCTAGTTCTAAATGGATTTCTTACGTCAACTTGTGATTCTTGTAGAGCTACAAGGTTTTCAGGGACAGAATTAGTTCTATGGAGTGATCTGATAATAGTTGAAGATTTGGCCTTAGGAGACTTCCTAAGTATTCTTTCAAGGTTATCAACTATCTCAGGAGGGTTTGGGTAAGGATAGGCTCTAGTATGAACTCTTCTAGAACCCACTATGCTATGTTTTTCATACCCAACTTATAAGAAAATTTTAACCAAATATGACAATCTTTTGGAGGCTAACTGATCTTTAAACAAGAAAACTTTAATCCTCAAAGTCTTCTTAACTGAGTTTAAATTATGCTATGATGATAATGGGTTTCCCAGTGGAGTCTTAAGGTCTGCTTAGGATTGTGGAGTCACTAGGTGGAAATTTTTAGCTCTTTTGGAGGTAAAATGTTTTATGGTCCACCACCATGTTTATTTGAAACCAATCTGAAATATTTTTGGGTTTTCTGATTTTTTTCAGTCCTATGGGTTCTAAGAGTGTCCTAAATCTATTTCAACACTTAGCTAGGGTGATGAGACAAAGAGAGTTTACTCTTATGGCTTAGATAGCTAATTCCTTCAAGGTTTGATAAGTTTCTATGAGAATCCTAAGGGTTACTTAGTTTGTCACTGATTCAAAAAATTCCTATCATGATTACCATTTTCTTGGTAGTGCTTGAAGAGAGCTACTTATACTTCACTGAACAATGTTCTTGAATCAAGGTTTTTTCTTGAGGTCCTAAGGGTATCTAAGATGAAATTCACTCATAAATCCCCAGCGGAGTCGCCAAAAATGTTAGGCCTCTGTAATTTTAGCAGATTGGAAAGACTAAAGTTGTAGAGACAACATTATGAATCACTTTGGGATTCTAGGATCTAGCCCTCCTAAATCCAGAGAGGGATCTCTTTATAAGTGCAAATATTGATCTATCTTTAAGGCTTTTCGTATGATATTAGGCTAGTTATTAGGAACAAGGGTTTTTTTTTGTTTTGGATGGTTGAACATGATTTTTAATTGAGTGGAAAATCCTAAAAATGAAAGAGTTTCAAAGGGGTGAAGGTGTGAATGATCAGAAGAAGATTTAGCTGATAGGATAGATATGAAACAACACTTAATCCATTGGGCTATGGAGTCATAAAAGGGTTTAATTGTGCAACAATTTCAAGAGTGATCCAAGGGGAAAGTCATCTATATCAAAAGATCCTTTAGATTTAAATGATGGAATGGAACATTAAAAGTGTTTAGAAGGTGGAAAAAGTCAATAGCTTCAACAAGGATTTATCAACTTTCCAAACAAGAAAAGCCTTTTAAGCAACTGTTTGAAACCAACCAAAGACAGGGCTAACCTTAAACTTCTTTGGACAAGCTTGTATTAAAGCTAACCTATCAGACAAAAAATCTAGCAATCTACATGACTACTTTAAGAAGGGATGAAAACAGATAAGAAAACAAAGTGCAGCTTAAGAACAAGCAAGATACATTAAAATCTAATCCTGCTTCAGCATACTCTTAGGGAAACCTTCAAAACAACCTTTGGAGAAAGAAACTAGAAGATAGGGCAAACCATAAACTCTTCTAGTCTAACTCTACTCAACATATAATGAAAATATCATTCAAGAACTTCCTTTCAAGTTTTGCACATCAAGACAGGTACAAACCAACATTCCTTGATAATGTTTACACTTAACTTAAGTTGTTCTTAAAAACATAGTTGGAGGAAAACATGAAGATAAAGCTTATCAGTAAGAGAAGGGTACTGTAAATAGTAAATCCTAACTCTATGCTTGCTTTTCTTTATCAGAGAAAAGTGAATAAAATGGCATACATGAAAGGAAAAAAATAACACAGTAAGAGGTACTTCACCAATGATATAGACCAAGATCCCAAAAATATATTGATGTCAATCTAGTTACATACTTCAAATCCAATGTTTTAGTACAAAAATCATCTTCTCTTCTCAGCCTAACTTATTTGATCACAAAACAGAGCTTCAAGAGCCTCTAAAAACTATCTACATGTAGAAAGTTTCGAGCACAAGTATTACATCAAAGTGCAGCAACCAACCCACATCTCATCTTCTTCAGAAGTATTTATAGAAGAAATGAGGAGGTGGAATAAAAGAAAATATCTTCAGGTTTAATTGATACAAGTTAATGCTTCTTGGCCTTTGAGGAGCTCAAAGGAGAATTTTTATGATATTTCTCTATATTAATTGGTTTTCATTGAATATTCAGGCTATTTGGCAGATCTTTTTGACTTGAAAGCTCTTTTAAGGAGGCTAGCAATAACTCTGGTTGTTTTTCACAAAATATCAATGATAAGGTAATAACTATGCCTTCTTCTGATTCCTTCGAGGTTGCAGATGGCTCTTTGGTAGCTGAAGAGGATTCAATTAGCCTCTGCTGTGGCAGTGGAGACTTCTCGGACTTAAAGGTCTCATGGTTTTCATCTAAAACACTGTTAATTTTCTTTTGATCTGTGTTTTAGGCCTAATTTGGCTTAATCTCTATCTTCAGGTCTTCATACATATCTTTAATTGTGTGGATTAAGCTTGTGATAGTCAAATTTATGCCTCTATCCCTCAAAATTGTGTTAAAACCTTTAATTATTCATCTCTATTGTGATCCCATTCTTTGACACTGATACTCTCTATAAAATTAAGGCTCACTGTGCTTTTGTTGCATTTGCAGGTGCACGAAGGGTTTTATAATGTTACCAGTGCTCATGAGGCACGATAAATCCATATTTGGAACCCTATATATCCTTGTCTTCATGGATAATGGTCTGGGGGATCGTCATCCTTGGCCATTCATTTCTTCTTAAAACAATGGAAAAACCTTAAAAACCTACGCAAACGAACAAAAATGAGAAAAATCCGGTGAAAATAGGTTAGTGGCTGCTCTGGGCATGAGATTAAATCGTGGCCATTGGATGAAAACATCCAATGGTCCAGATTATTTGATGGGCCAATGGGGGGGCGGTTGGATAAATGGTGGCAAGATTAAGTCTGGGCCGTAGGATAAGAAAAATGAATGGTTGAGATCTTCTGGTGAAATCCCTTGGAAAACAGACAGAAGGTAAATAAAATGGGGGGAAGGTTAAATTGGGACCGTCGAATGAGAGGATCCGATGGTTGAGATTGTATGACGAGGCGTTCAGGAGATCATATGGAGGCAGATGTATTTGGATGGGGATATGTAATATGAGCCATTGATCCAGGGTAATGAACGGTCGGGATTGTGTAATGGAGCGCTTGGGAGTTCAGACGGTGGGCGGATGAATTGGGGGAAATATTTAATCAAGACCATCGATCTGCAGTGGGAAACAGTCGATGAGATGGCCAAGAGAATAAGCGAAGTAGAAAAGACTTGGGGCTTTAATGAAACCTGGGCCGTTGGATGAAAATAACGAACGACAGATATTTAAATGAGAAAATATAATGCGACGGGGAAAGATGGTTTCGGTTGAAAAAACCGCTGGTCTCGTGCTGCTCCAAAGTGGTTTTAGAATTTTGCCAAAACAACGCAATATGGGTCTGCGCTCAACACGTGTCTTTTTAATACCGCCCATATCGCGTAATTTTTTGGCATTAACGTTCAGGCGCAAAATTATGTGATATGGAGTTTCAACCGTCGGATGAAAGGCAGAGAGATCTGACGGTGGGAATGAGAGCGCGATGCGGTAAGATGCATGAGCGAAAAAGGTGGACAAGGTCAAAGGAAATTTAAACATGAACCGTTGGATCTAGACGATTGACGGATCAGATTTAATCTCGAGGTAATGAAAGCAATGTGAGACCAGGGGTCGGGCGGAGATCGGGTGCAATAAGGACCATTGATCTGCAAAGATCAATGGTGGATCTCTACAGAGAAATTTAAATTGCCAGGCTTTGTGAAATAACAAAGAAAGGTCAGGTTTGATCTAGACCGTAGGATCTATGAAATGGACGATCGAGATCCAATCGTCTCCTGCTCATGGGACCGCATGCTAAAGGTATGGACTTTACCAAACTATAAGCTCAAGAACACCCTCGTTGGCCACGAAGGCTATGTGAACACCGTCGCCATTTCGCCCGACGGCTCGATTTGCGCCAGTGGTGGAAAAGACGGGGTTACCATGCTCTGGGATTTGGCTGATCAAGGAAAGCACCTCTACTCTCTGGCTACCGATTTTGGTGATATTATTCATGCCCTCTACCGATTCCCAGAGGCGTAGGTCGTCGTCCCAGGAGACGATATTGTTGGAACTTGGGGAAAAGCGGACGTAGGAGATCCAGTTGGAATGCACCTCTGCATTTGCATCATTGGGGTGGATGGTGTATTTGCACTCGCCAAGGGTGTTCCAGAGCTTGATGGTGCGGTCACGAGAGGAATCACAATCACAATGCATAATTTTGCGTGGTTGAGCCACATAAACATAAACAAAGAAGCGAAAAAGAACATTGACTAAAAAATGTAATCTACCCATTAAAAAAGAACATTGACTAAAAAAATGTAATCTACCAATTAAAAAAGAACATTGACTAATAAATGTAACCTTAACTAGTTAAACATGTCCAACTCCCCACACCCTAATTTTTCCATCTATGTAACCCGAAAACAATGTACTTCCATCTGCACTCCAACTCAAACTGGTACAATAGGGTATGCGACCCTTATTGGTGGGAGTGAAGCCGGGGCGAAGGTCAGCCACAATGCTCTTTCTCTCGAGATCCCAAATCCTCACACACTACTGAGAGGCAGCACAAAGCCATTATTTGTTCGGGTTAAAGCAGAGGTCATGAATAATATCACCGGAATTGACATCCAGAGAGTAGAGGTGCTTCCCTTGATCAGCCAAATCCCAGAGCATGGTAACCCCGTCTTTTCAACCACTGGCGCAAATAGAGCCGTTGGGAGAAATAGTGACGATGTTCACAGAGGCGTAGGTCGCCGTCCCAGGAGCCCGAGAGGGAAAAATAGGCGTCGGAGGAGATGACCACATCCTACACGAAGTGTGAGTGGCTCGTCAGGCGGCGCCGTGGGACGCCATACTTGTCCCCAGCCTCCTTGCTTAGGTTCCACACCAGGATCGACTTGTCATGGGATGAAGAGACGATCATGTCCGAGTTTTCAGTCAGGGTTGCGATGGCCATCACCGCGTCACTGTGGCCCTCCATTGTGCCACGCAGAAACAATGCTTGTGCTTCCGCTTCTGCCATGCCTACCTCTACTTCTACTGCACTGTTTTCTTCTTCTACTTCGACTCTCGTGTTTTCTTTTCTTCTTCTACTTCGAATATCGCGTTTTTCTCTCCTGCTGCATTAAAAGTGAAAGGATTATTATTACACAGATGCATAATTAAAGAATGATGTCCTGATGAAAATTGGGCGCGACTTCTTCCTGGTAACTGCTATTGTAGATCCCACTCTAAATTGGGCACAACACACACGCTTTAGATCAAGTGTAATGGAACGAACAGAGATGTGGGAGATATATATATATATATATAGCTTATGAAATAGCATTTCATTTCCTAGCCGAAGCCGACATAATAGTTGAAATATAGTACAGTTAGATAACGTTTACAAGGTATGCTGATCTAAATTCATGTTTAGTCTACATGGAAGTTGGATATGTCAATTGGTCTTGAGATTAGATCGTAGTCCCTTCCAATTCAAGAATGTTATGTTTGAGATTAGATCCTAGTCCCTTCCAATTCGAGAAGGTTGTTTATATAATTAATTCATATGGATGATATTGCAAAAATAATGAGCAACACGATTGGTCTTGGACTTGTATGCCTAGATACCACTTTTTTCCACTAGATAGTGAGGGATTTCAAACTCCCCATAAATACAACAACTATGTTTGAGTGTAATGAAACTAGGGGGAGTTTTTTGGATGCCTATCCTTATGGTCTTCACCTAGCAGCCGGGCTTAAGTATGTTGGTAAAATTAATGTTGTTTCTAAAGAGCCTCAACTTGGGGTCATGAACCATGTGTTGATTTAATATGTTGTGAAGTTGTGTGCATGTGTGGTATGTTACAACTTAAAATAAAATGCTTGGTATAACACTAAAGAAAATTTACTAATAAATAGAAATTAATTAATAACAATAAAATAAAATGAAATTTAAATGTAATACTAAATAGAAAGTTTCATAGTTTATGAGAGTTTTAAGCAAGAAAAAAGGGGAAATAAAGAATGAAAAATGGTTTGTACAATGCATTACGGAAAAAACACCATTCCTTTCCACTATCATACAACCAAAATTTCTGATCTATCAACATCAAATGAAACTCATTTTGAGTTTTTATTAACAAGCTAAAAGGTTGTTGGAAATATGTTCACATTGATTTCAATAGGATATTCCCTGATGTCAACATGGTGACCCTAAAGCGAATGGTTTAAAATGGTGTCAACATGTAGCTCAAGTGTCTTGGAAGAGTAGGTTCGAAGAACAAGAAGAAAGGTCTAGGTGAAAATAATAGTAGATAGTTTGAAGCCATTTTTTTATGCAGAAGGTGAGCTAAAAGGCCAACTGGGACCCACTCAATTGAAATTAATCTAAAATATTTTTCCAACAGTCTAAGGAAGTCTGCAAATCTACTCCTGGATCAAATGCTATAGGCATTCAAATTTAGGCCTACAAAAGTCAAAATCTCAGAAGCCTGGAACTCGAGAACTGCAAAATCCCATAACATGGTGGAAATAAACAAGGAGAAGGACCCGAGAAGGTTGAAACCCATAAGGTTCTTTTTTATCACAAAAATGGAGTGTATTAAGGTGGGGCCACAGCCCGGAACCCTGGGTCCATAACTTTTTATAATTATAATTTCAGAAAAGTGTTGGGATCGAGACTTCGGGTGGTAGTTTGGTATTTTGTCATTTCACACAAAAATGAGACCAAGGGTGCAAAACAAATTATAAATGTAAATAAGGCCCCCGACAAGGCCTTCAATGGCTTAGCTCCTCAATGCCCATCCAAAAGTCACAACACTAGGTCATATCGAGGAAAACCTTCATCTTTGGAGCTAAAGTGGCTAAAGGCCATGTGGCAGCTATCTGAAAACACCTAAGACAACCCTTTAGAGAGAAGTAGTGGTCACAGGGAGTGTTTTATCACTCTCACTATAGCGTAGATAAATGGTTAAGAGCTACCCTAATGTCACCCCTCCAAAAACCACAATCTGCTCACGAGATTGGATTGGAAGACTTCATAGGATGATGTCAGTATCAACCAATAGCAGGTAGACACGTGGCCTTAAGATGTGGCATTTTTGGGCACCCAAGAGGCACTTTCCTAGTGACAAGTGTCATCACTCGAAGGTCGACACATGGAAAGGGTGACATCATCCTAGAGGGCTCAACGCAAAAGATTCATTTTTTGACATTTAGTAGTGGTTCCAGGTTGTACAGTAATAGAACACGGTGGTAGTGGACAGAGTGAAAGCCAATGAAAAGAGGTTCGTGAAGACCCTACCTTCTTGCTCATCTGGGTGGATGGAGCCCCGTAAATTCAATAATGAGGCATAAAGGGATGAGTCGAGTTAAAAGGGAGCTTTGACCATAGCATTGGACACAAGTTACATTCAATAGTGGAGGACCAGGGGCGCGGTGAAAAGAGAAAATGGGCCCAACCCCGGATCCCAGAATCCCCTAACTTTTAAATAATTGAGTTAAATAGAAGACTCGGGATCTTGAGCTCTAGCCTATGGGTTGATATTTGGCCGCCTCGGATAGAGGTGTGACCAAAGGTGTAGAGTCGTTAACAAATAAAAAAAGCAGGCATAGGGATAAAAAATGGATAAGTGCCCAAAATCTTAGGCTGTGGTCGTAGATACAAAAGGGGATAAGAAAAATGGGCTTAAAGGCAAAAACGACATAATTTCTACTTTAATTGCAATCTTGTGAGTTGATCCAAAATTGACTACAAATAAAATTAGCAGGCGGACTGTTAAATTCTATAAAGAGCCAAAATGCATAAAATTAGAAGAAAATATCAATTTAAGTGAAAGAGATGGATTGAAGTACAGTTAGACCTAGTGGGTGTTGGAGAATATTTGGGGTTGTAGCTCCATTCACTTGTAGCATTCAAAATCAAGGCGTTGTAGCTTCCTGCTGGCTGTAACCAGAACTTTGTAACTGCAAGTTGTAGCTTGCCCTATTAATAAAATGGATTAGCTCTGAAGTCATTTATTCTTTGCATGATTTCATTGATTAGTAAAATTGTTTCATGTTTCTTAAAGTGGTTTTTACTGTCTTATTGTGAAAGTAAAATTTAATTTGTAAATTATTACAATATTGATTCAGTGCCCCCCCCCCTCCTCTAAATATCTTCATGGTTTCCAATAATTAGTATTAGAGCTGTTACTTTTGATCATTCTAACATATGGAAGAAATATCAACAACCATGGCGAACCAGGAAGCAAGATTTACTAACAAATTATGTGTTTTGAAAAGTGAGGATGAAGACGTATATTTAATCACTTGGAGTTGATGTATGGGATGTTGTGGAAGAATAACATCAAAGACCCCCAACGATGGTAACCAAAGATCAGAATTTTTAGGTCACATACAATGTTGAAGTAATGCATTCCCTGCTTGCTAGCATACCTGAATCAAAACTTTTCAAGGTGATAGATTACAAATCTACCAAAGAAATCTGGGACAAGATGAGAAACCTCTATGAAGGAGAAAACAAGGTAAATAAATATAAACTCAAAGGTTTTAGGATCAAATTTGAATCATTGAGCATGCATGATGATGAAAATATTGCAAATTATTTTAAAATAATTGATGAATTTGTGAACACCATAAGAGGGCTTGATCCTAGTCCCTTCCTAGATCCTAGGCTTAGATCCTAGTCCCTTCCAATTCGAGAATGTTATGTTTGAGATTAGATCCTAGTCCCTTCCAATTCAAGAAGGTTGTTTATGTAATTAATTCATATGGATGATATTGCAAAAATAATGAGCAACACGGTTGGTCTTGGACTTGTATGCCTAGATACCACTTTTTTACACTAGATAGTGAGGGATTTCAAACTCCCCATAAATACAACAACTATGTTTGAGTGTAATGAAACTAGGGGGAGTTTTTTGGATGCCTATCCTTATGGTCTTCACCTAGCAGCTGGGCTTTAGTATGTTCGTCAAATTAATGTTGTTTCTAAAGAGCCTCAATTTGGGGTCATGAACCATGTGTTGATTTAATATGTTGTGAAGTTGTGTGCATGTGTGGTATGTTACAACTTAAAATAAAATACTTGGTATAACACTAAAGGAAATTTGCAAATAAATAGAAAGTAATTACTAACAATAAAATAAAATGAAAGTTAAATGTAATACTAAATAGAAAGTTTCATAGTTTATAAGAGTTTTAAGCAAGAAAAAAGGGGAAATAAAAAATGCAAAATGATTTGTACAATGCATTATGGAAAAAACACCATTCCTTTCCACTATCATACAACCAAAATTTCTGATCTATCAACATCAAATGAAACTCATTTTGAGTTTTTATTAACAAGCTAAAATGTTGTTGGAAATATGTTCCCATTGATTTCAATAGGATATTCCCTGATGTCAATAGGGTGACCCTAAAGAAAATGGTTGGTGTCAACATGTAGCTCAAGTGTCTTGGAAGAGCAGGTTTGAGGAAAAAGAAGAAAGTTCTAGGTGAAAATAATAGTAGATAGTTTGAAACCATTTTTTATGTAGAAGGTGAGCTGAAAGGCCAAATGGGACCCACTCAATTGAAATTACTCTGAAATATTTTTCCAACAGTAAAAGGAAGTCTGCAAATCGACTCCTGGATCAAACGTTATAGGCATTCAAAGTTACACCTACAAGGTAAATAAAGGAGAAAACAAGGTAAATAAATATAAACTCAAAAGTTTTAGGATCAAATTTGAATCATTGAGCATGCATGATTATGAAAATATTGCAAAGTATTTTAAAATAATTTATGAAGTTGTGAACACCATAAGAGAGCTTGATGAGAAGCTAGATGAAGATGTAGTAGTTCAAAATCTGTTGAGATGTCTTCCTGATATGTTTAATCCCAAAGTGCCATCCATTGAAGAAATGGAAAATATGAGCACTATCACTCTAGATCTACTCCTTGTAATACTCACTGCCTATGAGATGAGGAGTGTTAAATGAAAGTATACAACAAAAGAATTAGCCTTCAAAGAAGAAAGAAGTGCAAGGATGAGCACGTTGGCATATGATATAAATCAGATGAAGAAGAAGCTAATTGTATGAGGAGGCTCAAGCGAAAATTAGGAAAGTATAAAGGTAAGTTTCCATTTAAATGTTTTAAATGTGGTCAATTTGATAATTATGCATCAAAGTGTCCTAAAAAGAAGAAAAATGATTATGATCCTAAAGAAAAAATTAAAAAGGTTCTAAAGGAAAAAATAAAGTTAACCGGAAATGTTTCTATGCTCAAGATGAAAGTTCCTCTAAAATTGATCCCAACCAATCCTCAAATGAGGACAATCATGATGAAATCCCTAAGGAATTCATGTTGACAGTAATTTAAAATCCTCAAGTTGAGGCAATTAACTTTGATGATGATGAAGGATAAGTTGATCTTGAACGAGAACTAGTAAGTGAACATGAGGTGATAAGGAGGATGAGAAAGAAAACAAAACCCAGAAAGAATCTTTGATAAAGAAAACGTTTGAGGTTGTTGATCCATTAATTGTGTAGTTAGAATAAGGTAAGAAAATCTAGGAGACCATGAACCAACAGTTGATTGAGGAGGATAAAATATGTGAGAAGCGGGAAGGTGAAATTTTTTTGTTAAGGAAGGAGCTTGAAAAGGCTAAAACATAGGTTAGCTTCAATTAGAAATTCAACAAAGGGAAAAAAACTTAAATGAAATCTTAGAGGCTCAACGCATCTCCAGAGACCAAACTGGTCTTGGTTTTGATGCTTAATCAAGCTTAGAAGCTTAATTGAAAAGTAAAAAGGCAATCAACTTTGTTCCCTAGCAAAAGAAGAGTCCACATAGTAGCTACAAGACAATAAAAACTCTGAGAAAAGTCAACAGAACCAACAAAAGGAGCACGTTGTCCATGTTATTCGAATTTCCCAAAATTCTACTCATCGCATAAGGAAATTATCAAGGAACAAGAATATCTTCCCAAGGTATTTTTTTAAATGCCCCAATTATGGCCAAAAAGCTACAAACTGCATAGTTAATTTATCATACAAACAACTCAGAGCCGAGAAAATATTTCAGCAGAGAAGAAGTAAACCTAGGTATAATAATTCTTTTTCTCCTCTGAATTATAAGGTACAATGCTTTAAGTTCCAAATTTTTTGGCATATAGTAGTTAATTTCATGCTTAAAGAAAAGAAGACAGAGCCAATTATTGAGAAAATTGAATAGCAACCCAAAGTGTGGAAATAGAAAGAGAAATTAGAGCAATGTGTTATTTCTTTGTATGCTCAAAATGGTGGGAGCCAATGGTATGTGGAAAGTGGTTGTTCCAGGCACATGATCGGAGATAGAAGCAAGTTTCTCACTTGGAAGCCTATAGACAAAGGTAATGTGACTTTTGGCAATAATGCTCCAGGAAAAATAACTGCAAAAGGAGTGGTTAGCCTATCAAATGGAAAAATTGAAGATAATAATGTGTTATATTTTGATGGGATGAAACATAATTTGTTGAGTGTGTCTCAAATGTGTGATCAAGGCTATTATGTGATTTTAAAAGCTACAAATTGTCAAATAAAGTCTTAATTTATATGATAAATAGTTGATGAGGCTGTAATAATATACAAAAATGTCTATTTGTTGAAGGAAAATACCGAAAGGTGTTCCTTATCAAAGACATATGAGAGCTGGTTGTGGCACATAAGGCTTGGACATCTAAAATTTGACCATATTGACAAGATTAGAAAGAAAAACACAGCGAAGGACCTGCTTAGGCTTTCAAAAATAGAGAACAATATTTGCAAATCTTGTCAGCTAGGAAAGTAAGCTCGAGTTTCTTTCAAGGCAAAGGAAAAATATTCAGCAAAACCATTGCGATTGGTACACATGGATTTATGTGGACCATCCATAAAGTAGTCACCCATACGTAAGCTATACTTCATGCTAATAATCGACGATTTCAACATAATTATATGGGTTTCCTTCCTCGGGGAAAAATCTGAAGCTTTTGAGTAGTTAAAAGAATTCAAATCCATGGTTGAGAGAGAAATTGATTACAAAATAAAAAGCATAAGGTATGACAATGGAGGTGAGTTCACTTCATCAGAATTTGATTAATTATGTAATTTGAATGGCATCAAAAAGTAGTTTACCATAGAAAATAATACCCAATAAAATGGTGTTGCAGAGAGAGAAAACAAGTCAGTGCAACAATTAGTCGGAGCTATGATGACAGAAAATAATGTTCAGCAAAGGATCTGGGTAGAGGAAATTCATACAACAATGTTCATCCTCAATAAATCTCAGTTTCAAAAAAATAGTGCCAAAACTCCTTACGAGTTGGGGTGTGGTAGACCAACAATAGTCAAACACTTCAAAATATTTGGAAATATATGCTAGATCAAGAGAAATGATGAGAAACTTGGGAAATTCGATGATAGAGTTGATGAAAGAGTATTTATGGGTTATTCAAATAATAACAAAGGATATAGGTGTCACAATAAATTCAACAAGAGAATCATTGACTGCATCGATGTAAAAGTTTATGTTCAGGATGATCAAGAAGTGAAAGAACTTGAAAAATTTAGCGTTTATGAACTAGTAAGCATTGGTGATGAGAATGATGACATAGATGCAAAAGAAAATGGGGAAGATCCCTTTAGTCCTTACACCACATATCCCCCAACGTATGTACAAAAACACCATCTATTTGATCATATTGTTGTGAGTTAAATTATGGAGTGCAGACGAGAAGGAGGTTAGAGGATTCTCTCACACTAGCACATTTTGCAATGTTTTCCATGGAGGAACCAAAGGATATTGTTCAATCGAGTCATGAACATTGGCTAAAGGCCATGAATGAATAATTAGACTAGATAGAGAAAAATGAGACTTGGGAATTTGTTCCAAGACCTACAAAAGAGAATTTTATTGGCACAAAGTGGGTATTCGGGAATAAGTTGAATGATCATGGATAAGTGATGATAAACAAGGACAGGTTGGTGTGCAGAGGCTATGATCAAATAAAGGGATTAGACTATGATGAAAATTTTTCTCCTGTTGTCATATTAGAATCAATTAAAACGATTTTGGCATTTTCTTGTTTAAAAATTTTAAAATTTATCAAATGGATGCCAAATCTATTTTCCTCAATGGAGAGATACGAGGAATTTTATATAGAGCAACCAAAAGGTTTTCATTTGAAATAGAAACCAAACTATGTTTTCAGACTTAAGAATGAATTGTATGGCCTCAAGAAAACCTCAAGGGCTTGGTATTCAAATATATATAACTACCTACTCAAGTATATATTAGCTGAAAACAATCTCTATGTCAAAGAAAACGATGAAAAAATCATTGTGGTGGTGGTATATGTTTATGATATAATCTTTGCAAGTAATTCAGATTTGTTGAAATTTTTTTTTGTAGGTGATACGAAGGCATAATTCAAGATGTACATGCTTGGAGAGATATCATATTTCCTTGGATTGAAGATAGCATAGACCCATAAAGGCATTTTTATATCTCAAGAAAAGTATCTCAAAGAAATTTTGAATAAATTTGGCATAGAAGAATGCTCTTTAGTGAGCACTTCAATGGTGATAGGTTGCAAGGTTAGCAAATTGGATGAATCTCCAGCAGTGGACCATACTCTATATAGATCCATCATTGGAAACCTCTTATATTGAAAGCTTCAAGGCCAGACATCATGCAAGTTGTTGCAATAGTTTTAATATTTCAAGGTTCTAGACAAAGTCATCTCCTTGCAGCCAAAAGAATTCTCAGATATCTCAGAGCAACAATGGACTATGGACTGTGGTGCCCAAGAGGTAAATATTTTTAATTTATTGCTTTTATTTATGCTGATTGGGCATGTGATGTGGATGATATAAAGAGCACAAGTGGTGGTGATTTATTTATTCAAGACTATCTAGTCTCATGGTTAAGAAAGAAGCAATCTAATATTTCCTTATCTATAGTTGAAGCGGAATATATTGCGACAACATCCTATTGTACTCAACTTCTGTTGTAAGATGTACAAGTGTTCTATGATCAGTCGATCACCATTATTTGGGACAACGGGAGTGAAATCAACATGTCAAAAAATCCATTCTTTCACTCTAAGATGAATCATATCCCCATCAAGTATCATTTCTTCAGAGAGCATGTTGCAGCCCATATTGTGAAGCTCGAGTATGTTCCCACAAAAGAACAAGTTGTTGATATTTTTACAAATCCACTCCATAAAGGGCAATTTGAGTATTTATGGAAAATATTGGGAGTTATTCCTCTTTCCTCCCCTCAGTAAATCTTCCTTGAAGAGGAAGAAATCTAGCTATTGTATTTTTAACATATCGAGATGAAGTTTCCAAGTCCACGTGATTCACATGATAGAGAATGATTATTGACAAAAGGTGTATGGTGAAGAGGGGAGCATGCTAATCTTTTTTCCATTGATGTCAAAGGGGGAGTGATATTGGTGATCAAACAAAAAAACAAATAAGGGGAGATATAATAATTTTTATAAGAAGCAACAACAAAAGAATCAACGAAGTATAAAAGAAGTACATCATAGGGGGAGAAACACTCAAATAGAGTTTGATCTCCTGAAGGATGTCTTGGTGTTGCCATCAATACTAAAGGGGGATATCGTCGGAAATATGTTTTCATTGATGTCAAAACGATAGTCCCTAATTTCAATAAGGTGACCGTTAAGCAAGTAGTTGAAAATGGTGTAAACATGTAGCTCAAGTGTCTCAGAAGAGAAAGTTATAGGCGCAAGAAGAAAGGTCTAGGTGCAAATAATACCATATAGTTTGAATCCATTTTTTTATGCAGCAGATGATATAAAAGGGCACATTGAACCCACTCAACTTAAAGGTACATTGAAATATATTTCCAACGATAAAATGAAATCTATAAATCGACTCCTAGATCAAAGTTAGAGGCAGTCAAATTTAGGCCTGCAAAATTCAAAATCCTGGAAGCCCGAAACCTCGAATTCTTGCAGAGGTGTGACCAACGCCTCGAAGTTGTTAACAAAAACAAAAAGGCCCAGATAAGGCTCAAAAGGGGATAAGCACCTAATAGCTTAGGTCATGGTCGCAGAGACTGGTCCTAGGGAAGAAAATAGGAAAAGGGCCCAACAAAAGGGGCTTAAAGGGAGAAACAATGGAACTTCTACTTTAACTCTAGTCTTGAAAATGAAGCCATAATTGACTATAGATAAAATTAGCAGGTGAAATGTTAAATTGTATGTAGAGACATAATGCATAAAATTAGTACAAAGCTCATTTTAAGTGGCATAAAAGGTAGCGAAGGTAAGTTAGACCTAGAGATGAAGCCCAAAAAAACAAATATAGTCAATAAATACTGAGATGAATAGGACAAAGGAAAAAATAAAGAAGCATGAAAGCAATCAAAGAAACTGTAAAATAAACCCTGATAAAGCATAATCGATATACAGAGAAGGAAATCATTTATCCTAGTATGAAAATGGATGAAAGATGGAAAAATGAGTGTCAAAATAAAGTTGTAACTTGCAGATTAGGGGTTGGTTCTCCTTGTAGTGGGTGTTGGAGAATAGTTGGGATTATAGCTCCATTCAGTTGTAGCTGTAAAAATTAGGGAGTTGTAGCTTCCTGTTGTTCATAGCCATAAATTTGTAATTGCAAGCTATAGTTTTCCCTCTTAATAAAATGGAGAATATTTTATAAAGTTATCTATTCTTTGCATGAGTCTATTAATTACTAAAATTGTTGATTATTGCTGAAAGTGCTTTTTACTCTCTTATTGTGAAAATAATTTTTAGTTGGTAATTTTTTACAATATGGATTCATCCGTCCCTCCCCCCCTCTCAGTATTGTCCTGGTTTCCATCGAAGGTCTGATGATGAGAGGATGATTCAAGGAGGTAAGGTGGGAGAACCAATAGGGAATATTATTAGGAGATTTTATAGTCCAAAAAGTCATAGGATGAAGCTTACTAAATGACCTCAAAGCTCTAAAAATTAGTTCTTACTAGTCTACAACAAAAAATTACCTTGTCAATTCCTGAGATCTGAATTCATAGAAAAACAATAAAGCCCCTTATAGGTTTATTTATTTATCTCGATATATAGTACTATAAATAACTAGGCTTATTGAGGGTCTACTATCATAGGAAAACTAAATCCTAGACTACAAACTCATAACAATAATGATCCAATTGGATATTGGTGGCCACCCACCTGCTCCACCTAAAACTCTAGTCGCTTCCATCATTTTCCTTGTTTATAACAACATTTACTATTTTTAGTAGTTTTTCAGGTCCTAAACTTTTGAAGCATTTTTACCCCCTAAACGGTGTTTTTTTGAGGTCCGCAATAGGCTCATTTCCATAGGAATGGTCCTTGGAAGATCATGTAGCACTTGGAGAGATATTTCTGATGATATATCATATGCACCAAATATGTCACGACCCCGGGAAGCTGGCTGCCAAACTAACCCCAACGGGGCCCACAAATGCTTGGTGTTTCGTCTCCTAGGGTTAGGGTTTTGGCTGTTTATGGTTTTCTCATGTTTTTAAATAATAAAAAGTCCCTTGAGCCTCATTGTAACACTATTCAGAGGCATGTAGTAGCCACATATCTTCTAAGAGATAAGCTACCATCGCCCGAGCTAGTTTATTTCCATTATATTCACAAGATTCTCTCATTTATTTGATATTAATGAAATGATGTCCATTCTTTCATGAATCTCTGCATTTATGTTTATTTATGTATCTTATTGTGTTCCTCCGTAAATATGGAGCAGTGGTATCAGAGCGGTCTTCTCTTTCTCGATATTTTTCTCATGTCCCCAATGAGATCAGGGTATAAGGAGTTAGGGCTTGATCTAGTTGAACCTTTGCAAGATCAGCCTTGCAAACCTCGACGAAATCCCATGGTGGAGGAAAATAAGGACGAGGGAGCAGGATATCCTATCAAAATATTTCTCAAGAAGGAGCTCGAGAAACAAAGGAACGTGATGATGGATAACTTTTCCCAGATCCTTCGATGGCTACCCACTAACAACGCATCTTCATCTAGTAACCACTCTGGAGGTGCCACTCCTTTTAAGGTACAAGTTAACTTCAAAATTCCCATATTTTAGGGCCAAATAGATGCATAAATAGTAGATAGATGGTTGAATCTATTAGAAGGATATTTTTTTGGTTCATGATTTTTTCAATTGGAAAAATATTACTTTTTTGACTCCTCAAATCCGCCCCGGATGTCAAGGACTGGTGGGAAACCTACTGTTTGATAAAGGACAAGGGGGAATCTTCCCTGTTCTTGACCACACACACTTGGAATTCTTTCCAAGATGCCATCAAAGAATAATAATACCTTGTGGGAGCTATGAGGACAAGTGCATATAATGGACTATGCTACAACAACAAAGGGATCAAGATGTGCGTGAGCTGACGAATTTGTTCCATAACCTATGCACAAAGTTGGGTATCAAATATTTAGAGAAACATTTGGTGCTTAGGTATCGTAGTTGTTTGCACAGATACATCCAAGAGGAAATGGAGTTCCTCTACATCTGCTCGCTTGGTGCAGCATACGGGTATGTGCTGGACAGGGTACCCCTATGTCTAAAGTCTTAGTAAAGAATATTTATTTTGAGGAGTGGAGCGCACTGCGTGCAGATTTCTAAGAGTCAAAGGGCTTTGGGGCAGGTCAAAGACCATTATTTTGTAAAGGGATGGGATAATTTTTTATACATTGAGCTCCACCCATGGTTTTCGGACCATGGTATTGTAAAAGGAAAGACTATATGAGTCTAGGGATATCTCTTGGATATCAATCTTAATGATAGAATGCATATGAATGTCATGTTAGATCTGAATTAATTGTGTATTCTTTTTGTTTTTGCAAAGGAGAAGGCTCCTACAGCTTTGTGCATGGAGACCTTAGAAAGCCTACAGCTGAGTGCGCAAATACCTGCAGCTGTGTGCGCAGGGAAATAAGTGATGTATTGAGAAGATCTGAGCTAATAAAAGAAGACTTTGAATACATATCTGAGTATTTTACTTGTATGATTGCATTATGTATTTTTTATGATTATCTTTTCTAGATCGGGTTTTTTATCTATAATTTCATCGTGAAGACTTAGATCGAGTTTATTATGATGATTAATGCATGTTAAATTAGAAAAGAGCGATCTGCAAAGTAGTTAAGTATATTTTTTTAACAACGTCTATATATTCGTCATACTGGTTCTGAAAAGTTCTGAATAAGTTTGAAGTAAGGATAAGCCCTAAAGCCACACTGCATAGTCCCCCTAGATGTAGAAATCTGGTTCTAGCATCCCATAATATTTCCTCAGGTGAGATTTTATCTGTGCAAGATATCATTTTTGAAATGTTGGTTCATGAAGCCATCTCTGAACCTAGGTCTAGGACCCCATCAAGCCAACAAATGGTTATGTTGCTGGGACCAAGATCTGAAGACTAATGTAGATGTGGATGTGCCATCCGACTAGAAAATATATTCAAGATTGGGTATCTCTGAAAGAGAGAGAATTTGTTGTACAAGAAAATAGAAATCCACACCTATCAACTGAGAAGTGGTTACAGACATATATTTTTACAACTCAGCACAAGATATTTTTCTCAGCGTTCGCTAACAAGCTGCACGAGTGGCTATCAAGACTAGCTGAGAATAAGACATATTTTAAGCATGATGAGCCTATTGTGAACTTCCTAATTTGTAGATTCAAGCCGAGGCAGTGTCGGAAGAAAATATTGAGAAGCTCGCGATGGCGGTCAAGGACACTAAAGAAGAAGTGGATAAGGTAAGTATTGAGCTTCAAATGCATATTGTTGAGTTCCAGATAAAACTGCAACAACCTACTCAACTAGAGGTTCGGGAGCAATACGAAGCAGATGCTAAAGTTGTCATGAATAATATTGAGATGACAGTTAAGGATTGCAGCCAGATATTTGAGGACGTTATGGAAATTTGTGCCTCACTACACGAGGACACCCATGTACAGAAAATTGAAATAGAAATCAGAGAGAAGCAGCAAGAGTTCGATAAGATAAAGCTCACTGAACAGAAATTAGTGCCAACACAACGATTTTCCCATCTTCAAGAGGGCCAATTGTTGCAAGGAAAAATTGATGCGTTGTGAAAAAAGGAACAAATTATCACCACCAGGATGTAGCCTTTGGAAGTACAATCCATGCAGCTATCACAGACTGTGGATATCCAGTTGAAAGCACTCTGACAAATGTAGAAAGAAGTTTTTCAGAAAACAACAAGGCCAGCTACCGAAAAGCTGCTAAAATAAGTTGGTGAGGCCGAGAAGCAATGCACCAAGTCAATCCAACCACTGAATGATGAATTGAGCAGCATCAAAGAAAATACTTAGGGTGCACCCGCTAAGTGAATCAGGACGAGTCACATCTTTTTCTTGGGGGCCTATTAGACAGGGTACACCTATGTCTAAATTTTTGGTAAAGAATCTATATTTTCAGGAGAGAAGCGCGTTGCGTGTAGGTTTTTAAGAGTCAAATGGCTTTGCAGTGCGTCAAAGACCCTTATTTTGTAAAGGGAAAGGATAATTTTCATATTTTGAGCTCCGCCCATGGTTTTCGAACCATGGTGTTGTAAAAGGAAAGACTATATAAGGAGTCGATTGATATCTCTTGGATATCAATCTTAATGATAGAATGTATATGGATGTCATGTTAGATATGAATTAAGTTTGTATTATGTTATTTTGTGTGAAAGAGAAGGCTCCTCCAGGTATGTGCACAAATACCTTAGGAATTATGCAGCTGCGTGCATTGGGAAAGAAGTGATGTATTGAGAAGATATGAGCTAATAAAAGAAGAATTTGAAGACATATCTGAGTATTTTACTTGTATAATTGCATTGTCTATTTTTTGTGATTATCTATGCTAGATCAAGGTTTTTATCTATGTTGGACACCTAATCCTCTAAGGGTTGGTGTAGAAGGCGAATGGACATAAGAAGTCCAAGAGACCTTGGAAGATGAATAAAAGGGTCACAATAATATATTATAAATGTACATCATGTGAATAATATGAGATCACAGGATTATCTTTCTCATCCATTTTCTGTCCATTCCTTGTGTGTTTAACATGGTATCAAAGCCACGATGTGTGGCCTTCCCTAACCATTAAATTTTTTCTCTTCTTTGGTTGCCAGTGAATATTTTTTTGTTGAACTCTATGACAATAATTTTTTCCTCAGAAACTATTCTCCACCATTACCTGCCTATTTTAGCTGTTACAAATTAAATTTTGCTACCCCAAAGGTTTTACAGCCTCTCATGCCAGTTCTGCCTTTCTCCTAATTAAAAATTCCACCTTATAGAGCATTTTACTAAGTCTGCAAAGCGAATATCCTCTGACTGTCAGAACTGCGTTTTACTTGAGAATTTTACAATTGCAGAGAGAAACATTGTCAATTTATGTGATCATTGAATATTCACCAATGTAATATTCGTGAGATGCATTAAACCTTCTGTGGGAATTCTTATGTTCATTAATCTATGGATGTATGACTGTGAAAACATGGCTCCTAGCACTACTGTTGAAAAATATCTCTGCATTCAAAGACTGGGTTGTGCCTAAGCCAACAACATAAATACCTCCAGATTGAACATTGGTGTCTCCTCTTCCCATTGCATGTTGCCTCCTCCCACTGCACGCTTCCGCTTAACACCATGACTTCCCTAAATTCCCTCCAAACCTACTCCTACCTCCCTCCCACCTCTGCGCACTCAGCCCCTTCAACTCCATCAACACTCCTCCATCAGCACTGCTCCCTTTGTTCCCTCAGCCTGCTCTCCCTCCTCCCTCCTTGTGATCCCTCTCTCGCACACCTACTTGTCGTGGCCTCATGCCAACTCACGTCCTCCCCTCCGCACCCTAGCTCCCTCCTCCTCCCTCCCTTCACTTCTCCCTACTCCCCCCTCCCTCCGCTGTGACTATTGCTCCATCACAGCAACATTCCTAGCTTTTCAGCTATCATAGCCTGTTCGATGTTGAAAATGTCCATGATAACACCCCCTCTAAGCATTTGAGCCAAGCTAACCTTGACTACATATAAAGATTTCTTTTAATCGGTTATTGCTAGACCATTACCATAGACAGTAACAACTCCGTCGCTTTCCATTTCGAATCCAAATAAAGAACCTTCCAGATTTCGTAGAAGGCTCTCATTTAAAAAATTAATCTTCAATATCTGCAAATGAAAAGGTTTTAGAACCATAATAGACGGAGAGGGAAGGGAGAGGAGGAGTCATAGAACCTCAATTTCGCTTTGTGTTGGATTGTGTGTAGGTGGGAGAGGCCGAGCATAGGTTCGAAGAGAGAGGAAGGGCCAGTCCAGGCCCTTCAGACTGTGCACATCAGACCTGCCAAAGTCAAGAATTATCGATGTGTCCCAAAGATAAATCCTCCAAAGGTTGAGTTGATTCGATCTGAGGAATTATTGGGTGTTGCTGCCATTGTTCTGAGTTGCTTTTACAAAGGGCGGGATTTCATACGTGTGGGTTATTATGTGAGCAACCAGTACCTACAACATGAGCTTATTGAGGAGCCTCCTTCAATTGTGGCCATTGACAAGGTTCAAATATTTTTTTTGGCATCCATGCCTAAGGGTTAACAGGTTTCACATTTCTTTTCAAAATTGTTCTTCTATTCAATTTGATTCAAACTCTAGTGATAAGTATATTTGAGTTTCATTTCTACTCAATTTTTAACTCTTCTTCTCATTGAGATCATATGGCTTAGAAGAGAAAAATTTTATTTTAAAAAAAAACATATGATTTAGCTTTGAGGAAAACCTAACTAGAGTAATATTTGGTTAATTGAGCCATGTGGTATGTTAGAGTTTTTATAGCCATATGATGTATGAGGTACATTTGAAGATGTGGACATAACGAGTTAGTATTTATCTTCCTCATTATTTTTTGATTCGTTGATTGTTGAAGCATGGGGTTAACAAGTAATTTTTGAAGTTTAAATGGCTTAGATTGACCCTTTTTTAGAGTTATTAAGAACTCTAATATTATCTACTTGTGGAGACACAATTAAAATCAGCAAGGACACCTTGTCTAATATTAATTTATGTCTACAATATGCATAAGAAAAGATTGATGTTTTGCAGCTTGAGTCACAACTACAGTAAGATGAGATTCAGAAGAAGGTTCATCATTATGAACCTATTTTTTTTCAGAACATAGAGAAAAACTCCCATCAGCAACAAGAAATTGTTTAGATCACTGAGCCCAGTACGAGATCAGCTTGGAGTGCAGAAGCAAAAATACAGTCTACACTTCCCAAGCCCATTATCAAATATTGGGAAGAGCTTGTCCATAACAAGAAAAAAAATGGTATTGGATATAAAAAGGATGTGTCCTTTCATATTCCAGACTACTCCAAGCTCATCAAATTTCAGAGTGCCGTATTTCTTCATGATAGCTCACCTTCAGCTATTCAAGATTCTGCTCCTCTTCCACAACAGAGTGTGAAATGCCAACACTATGACCGAGTTGGCCATATGAAAGATCATTGTTTTGATCTTCATGCATGCAAGCACTGTGGTAAACACACTCATTATTCACACAGATGGTTCATAAACAAGCCTCTTGCAAGAACAAAGATTCATCTTGGATGGATCGCTTCTTGGAAATGGGCATAAAAAACCAAGGAGATGTTTTAGTCATATGACATAATTTCTTCTAGAATATTAAAAGGTCTTGTAGTTTATTTTTAACCATAATATCACCTTGTATCTTACTGAGGGGGAAATGATGGTCATCTACAAGCTTCAAAGCCACATCAAGCGAGGTTGAGCCACAACCTATCATTCCAGATTCAGAGTTGTAGCCAGAGACATAGAAGTTCAAATGAGACTAAGCCACAACCTTTCATTCTAGATTCAGAGTTGTAGCCAGAGAAAAAAATGCCCATGATCATACCTTTTGTTGGTGGTCAGCCATAAAACATGTATTCGAGTTTGATATTCTTTCTCTAGAAGAAGGCTTCAACTTCTTTCCAGTTATTGTAGAATTCTAGGAAATGCATCAAGCATTCTAGAGGTGGTGGTCATATTTAAACCATCACAGGTTTTAGACCTCCCTTATTCTAGGTTGAAGGTCTCCCTCTTCAAAATATGAGGAGCACTTCCTCTAGTAGAAGACCTCAACTTCCTTCTATATTTGGAATATTTCAGGGAGCTACACATAGCGTTCCAGTGTTGGTGGTCATCCTTAAACCACATCCTTATGACAACATTTCAAAGAGCTCATTTTTCCTAGTGCTACCATGCACACTTTGGAAATTTTGTATTATAGCTCTCTTCTTGGACTCAGACATACCCCTTCAGATTAAGGGGGGGAATGTTGGACACCTAATCCTCTAAGGGTTGGTGTAGAAGGCGAATGGACATAAGAAGTCCAAGAGACCATGGAAGGTGAATCCAAAAATCACAATAATGTATTATAAATGTACATCATGTGAATAATATGAGAACACACGATTTTCTTTCTCATCCACTTTTTTTCCCTTCTATGTGTGTTTAACAATATATAATTGAATCGTGAATACTTGGATCAGGTTTATTATGATTATTAACGCATGTTAAAGTATAAAAGCGTAGTCTGCAAAGTAGCTAAGCACATTTGTTGAAAATAGTATATATATTTGTCATACTCATTCTGCAAAGCTTTGAATAAGTATGAAGTAAGGATAATCCCTAAAGCCACACTCCATAGTTCCTATGGATGCAGAAACCTGGTTCTAACATCCCCTCATATTGCCTCAGGTAAGACTTCTGTCTGCGTAGCAGATCGTTTCCGAAAGGGATGGTAATAGACGGTTCTGTTGGCTCATGTAGCCATATATGAACCTAGGTCTAGGCCCCCATCAAGCCAATAGTATGCTGGAAAAATTAAGTTTAAATTAAAATAGAAGAATCAAGGCTTATGATATGAAAATCAAAATCAAGGGAAAGGTGCCCCCAAATTTTAGAACAAAGGGAAATGCTAAGGTGGGGTGGCCTAGGATAACCCATCAAAGCTGAAAGTGAATAACAACACAACGAATCCAAATAAGGACACAGGAAAGTGGTGTGAATTCCATAAGAGCTCCACTCACAACACAAGTGAGTGTCGGGCCAGGAAATCGCTGGTGGTGGACCTGAAGGCTACTAAATCAGATGAATGTACCAACTATGAGTCAGAACACGAGAATGGAAATGAATAAGGGAAGCATATTATCAATGTGTATCCCAATGTCATTGTTGCCAGTAGCAATATCTAGAAGGAAGAACATGAATATTGAGAGGAGGGGGAGTGCCTCTTCCATTCCCAGATTTGGGTGTAGAAATTTATTAGTACTGATAGTATTACCAGATTCTCCTAATCTAGAAAATTAATCTTATGTTAAATACATAATCCTTCCACTTAATTCTTTTCAGAAATTAAATCGCCCATTGCAAACACATGAAGAAAATAAATCACACATAAACACCGTTGTTTAATGGGAAAGCTTAAAGATAAAAACCTCAACTATCATATATTATGTATATCAATGGAATAATGTAACAATCTCATACAAATATTAATACATCAAGCTATCAGTACAATATAGAATCGTCACACACTGTCATGCAGAAATTTGCATATCTGTGCACCAATTTCTTGCCTCCTGACAGCCTACCTCCATTGCACAATCCTTGCTGAAGAAGACCCCTGAATGAATTTGAATTTTCCTTGCCTTGACTGCACAATGATCATTGGCATCTCCAATGTGTGTCATATGCATTGAATGCATCACTATAGTCACAACAGATAGTCCATCTCACCCTTTCACCTATCTCTCCACTGGGTCTCCACTAGAACTGACATGCAAGTAGTTAACTGTTATATTTGTTCAGTTTCAAGTGAGTTATTAGTTGTGAATTAATTAACTAATTAATTCACTAAACTCTCACTAGTGTATCTTTAGTTAGAACTAGATACAACTAGCACAAATGAGTTTAACTCACTTAACTGAGTTACACTAAATAACAACTCCCATAACTACGCTTCCAACTCTATCACAACTCTGCCACTTCAGTTCTAACTGAGTCCTCCATGCATGAGTCAAAAACCACCCTAGGAATTTCATAATTCCTTCAGCTCACTGATTTTCCAAATCTGTTCACTGAAATAAAGTGCTCCAAGAGAATAAGTTGATTTTTATTGTCAGATTATTATTAAGGGCTAATAATAATCATTAGCGATCTATTTTTAGATTAGCGATCTAGGTTTTTGGAAATATGTTGCCATTGATTTCAACAAGATATTCCCTAATGTCAACAGGGTGACCCTAAAGTGAATGGTTGAAACTAGTGTCAACATGTAGCTCAAGTGTCTTGGAAGAGCAGGTTCGAGGAATGAGAACAAAGGTCCGGGTGAAAATAATAGTAGATAGTTTGAAGCCATTCTTTTATGCAGAACGTGAGATGAAAGGCCAAATGGGACCCACTCAATCGAAATTACTCTGAAATTATAATTTCAGAAAAGTGTTGGGATAGGGGCATTGGGTGGTAGTTTGGTATTTGGTTATTTCACACAAAAATGAGACCAAGGGCACAAAATAGATTATAAATGGAAATAAGGCCCCCAATAGAACATTGAATGGCTTAGCTCCTGAACGCCAAGCTGAAAGTTATAGGACCAGGTCATATCGAGGAAAAACTTCATCTTTGGAGCTAAAGGGGCTAAAGGCCATGTGGCGACTATTTGATATCACCTAGGACGACCCTTTAGAGAGAAGTAGTGGTAATGGGGAGTGGTTTATCACTCTCTCGATAGTGTAGATAAATGGATAAGATCTACCTAATGTCACCCCTCCCAAAACCACAGTCATCTCAGGAGTGGTGTTGAGGAGAAAAGTTCTTAAACCTAACAATTTTCGAGAAGAAAAAAAAAATAGAAGAAGAAGAAGAAATCAGTTGCAAAACCAAAATTACAGAGACATTTTTCTCTCTCCTCTTGCAGGACAAGTGGAAGCACGAGATTGTATTGAAATACTTCAGAGGATGGTGTTACTATCAACCAATAGCAGGTGGACATGTGGCATTAAATGTGGCATTTTTTGGAACCCAAGTGGCCCTTTCCTAGTGACAAGTGGCATCACTCCAAGGTCAACACATGGAAAGGGTGACATCACCCTAGAGGGCTCAACCTAGAAGATTCAATTCTTGACATTTTGCAGTGGTTCCAGGTTTTACGGTACTAGGACATGGTGGCAGTGGACAGAGTGAAAGCCAATGAAAAGAGGTTTGGTAAGACCCTAACTTCCTTCTCATCTAGGTGGATGGAGCCCCAAAAATTCAATAACGAGGCATAAAGGGATGCAATGAGTTAAAAGGGAGCTTCAATCGTAGCATTGGACACAAGTTCCATTCAACAATGCAGGACGAGGGGCTCAGTGACAAGAGAAAGTGGGACCAACCCCAGATCCTAGAATCCCCTAAATTTTAAATAATTGAGTTAAATAGAAGAGTCAGGATCATGAGATATAGCCTATGGGTTGATATTTGGTCGCCTCAGATAGAGGTGTGACCAATGGTGCAAAGTCATTAACAAAGAAAAAACGCACGTGTAGGCATAAAAAATGGCTAAGCACCAAAAATCTTAGGTTGTGGTCGCATAGACAAAAGGGGCTAAGAAAAATGGGCTTAAAGGTATAAACAACATAATTTCTACTTTAATTGCAATCTTGGGAGTTAAGCCAAAATTGACTATAGATAAAATTAGCAGGTGAACTATTAAATTCTATAAAGAGCCAAAATGCATAAAATTAGAAGAAAATATCAGTTTAAGTGAAAGAAAGGGAGTGATGTATATTTAGAGCTAGAGATGAAGCCCATAACAACAAACAAAATACAGAAAGACTGAGATGAACAGGAAAAAGGAAAAAATAAAGAAGC
Organism: Pinus albicaulis; assembly: GCA_034641835.2. Classification (NCBI taxonomy): domain Eukaryota; kingdom Viridiplantae; phylum Streptophyta; class Pinopsida; order Pinales; family Pinaceae; genus Pinus; species Pinus albicaulis. Next base: position 923,788,207 of record CM076581.1, on the reverse strand, counting down.
ATGCAAGCAATCAAAGAAACTATAAAAGAAGGCCCGATCAAGAAGAATCAATATAAACTTTTTTTGAGATGGATATTTTGTTGGAGTGAGGTGTTGGTATGGTGTTTTCAGTAATCATGTATTTTTGTAGGTTTTTTTTTGAAGTGGTGATAAATATTTAAGTGTTTTTGAAAGCAGAGAAGGCAATCATTGATCTTAGTGTGAAAACGGATGAAAGATGGAACAATGAGTGTCGAAAGCAAGTTGTAGCTTGCTGATTAGGGGTTCATGCTCCTTCCAGTGGGTGTTGGAGAATAGTTCGGGCTGTAGCTCCATTCACTTGTACCTTTGAAAATCAAGGCATTGTAGCTTCCTACTGGTTGCAACGAGAACTTTGTAACTTGAAGTTGTAGCTTGCCCTATTAATAAATGGAGTAGTTCTGAAGTCATCTATTCTTGTCATGATTTTATTGATTACTGAAATTGTTGCATATTACTTAAAGTGGTTTTTACTGCCTTATTGTGAAAATAAATTTTAATTGGTAAATTATTACAATATTGATTCACCCCCCACTCCCCCCATCTCTATCAATATTTTCAAGTTTCCAATAATTAGTATTAGAGTCGTTAATTTTGATCATTATAGCATATGGAATAAATAAAAACAATGATGGAGAACGAGGAAGCAAGATTTACCAACAAGGCACCTATGTTTAGTGGAACAAATTATGTGTTTTGTAAAGTGAGGATGAAGATGTATATTTAATCACTTCGAGTTGATGTATGGGATTTTGTGGAAGAATAGCATCAAAGACCCAAACGTTGCTAACTGAAGGTCAGAAGCTGTAGTTCACATACAATGTTGAAGTAATGTATTCCCTGCTTGCTAGGATACTTGAATCAAAAATTTTCAAGTTGATGGATTGAAATATACCGAATCAATATGGGACAAGATGAGAAAGTAATTAATAACAGTAAAATAAAATGAAAGTTAAATGTAATACTAAATAGAAAGTTTCATATTTTATGAGATTTTTAAGCATGAAAAAAGGGGAAATAAAGAATGCAAAATGGTTTGTACAATGCATTACGGAAAAAAACACGATTCCTTTCCACTATCATACAACCAAAATTTCTGATATATCAACATCAAATGAAACTCATTTTGATTTTTGATTAACAAGCTAAAAGGTTGTTGGAAATATGTTGCCATTGATTTCAACAGGATATTCCCTGATGTCAACAGGGTGACCCTAAAGTGAATGGTTGAAACTAGTGTCAACATGTAGCTCAAGTGTCTTAGAAGAGCAGGTTTGAGGAACGAGAACAAAGGTCGGGGTGAAAATAATAGCAGATAGTTTGAAGCCATTTTTTTATGCAGAACGTGAGCTGAAAGGCCAAATGGGACCCACTCAATCAAAATTACTCTGAAATATATTTCCAAAAATATAAAGAAGTATGCAAATCCACTCCTGGATCAAAATTTAGAGGCATTCGAAGTTAGGCCTACAAAAGTCAAAACCTTAGAAGCTCAAAACCCGAGTACTCAAAAATCCCATAACATGGTGGAAATAAACAAGGAGAAGGAGCTAGGAAGGTTGAAACCCATAAGGTTCTTTTTTATCACAAAAATGGAGTGTATTAAGGTGGAGCGACACCCCGGAACCCCGCGTCCGATAAATTTTTATAATTATAATTTCAGAAAAGTGTTGCGATAGGGGCATTGGGTGGTAGTTTGGTATTTGGTTATTTCACACAAAAATGAGACCAAGTGCACAAAACAAATTATAAATTGAAATAAGGCCCCCGACAAGACATTGAATGGCTTAGCTCCTCAACGCCGAGTTGAAAGTCACAGGACCAGGTCATATCGAGGAAAAACTTCATCTTTGGAACTAAAGGGGCTAAAGGCCGTGTGACGATTATCTGATATCACCTAAGACGACCCTTTAGAGAGAAGTAGTGGTAATGGGGAGTGGTATATCACTCTCACAATAGTGTAGATAAATGGATAAGATTTACCTAATGTCACCCCTCCCAAAAGCACAATCATCTCAGGAGTGGTGTCGAGGAGAAAAGTGCTTAAACCTAACAATTTTCGAGAATAAAAAAAAAAAATAGAAGAGGAAGAAGAAATCAGTCGGAAAACCAAAATTATAGAGACCTTTTTCTCTCTCCTCTAGCAGGACAAGTGGCAGCAGACAGAGTGAAAGCCAATGAAAAGAGGTTCAGGAAGACCCTACCTTCCTGATCATATCGGTGGATGGAGCCCTGGAAATTTAATAATGAGGCACAAAGGGATGCGCCGAGTTAAAAGGGAGCTTCGACTGTAGCATTGGACACAAGTTCCATTCAATAGTGGAGGACAAGGGGCTTAGTGACAAGAGAAAGTGGGACCAACCCCAGATCCTATAATCCCCTAAATTTTAAATAATTGAGTTAAATAGAAGAGTTGGGATCATGAGATATAGCCGATGGGTTGATATTTGGTTGCCTCAGATAGAGGTGTGAACAATGGTTCAAATTCGTTAACAAAGAAAAAAGGCACGCGTAGGGATAAAAAATGGCTAAGCACCCAAAATCTTAGGTTTTGGTCGCATAGAAAAAAGGGGCTAAGAAAAATGGGCATAATGGTAGAAACAACACAATTTCTACTTTAATTGCAATCTTGGGATTTAAGCCAAAATTGACTACACATAAAATTAGCAGGCGAACTGTTAAATTATATAAAGAGCCAAAATACATAAAATTAGAAGAAAATATCAGTTTAAGTGAAAGAAAGGGAGTGATGTACAGTTAGACCTAGAGATGAAGCCCATAATGACAAACACAATACAAAAAGACTGAGATGAACAGGAAAAAGGAAAAAATAAAGAAGCATGCAAGAAATCAAAGAAACTATAAAAGAAGGCCCAATCAAGAAGAATCAATATAAACTATTTTTGAGATGGATATTTTGTTGGAGCGAGGTGTTGGTATGGTTTTTTCAGTAATCATATATTTATGTAGGTGTTTTTCTGAAGTGGTGATAAATATTTAAGTTTTTTGAAAGAAGAGAAGGCAGTCATTGATCCTAGTGTGAAAATGGATGAAAGATGGAACAATGAGTGTAGAAAGCAAGTTGTAGCTTGCTAATTAGGGGTTCATGCTCCTTCCAGTGGGTGTTGGAGAATAGTTGGGGTTGTAGCTCCATTCACTTGTACCTTTAAAAATCAAGGCATTGTAGCTTCATGCTGGTTGTAACGAGAAGTTTGTAACTTTAAGTTGTAGCTTTCCCTATTAATAAAATGGAGTAGTTCTGAATTCATCTATTCTTTTCATGATTTCATTGATTACTGAAATTGTTGCATATTTATTAAAGCGGTTTTTATTGTCTTATTGTGAAAATAAATTTTAATTGGTAAATTATTACAATATTGATTCACCCCCCACCCCCACCCCCCCCCCTCTCAATATTTTCCTAGTTTCCAATAATTAGTATTAGAACCGTTACTTTTGATCATTCTAACATATGGAATAAATACCAACAACCATGGCGAACGAGGAAGCAAGATTTACCAACAAGGAACCTATGTTTAGTGGAACAAATTTTGTGTTTTGTAAAGTGAGGATGACGATGTATATTTAATCACTTGGAGTTGATGTATGGAATTTTGTGGAAGAATAACATCAAAGACCCCCAACATTGCTAACCGAAGGTCATAAGCTATAGTTCACATACAACGTTGAAGTAATGTATTCCTTGCTTGCTAGCATACCTGAATCAAAACTTGTCAAGGTGATGGATTGAAAATATACCAAAGCAATCTGGGATAATATGAGAAACTACTATGAAGGAGACAACAAGGTAAAGAAATATAAAATCAAAGGTTTTAGGACCAAATTTGAATCATTGAGCATGCATGATGATGAAAATATTGCAAAGTATTTAAAAATAGTTGATGAAGTTGTGAACACCATAAGAGGGCTTGATGAGAAGCTAGATGAAGATGTAGTAGTTCAAAAAGCATTGAGATGTCTTCTTGATAGTTTTAATCCCAAAGTGCCAACCATTGAAGAAATGGAAAATATAAGAAATATCACTGTAGATCTACTCCTTGGAATACTCATTGCCTATGAGATGAGGAGTTATAAAGGAAAGTCTACATCAAAAAAATCAGTATTCAAAGAAGAAAGAAGTGCAAGGATGAGCACGTTGGCACATGAAATTAATCTGATGAAGAAGAAGCTAATTTTATGAGGAGGCTCAAGAGAGAATGAGGCAAGAATAAAGGTAAGTTTCCATTTAAATTTTTTAACTGTGGTCAATTTGGTCATTATTCATCAAAGTTTCCTAAAAGGAAGAAAAAGAATTATGATCCTAAAGAAAAAATTAAGAAGGTTCTAAAGGAAAAAATAAGGTTAACCAGAAAGGTTTATATTCTCAAGATGAGAGTTCCTCTAAAAGTGATCCCAACCAATCCTCATATGAGGAAAATGATGATGAAATCCCTAAGGAATTCATGTTGATGGTAATTAAAATCCTCAAGTTGAGGCCATTAACTTTGACGATGATTAAGGATAAGTTGATCTTGAATAAGAACTTGTAAGTGCACTTGAGGAGATAAAGAGGATGAGAAAGAAAACAAAACCCAGAAAGAGTATTTGATAAAGGAAAGGGTTGAGGTTGTTGATCCATTACTTATGTAGTTAGAATAAGGTAAGAAAATCTAAGAAACTGTGAACCAACAATTGATTTAGGAGGATAAAATATGTGAGAAGCGAGAAGGTGAACTTTTGTTGTTAAGGAAGGAGCTTGAAAAGGCTAAAACATAGGTCAACTTCAATTAGAAATTCAGCAAAGTGAAAAAAATTAATGAAATCTTGGAGGCTCAACGCATCCCAAGAGACAAACTAGTCTTGGTTTTGATGCTTAATCAAGCTTAGAAGCTTAATTGAAAAGTAAAAATGCAATCAACTTTGTTCCCCTTGCAAAATAAGAGTCCACATAGTAGCTAGAAGACAATAAACAGTCTAAGAAAAGTCAACAGAAGAAAAAAAAGGAGCACGTTGTCCATGTTATTCGAATTTCCAAAAATTCTACTCATTGCAGAAGGAAATGATCAAGGGAAAATTATATATTCCCAAGGTATTGTTTTAAATGCACCAATTATGGCCAAAAAGTTACAAACTACATAGTTCATTTATCATACAGAGAAATCAAAGCCGAGAAAATATTTTAGTAGGGAAGAAGCAGGCCTAGATATATAAATTATTTTTCTCCTATGAATGATAAGTTACAATGCTTTAAGTTCCAAAATTTTGGGCATATAGTAGTTAATTTTATGCTTAAAGAAATGAAGACAGAGCTAATTATTGAGAAAATTGAATAGCAACCCAAAGTGTGGAAATAGAAAGAGAAATCAGAGCAATGTGATATTTATTTGTATGCTCAAAATGGTGGGAGAAATTGGTATGTGGAAAGTGGTTGTTCCAGGAACATGACAGGAGATAGAGGTGAGTTTGTCACATGGAAGCCTATAGACAAAGGTAATGTGACTTTTGGAAATAATGCTCCAGGAAAAATAACTGCAAAAGGAGTGGTTAGCTTATCAAATGGAAAAGGTAAAGATAATAATGTGTTATATGTTGATGGGATGAAACATAATTGGTTGAGTGTGTCTCAGATGTGTGATCAAGGCTATTATGTGATTTTCAAAGCTACAAATTGTCAAATCAAGTCTTAATGTATATGATAAATAGTTGATGAGGTTGTAAGAATAGAAAACAATGTCTATTTGTTGAAGGAAAAGAACGAAAGGTTTTTCTTATCAAAGACATATGAGAGATGGTTGTGGCACATAAAGCTTGAACATCTAAAATTTGATCAGATTGTCAAGCTTAGAAAGAAAAAAATAGTCAAGGACCTGCCTAGGATTTCAAAAATAGAGAACATTATTTGCAAATATTCTCAACTAGGAAAGCAAGCTCGAGTTTAGTTCAAGGCAAAGGAAAAATATCCCGCAAAACCATTGCATCTGGTACACATTGATTTATATGGACCATCCATAAATCAGTCACCCATAGGTAAAATATACTTCATGCTAATAATTTACGATTTCAGTAGAATGGTATGGGTTTCCTTCCTTAAGGGAAGATCTGTAGATTTTAAGTAGTTAAAAGAATTCAAATCCATGATTGAGAGCGAAACTAATTACAAAATCAAATGCATAAGGTATGAAATTGGAGGTGAGTTAACTTCATAATAATTTTATTAATTATGTAAATTTAATGGAATCAAAAGGTAGTTTACCATAGCAAAGAATCCCCAACAAAATGGTGTTGCAGAGAGAGAAAACAAATCAGTGCAACAATTAGCAGGAGCTATGATGTCAAAAAATAATGTTCAATAAAGGATTTGGGTAGAGAAATTCATACAACAATGTTCATCCTCAACGAAGCTCAGTTTCCACCAAATAGTGACAAAAATCCTTATTATTTGTCGTGTGGTAGACCAACAATAGTCAAATACTTCAAAATGTTTGGCAACATATGTTAGATCAAGAGAAACGACTAGAAACTTGGGAAAGTCAATGGTAGAGTTGATGAAGGAATATTTATGGTTTATTCAAATAATAACAAAGGATACATGTGTTACAATAAATTCAAGAGAATCATTGACTGCATCGATGTAAAGGTATATGTGCACGATGATCAAGAAGTGAAAGAACTCGAAAAATCTAGCGTTGATGAACTAGTAAGCATTGGTGATGAGAATGATGACATAGATTCAAAAGAAAGTGAGGAAGATCCCTCTAGTCCTTACACTAGATATCCCCCGAGGTATGTAAAAAAACACCATCTATCTGATCATATTGTTGGTGAATTAAATTATGTAGTGAAGACGAGAAGGAGGTTAGAGGATTCTCTCACACGAGCACCTGTTGCAATGTTTTCCATAGAGGAACCAAATGATATTGTTCAATTGAGTCATGAACATTGGCTAAAGTCCATGAACGAATAATTATACTAGATAGAGAAAATTGAGACTTGGGAATTTGTTCCAAGACTTGAAAACAAGAATGTTATTGGCAGAAAGTGGGTATTCAGGAATAAGTTGAATGATCATGGATAAGTGATGATAAACAAGGACATGTTAGTGTGTAAAGGCTATGATCAAATAAAGGGATTAGACTATGATGAAACTTTTTCTCCTGTTTCTAGATTAGAATAAATTAGAATGATTTTGGAATTTTCTTTTTTAAAAATTTTAAAATTATCAAATGGATGTCAAATCTACTTTCCTTAATGGAGAGCTACAAGAGGAAATTTATATAGAGCAACCAAAATGTTTTCATTTGAAATAGAAACCAAACTATGTTTTCAGACTTAAGAAGGAATTTTATGGCCTCAAGCAAGTCCTTAGGGCTTGGTATTAAAATATATATAGCTACCTACTCAAGTATGGATTTAAAATAGGAGCAACTGACAAAAATCTCTATGTCAAAGAAAATGATGACATAATCATTGTGGTGGTAGTATATGTTTATGATATAATCTTTGCAAGTAATTCCGATTTGTTGAAAAATGGTTTTGTAGGTGATATGAAGGCACAATTTGAGAAGTACATGCTTGGAGAGATATCATATTTCCTTGGATTAAAGATAACACAGACCCATAATGGCATTTTTATATCTCAAGGAAAGTATCTCAAAGAAATGTTGAATAAATTTGGCATAGAAGAATGCTCTTTAGTGAGCACTCCAATGGTGATAGGTTGAAAGGTTAGCAAGTTGGATGAATATCCAATAGTGGAACATACTCTATATATATCCATCATTGGAAACCTATTATATTGAAATCTTCAAGGCCAGACATCATGCAAGTTGTTTCAATAGTTTGATTATTTCAAGCAACTCCTAGACAAAGTCATCTCCTTGTAGCCAAAAGAATTCTCAAATATCTCAGAGAAACAATGGACTGTGGTACCCAAGAGGTGAATATTTTTCATTTATTGATTTTATTTATGTTGATTGGACATGTGATGTGGATGATATAAAGAGCACAAGTGGTGGTGCTTTATTTATTCGAGACTATCTAGTCTCATGGTTAAGAAAGAAGAAAGTTGATATTTCGTTATCTATAGCTGAAGCAGAATATATTGTAGCAACATCCTGTTGTACTCAAATTCTGTGGATGAAGCAAAATTTGCAATATGTACAAGTGTTCCATGATCATTCGATCCCCATTATTTGTGACAACACAAGTGAAATCAACATGTCAAAGAATCTAGTCTTTCACTCTAAGACCAAGCATATCCCCATCTAGTATCATTTCTTCAGAGAGCATGTTGCAGCCCATATTGTGAAGCTCGAGTATGTTCCCACAAAAGAACAAGTTGTTGATATTTTTACAAATCCTCTCCCTAGAGAAAAATTTGAGTATTTATGGAAAATATTTGAAGTTATTCCTCTTTCCTCCCCTCACTAACTCTTCCTTAAAGAGGAAGAAATCCAACTATTTTATTTTTAACATATCGAGATGAAGTTTCCATGTCCACATGATTCACATGATAGAGAATGATTATTGAAAGAAGGTGTATGGTGAAGAGGGGAGCATGTTAATCTATTTTCCATTGATGTCAAAGGGGGAGTGATATTGGTGATCAAACAAAAAAACAAATAAGGGGAGATATAATAATTTTTAGAAGAAAAAAGCAACAAAAGAATGAACAAAGTATAAAAGAAGTACATCACAGGGGGAGCTATACTCAAATAGAGTTTGATCTCCTAAAGGATGTCTTGGTGTTGCCATCAATACCAAAGGAGGTTATTGTTGGAAATATGTTGTCATTGATTTCAAAAGGATATTCCCTGATGTCAATAAGGTGACCATTAAGCAGATAGTTTAAAATGGTGTAAACATGTAGCTCAAGTGTGTGAGAAGAGAAAGTTACAGGCACAAGAAGAAAGGTCTAGGTGAAAATAATACTAGATAGTTTGAATCCATTTTTTTATGCAGTAGATGACATAAAAGGGCACATTGGACCCACTCAAGTTGAATGTACATTGAAATATATTTCCAACGATATAATGAAATATGCAAATGGACTCCTATATCAAAAGTTAGAGGCAGTCAAATTTAGGCATGCAAAAGTCAAAATCTTGGAAGCCCAAAACCGTGAATTATCATAAAATGGTGGAAATAGACGAGGAGAAGGAGCCCAAAAGGTTGAAACTTGTAAGGTTATATTTTATCACAAAAACATAGTGTATTAAGGTGGGGCTACACCATATAACCCTAAATCTCGTAATGTGTTATAGTTAGAATTTAAGAAAAGTGTCGGGATAGGGGCTTTAGTTGGTATTTTGGTGTTTGTTCATTTCACATAGAAATGAGACCAAGGGAGAAAAATAAATTATAGAAGGAAATAAGGCCCCTCATAATACCTTGAAGGGAATATATCCTTAGTGCCCAGCTGATGGTCACGAGATAGGCCCATATGGAGAAAAAGCTTCAGCTCTGAGGCTATATGGGCTAGATGACCCTTTAGAGAGAAGTAGTGGTCACAAGGAGTATTTCTTTCTCTGTCAATCACGTAGATAAAGGAATAAGAGCTACCTCAGGGTCACCCCTCCAAAAACCACAATTTGCTCAGGAGTGGTGTCGAGGAGAGAAATGCTTGAATTTGACAGTTTAAAAAAAAGAATAATAATAATAATAATAATAATAATTAATTAATGTAGAAACTGGTTACAAAACCAAAAGTCCAGACATTTTTCTCTCTCCTACAAGATGACATGTGGAAGCACGATATTGACTCGGCAAACATAAGAGGATGATGTCAATATCAGCCAATAGGAGGTGGACATGTGACCTGAAAATATGAAATTTTTGGGCACCCAAGTGGCCCTTTTCTAGGTGGCAAGTGTCATCACTCATAGGTTGACATGTGTCAGGGGTGACGACATCCTAGCTAGATCATTTAGGAATATTCAATTTTTGGCATTTTTCGGTGGTGTTGGGTTATAGAGTAATGGGAAACGATGGTAGTGTGAAAAATAAAAACCAATAAACAAAGCATCAGGAGGACCCTCCCATCCAAATCATCCATTTGATGGAGTCCCAAATTTTCAATAATGAGGCATAGGGGAATGCATCGAGTTAAAAGGAAACTTTAACCTTAGCACTAGACACAGGTTCCATGCAGTAGTGGAGGACAAGGGGCACAACGAGAAATATATAGTGGCGTAACCCCTGATCCAAAAATCTCATAAATTTTAAAGAATTGAATTAAATAGAAGAGTCGGGATTTGGAGCGCTATCCTATGGGCTTATATTTTTTCCCCTCTGGAAGAGGTGTGACCAACGTCTCAAAGTTGTTAACAAAAACAAAAAGGCCCAGATAAGGCTCAAAAGGGGATAAGCACCCAATATCTTAGGTCATGGTCGTAGAGACTGGTCCTATGGAAGAAAAAAGGAAAAGGGCCGAGCAAAAGGGGCTTAAAGGGAGAAACAACAAAACTGCTAGTTTAACTCTAGTCTTGAAAATTAAGCCATAATTGACTATAGATACAATTAGCAGGTGAAATGTTAAATTGTATGGAGAGACATAATGCATAAAATTAGTAGAAAAGCTCAGTTTAAGTGGCATAAAAGGTAGTGAAGGTAAGTTAGACCTAGAGATGTAGCCCAAAAAAAAAAATATAGTCCGTAAAGACTGAGATGAATAGGACAAAGGAAAAAATATAAAAGCATGAAAGCAATCAAAGAAACTGTAAAATAAGCCCTAATAAAGAATAATCAATATACAATGTTTTTGAGACAAATATTTTGTTGCAATGAGGTGTTGATATGGGGTTTTTTGTAATCAAAGATTATTGTAGGTGTTTTTTTGAAGTGATGACAAAAATTTAAGTTTTTTGGAAGTAGAGAAGGAAATCATTGATCCTAGTGTGAAAATGGATGAACGATGGAAAAATGAGTGTCAAAATCAAGTTATAGCTTGTAGATTAGGGGTTTCTGCTCCTTTTAGAGGGTGCTGGAGAATAGTTGGGATTGTAGCTCCATTCAGTTGTATTTGGAAAGATTAGGGAGTTGTAGCTTCGTGTAGTTCATAGCCAAAACTTTGTAATTTCAGGTTGTAGCTTTCCCTCTTAAGAAAATGGAGAAGAAGTTATGAAGTTATATATTATTTGCATGATTCTATTGATTACTAAAATTGTTTCTTATTGCTGAAAGTGGTTTTTACTGTATTATTGTGAAAATAATTTTTAATTGGTAAATTGTTACAATATTGATTCACCTGTCCCACCCCCCCTCTTAGTATTGTCTTGGTTTCCAACAAAGGTCTGATGACGAGATGATGATTCAAGGAGGTAAAGTGGGAGAACCAATAGAAAATATTATTAGGAGATTTTATAATCCAAAAATTCATAGGATGAAGCTTACTAAATGACCTCAAATCTCTTAAAATGAGTTCTTACAAGTCTACAAAAACAAATTACCTTGTCGATTCCTCAGATCCAACTTCATAGAAAAACAAAGAAACCTTATAGGTTTATTTATTTATCCTAATATTTAGTACTATAAATAACTAGGCTTATTGAGGGTCTATTATCATAGGAAAACTAAATCCTAGATTAAAAACTCATAACAATAATGATCGAAGTTGATATTGGTGGCCACCCACCTGTTCCACGTAGACCTCCAGTCGCTTTTGTTGGGAAAAATACTGAGAGGGGGGGGGGGTGAATCAGTATATAGGACTTACTTAGATCTTTTCACTTTTTCTTACTTCAAAAACCATACGTGACTTTCCTAAATCCAACTCACATATACACGCGGATATCCTTAATAAAACATGCTTATGTCCAGAAATCTTATTATCCAGATAATTCTTCACTTATATCATTCCATCATTCATTCATTAGATGTTCAATAAACAGTAAACATATGCAGTAAGAACATAATAAACCATCACACATGAACACCAGGATTTAAGGTGGAAGCCCAAGTCAGGAGAAAACCACCGCTGCCGTCGTCTCAGTCTTCAATATTTATTATATAAAGAAAACATGTTACAACAATGTACTGGCACAGACTCATACCAGCACGCAGGCACCTACCTGCAGAAGGCTACAACCTTCTCTCGTTTACCAGCCTCTCCTAGAAGGGAGCTACAACCCCCTGCTCTCGTTTACCAGGCTTTCTTGGAAGGGAGATACTACCCCCTGCTCTCGTTTACCAGCTACCATTGGAAGGAGCTACAACCCCCTTGCGAAGGCTTCGACCCTCGGCCACCAGCACGGTCCACGTTCTGTCAATTTTAAAACTGGATCAAACAGCTTCAACACAACCCTTCACTTATCAACAAACATACTTTGATCATTGCTTCCAACAGAACTGTGAAACCACTGTAACCAGAATATCAGAGATAACCCAGACTTCAGAGTAGATATGCAGAAACACATTCAACCTTGAGCAACCATTAGATCAGATACCATACGCGCTTTTATTTAAACAGACCCGCATATATACGCGCTTTTCATGAAGCTAACCCGCGTAGACATCTGTGCATTTTTTAGAATAATGCTAACTTCCCATACGCGCCTTTGTTTAAACAGATCTGCGTATACACGCACTTTTTATGAAATGAACCTACGTATAGATCTATAAAAGTTAATATTTATAGAACAGACCAGATCTATGAACTTACCCTGATTTCTTCAATTTCTTCAACAGATTTGCACCAGGTCTTCAATACTTCTTTTCAGATCTTCCTAGAGATTCATCATTTCCAGATCTAGAGATTTTGAACCTTCATCATATTCATAGGTGCATCATAGATTCAGATCTATTGATTAAGAACAGAGTTCAGCCATACAGATAAAATTCAGAGTGAAGTATTCATTTAAAGCGCAGACACTTGCACCCCCTTTGCATAATGATTTTCTTCTCCTTATATAGATTTTTCCTTTGTCAATACCATGAGACAAAACCACACCACTTCCGATGGTATTCCTGGACGGGATCAAATAGACTATCCAGCACTCAATACAATGGGCCAATACCATGGTAAAGCCCCTTGGTTTTACAAATTTAGAGCGCAATTGGGCATACGCGACTTGGAACGATCTTTCCCGCGTACATACGCTACGTCGCCTAAAGAAACTCGCGTATGCTTTGTGTCACACACTTTTCATCATTTTTCTAGCCCTTACTGATATTTCTATCTCTGGTACTTCTGAGCTACTTGTAGAACATCAGATTTACATCATTAATAAACTCATCAAGCATCAAGAACAACTTCATTAATTAGGTTGCCATCATCTTCATCAAGTGGGTTGCCATCAAGGACAACACTCTGCATCATATTGCCAATAGTCTCCCCCTTTGGACTTGATGGCAACCACGATGGTGTTTGATCACCACAACAGATAGATACATTAAGCATAATGATATTCTTCCCCTATTCAAACACCATGTTACTCTCCCCCTTTTAACTATCTTTTCTGCGTACATACGCTACTTCGCCTAAACAAACTCGCGTATGCTTTGTGTCACACACTTTTCATCATTTTTCTGGCCCTTACTGATATTTCTATCTCTGTTACTTCTCAGCTACTTGTAGAACATCAGATTTACATCATTAATAAACTCATAAAGCATCAATAACAAATTCATTAAGTAGGTTGCCATCATCTTTATCAAGTGGGTTGCCATCAAGGACAACACTCTGCATCATATTGCCAACAATCTCCCCATTTGGACTTGATGGCAACCACGATGGTGTTTGATCACCACAACAGATAGATACATTAAGCATAATGATATTCTTCCCCTATTCAAACACCATGTTACTCTCCCCCTTTTAACGATATTTTCCACGTACATACACTACTTCGCCTAAACAAACTCACGTATGCTTTGTGTCACACACTTTTCATCATTGTTCTGGCCCTTACTGATATTTCTATCTCTGGTACTTCTGAGCTACTTGTAGAACATCAGATTTAAATCATTAATAAACTCATCAAGCATCAAGAACAACTTCATTAAGTAGGTTTCCATCATCTTCATCAAGTGGGTTGCCATCAAGGACAACACTCTGCATCATATTGCCAACAATCTCCCCCTTTGGACTTGATGGCAACCACGATGGTGTTTGATCACCACAATAGATAGATACATTAAGCATAATGATATTCTTCCCCTATTCAAACACCATGTCACTCTCCCCCTTTGACATCAAGGGCAAAGGGCGGATCAAAACCAACACAAGGTTGTTTTCTCCTCATGTAGATAGAAGAGCACTGTAGATCTGATGTGCACTGAAGTTACCATGCTCCCCCTGAGTTCATGCTGAATGTTCAAACATATTTTTTCAATGAAGTACATGACTCTATGACCTTCCTATCACCAAGGACTCATACTTAAATAAAAAAATTCAACCAAATGGATTTACATATGCGACTCAAATACCCAACCAAGTGGGTTTACACATTTTGACTCAACTACCCAACCAAGTGGGTTTACAAATTTGAACAAGTCCTTACATTACTGAATATTACAAATTTACATCATGGGTCTCAACATGACCTTTTCAACCAATTACAAATATGACCTTTTGTAACAAATACCAAAAGGACCTCAAAGAAAAGATCATATTTCAGAATCATCATAATGCCAACAATGCATTATACTCAGTAAGGCTAATGCTCCCCCTGAACCTGTACAACAGTTTACTCCTTCATCTCCCTGTTAGCTTGTGCATCCTGAACACTTTCAACAACAAGAACATCAAGGCATCTTCACCCAATAACAGAGAATGAAACAGAAATATAAGAGCTGAAACACCACCAGAGACACCAACAAGCATCAGAGAAACCAAACAGCACCAGAGTGAAAGCCAATGAAAAGAGGTTCAGGAAGACCCTACCTTCCTGATCATATCGGTGGATGGAGCCCTGGAAATTCAATAATGAGGCACAAAGGGATGCGCCGAGTTAAAAGGGAGCTTCGACTGTAGCATTGCACACAAGTTCCATTCAATAGTGGAGGACAAGGGGCTTAGTGACAAGAGAAAGTGGGACCAACCCCAGATCCTATAATCCCCTAAATTTTAAATAATTGAGTTAAATAGAAGAGTTGGGATCATGAGATATAGCCGATGGGTTGATATTTGGTTGCCTCAGATAGAGGTGTGAACAATGGTTCAAATTCGTTAACAAAGAAAAAAGGCACGCGTAGGGATAAAAAATGGCTAAGCACCCAAAATCTTAGGTTTTGGTCGCATAGAAAAAAGGGGCTAAGAAAAATGGGCTTAATGGTAGAAACAACACAATTTCTACTTTAATTGCAATCTTGGGATTTAAGCCAAAATTGACCACAAATAAAATTAGCAGGCGAACTGTTAAATTATATAAAGAGCCAAAATGCATAAAATTAGAAGAAAATATCAGTTTACGTGAAAGAAAGGGAGTGATGTACAGTTAGACCTAGAGATGAAGCCCATAACAACAAACACAATACAAAAAGACTGAGTTGAACAGGAAAAAGGAAAAAATAAAGAAGCATGCAAGCAATCAAAGAAACTATAAAAGAAGGCCCGATCAATAAGAATCAATATAAACTATTTTTGAGATGGATATTTTGTTGGAGCGAGGTGTTGGTATGGTTTTTTCAGTAATCATATATTTTTGTAGGTGTTCTTATGAAGTGGTGATAAATATTTAAGTTTTTTTGAAAGAAGAGAAGGAAGTCATTGATCCTAGTGTGAAAATGGATGAAAGATGGAACAATGAGTGTCGAAAGCAAGTTGTAGCTTGCTAATTAGGGGTTCATGCTCCTTCCAGTGGGTGTTGGAGAATAGTTGGGGTTGTAGCTCCATTCACTTGTACCTTTCAAAATCAAGGCATTGTAGCTTCCTGCTGGTTGTAACGAGAACTTTGTAACTTCAAGTTGTAGATTGCCCTATTAATAAAAATGGAGTAGTTCTGAATTCATCTATTCTTTTCATGATTTCATTGATTACTGAAATTGTTGCATATTTCTTAAAGCGGTTTTTATTATCTTATTGTGAAAATAAATTTTAATTGGTAAATTATTACAATATTGATTCAACCCCCACCCCCCCCCCCCCCTCTCAATATTTTCCTGGTTTCCAATAATTAGTATTAGAGCCGTTACTTTTGATCATTCTAACATATGGAATAAATACCAACAACCATGGTGAACGAGGAAGGAAGATTTACCAACAAGGCACCTATGTTTAGTGGAACAAATTTTGTGTTTTGTAAAGTGAGGATGAAGATGTATATTTAATCACTTGGAGTTGATGTATGGGATTTTGTGGAAGAATAACATCAAAGACCCCCAACGTTTCTAACCGAAGGTCATAAGCAGTAGTTCACATACAACATTAAAGTAATGTATTCCTTGCTTGCTAGCATACGTGAATCAAAACTTGTCAAGGTGATGGATTGAAAATATACCAAAGCAATCTGGGACAAGATGAGAAGCTGTTATGAAGGAGACAACAAGGTAAAGAAATATAAAATCAAAGGTTTTACGACCAAATTTGAATCATTGAGCATGCATGATGATGAAAATATTGCAAAGTATTTAAAAATAGTTGATGAAGTTGTGAACACCATAAGAGGGCTTGATGAGAAGCTAGATGAAGATGTAGTAGTTCAAAAAGCATTGAGATGTCTTCTTGATAGGTTTAATCCCAAAGTGCCAACCATTGAAGAAATGGAAAATATGAGAAGTATCACTCTAGATCTAATCCTTGGAATACCCATTGCCTATGAGATGAGGAGTTATAAAGGAAAGTCTACAAGAAAAGAATCAGTATTCAAAGAAGAAAGAAGTGCAAGGATGAGCATGTTGGCACATGAAATTAATCCGATGAAGAAGAAGCTAATTTTATGAGGAGGCTCAAGAGAGAATGAGGCAAGTATAAAGGTAAGTTTCCATTTAAATTTTTTAACTGTGGTCAATTTGGTCATTATGCATCAAAGTTTCCTAAAAAGAAGAAAAAGAACTATGATCCTAAAGAAAAAATCAAGAAGGTTCTAAAGAAAAAAATAAGGTTAACCAGAAAGGTTTATATTCTCAAGATGAGAGTTCCTCTAAAATTGATCCCAACCAATCCTCATATGAGGAAAATGATGATGAAATCGCTAAGGAATTCATGTTTATGGTAATTTAAAATCCTCAAGTTGAGGCCATTAACTTTGACGATGATTAAGGATAAGTTGATCTTGAATGAGAACTTGTACGTGCACTTGAGGAGATAAAGGGGATGAGAAAGAAAACAAAACCCAGAAAGAATATTTGATAAAGGAAAAGGTTGAGGTTGTTGATCCATTACTTATGTAGTTAGAATAAGGTAAGAAAATCTAAGAAAACATGAACCAACAATTGATTTAGGAGGATAAAATATGTGAGAAGCGAGAAGGTGAAATTTTGTTGTTAAGGAAGGAGCTTGAAAAGGCTAAAACACAGGTCAAATTCAATTAGAAATTCAGCAAAGTGAAAAAAATTAATGAAATCTTGGAGGCTCAACACATCTCAAGAGACCGAACTGGTCTTGGTTTTGATGCTTAATCGAGCTTAGAAGCTTAATTGAAAATTAAAAAGGCAATCAACTTTGTTCCCCTTGCAAAAGAAGAGTTCACATAGTAGCTAGAAGACAATAAACAATCTAAGAAAAGTCAACAGAAGAAAAAAAAGGAGCACGTTGTCCATGTTATTCGAATTTCCCAAAATTCTACTCATTGCAGAAGGAAATGATCAAGGGAAAATTATATATTCCCAAGGTATTGTTTTAAATGCACCAATTATGGCCAAAAAGTTACAAACTGCATAGTTCATTTATCATACAGAGAAATCAAAGCCGAGAAAATATTTTAGTAGGGAAGAAGCAGGCCTAGGTATATAAATTATTTTTCTCCTATGAATGATAAGTTACAATGCTTTAAGTTCCAAAATTTTGGGCATATAGTAGTTAATTTTATGCTTAAAGAAATGAAGAAAGAGCTAATTATTGAGAAAATTGAATAGCAACCCAAAGTGTGGAAATAGAAAGAGAAATCAGAGCAATGTGATATTTATTTGTATGCTCAAAATGGTGGGAGCCATTGGTATGTGGAAAGTGGTTTTTCCAGGCACATGACAGGAGATAGAAGCTAGTTTGTCACATGAAAGCCTATAGACAAAGGTAATGTGACTTTTGGCAATAATGCTCCAGGAAAAATAACTGCAAAAGGAGTGGTTAGCTTATCAAATGGAAAAGGTAAAGATAATAATGTGTTATATGTTGATGGGATGAAACATAATTTGTTGAGCGTGTCTCAGATGTGTGATCAAGGCTATTATGTGATTTTCAAAGCTACAAATTGTCAAATCAAGTCTTAATGTGTATGATAAATAGTTGATGAGGCTGTAAGAATAGAAAACAATGTCTATTCCTTGAAGGAAAATAATGAAAGGTGTTTCTTATCGAAGACATATGAGAGATGGTTGTGGCACATAAATCTTGGACATCTAAAATTTGATCAGATTGTCAAGCTTAGAAAAGAAAAAAACAGTCAAGGACCTGCCTAGGATTTAAAAAATAGAGAACATTATTTGAAAATCTTGTCAACTAGGAAAGCAAGCTCAAGTTTAGTTCAAGGCAAAGGAAAAATATCCCGCAAAACCATTGCAGCTGGTACACATGGATTTATATGGACCATCCATAAATCAATCACCCATAGGGAAAATATACTTCATGCTAATAATTTACGATTTCAGTAGAATGGTATGGGTTTCCTTCCTCAAGGGAAGATCTGTAGATTTTAAGTAGTTAAAAGAATTCAAATCCATGATTGAGAGCGAAACTGATTACAAAATCAAAAGCATAAGGTATGAAATTGGAGGTGAGTTAACTTCATAAGAATTTTATTAATTATGTAAATTTAATGGAATCAAAAGGTAGTTTACCATAGCAAAGAATCCCCAACAAAATGGTGTTGCAGAGAGAGAAAAAACGTCAGTGCAACAATTAGCCGAAGCTATGATGTCAAAAAATAATGTTCAGTAAAGGATTTGGGTAGAGGAAATTCATACAACAATGTTCATCCTCAACAAAGCTCAGTATCCACCAAATAGTGACAAAAATCCTTATTAGTTGTCCTGTGGTAGACCAACAATAGTCAAATACTTCAAAATGTTTGGCAAAAATGTTAGATCAAGAGAAATGACTAGAAACTTGAGAAATTCAATGGTAGAGTTGATGAAGGAATATTTATGGTTTATTCAAAGAATAACAAAGGATACATGTGTTACAATAAACTCAACAAGAGAATCATTGACTGCATCAATGTAAAGGTATATGTGCACGATGATCAAGAAGTGAAAGAACTCGAAAAATCTAGCGTTGATGAACTAGTAAGCATTGGTGATGAGAATGATGACATAGATTCAAAATAAAGTGAGGAAGATCCCTCTAGTCCTTACGCTAGATATCCCCCAAGGTATGTACAAAAACACCATCTAGCTGATCATATTGTTGGTGAATTAAATTATGGAGTGAATATGACAAGGAGGTTAGAGGATTCTCTCACACAGGCACATGTTGCAATGTTTTCCATAGAGGAACCAAATGATATTGTTCAATCGAGTCATGAACATTGGCTAAAGTCCACGAATGAATAATTATACTAGATAGTGAAAATTGAGACTTGAGAATTTGTTCCAAGACTTGCAAACAAGAATGTTATTGGCAGAAAGTGGGTATTCAGGAATAAGTTGAATGATCATGGATAAGTGATGATACACAAGGACATGTTAGTCTGTAAAGGCTATGATCAAATAAAGGGATTAGACTATGATGAAACTTTTTCTCCTGTTTCTAGATTAGAATAAATTAGAATGATTTTGGAATTTTCTTGTTTAAAAATTTTAAAATTATCAAATGGATGTCAAATCTACTTTCCTTAATGGAGAGCTACAAGAGGAAATTTATATAGAGCAACCAAAATGTTTTCATTTGAAATAGAAACCAAACTATGTTTTCAGACTTAAGAAGGAATTTTATGGCCTCAAGCAAGTCCTTAGGGCTTGGTATTAAAATATATATAGCTACCTACTCAAGTATGGATTTAAAATAGGAACAACTGACAAAAATCTCTATGGCAAAGAAAACGATGACAAAATCATTGTGGTGGTAGTATATGTTTATGATATAATCTTTGCAAGTAATTCCGATTTGTTGAAAAATGGTTTTTTAGGTGATATGAAGGCACAATTTGAGATGTACATGCTTGGAGAGATATCATATTTCCTTGGATTAAAGATAACATAGACCCATAATGGCATTTTTATATCTCAAGGAAAGTATCTCAAAGAAATGTTGAATAAATTTGGCATAGAAGAATGCTCGAGCACTCCAATGGTGATAGGTTGCAAGGTTAGCAAGTTGGATTAATATCCAACAATGGAACATACTCTATATAGATCCATCATTGGAAACCTCTTATATTGAAAGCTTCAAGGCCAGACATCATGCAAGTTGTTGCAATAGTTTGAATATCTCAAGCAACTCCTAGACAAAGTCATCTCCTTGCAGCCAAAATAATTCTCAAATATCTCAGAGCAACAATGGACTTTGGTACCCAATAGGTGAATATTTTTCATTTATTGATTTTATTTATGCTGATTGGACATGTGATGTGGATGATATAAAGAGCACATGTGGTGGTGCTTTATTTATTCGAGACTATCTAGTCTCATGTTTAAGAAAGAAGAAAGCTAATATTTCCTTATCTATAGCTAAAGCGGAATATATTGCAGCAACATCCTGTTGTACTCAACTTCTATGGATGAAGAAAAATTTGCAATATGTACAAGTGTTCCATGATCATTCGATCCCCATTATTTGTGACAATACAAGTGAAATCAACATGTCAAAGAATCTAGTCTTTCACTCTAAGACCAAGCATTCCCCATCTAGTATCATTTCTTCAGAGAGCATGTTGCAGCCCATATTCTGAAGCCCGAGTATGTTCCCACAAAAGAACAAGTTGTTGATATTTTTACAAATCCTCTCCCTAGAGAACAATTTTTGTATTTATGGAAAATATTTGGAGTTATTCCTCTTTCCTCCCCTCACTAACTCTTCCTTAAAGAGGAAGAAATACAACTATTTTATTTTTAACATATTGAGATGAAGTTTCCAAGTCCACATGATTCCCATGATAGAGAATGATTATTGAAATAAGGTGTATGGTGAAGAGTGGAGCATTTTAAGCTCTTTTCCATTGATGTCAAAGGGGGAGTGATATTGGTGATCAAACAAAAAAACAAATAAGGGGAGATATAATAATTTTTAGAAGAAAAAACAACAAAAGAATGAACAAAGTATAAAAGAAGTACGTCACAGGGGGAGCAACACTCAAATAGAGTTTTATCTCCTAAAGGATGTCTTGGTGTTGCCATCAATACCAAAGGGGGTTATTGTTGGAAATATGTTTTCATTGATGTCAACAGGATATTCCTTGATGTCAATAAGGTGACCATTAAGCAGATAGTTGAAAATGGTGTAAACATGTAGCTCAAGTGTCTGAGAAGAGAAAGTGACAGGCACAAGAAGAAAGGTCTAGGTGAAAATAATACTAGATAGTTTGAATCCATTTTTTTATGCAGTAGATGATATAAAAGGGTACATTGGACCCACTCAAGTTGAATTTACATTGAAATATATTTCCAATGATATAATGAAATCTGCAAATGGACTCCTAGATGAAAAGTTAGAGGCAGTCAAAGTTAGGCATGCAAAAGTCAAAATCCTGGAAGCCCGAAACCCTGAATTATCATAAAATGGTGGAAATAGACGAGGAGAAGGAGCCCAGAAGGTTGAAACTTGTAAGGTTATATTTTATCACAAAAACATAGTATATTAAGGTGGGGCTACACTGTAGAACCCTAAATCTCATAGCGTGTTATAGTTAGAATTTAAGAAAAGTGTCGGGATAGGGGCTTGAGTTGGTATTTTGGTGTTTGTTCATTTCACATAGAAATGAGACCAAGGGAGAAAAATAAATTATAAAAGGAAATAAGGCCCCTCATAATACCTTGAAGGGAATATATCCTTAGTAACCAGCTGATGGTCATGGGATAGGCCCATATGGAGAAAATGCTTCAACTCTGAGGCTATATGGGCTAGATGACCCTTTAGAGAGAAGTAGTGGTCACGGAGTATTTCTTTCTCTGTACGATCACGTAGATAAAGGAATAAGAGCTACCTCGAGGTCACCTCCAAAAACCACAATTTTCTCGGGGAGTGGTGTCGGAAATGCTTGAATTTGACAGTTTAAAAAAAAAGAATAATAATAATAATAATAATAATAATTAATTAATGTAGAAACTGGTTACAAAACCAAAAGTCCAGACATTTTTCTCTCTCCTACAAGATGACATGTGGAAGCACGATATTGACTCGGAAAACATAAGAGGATGATGTCAATATCAGCCAATAGGAGGTGGACATGTGACCTGAAAATATGAAATTTTTGGGCACCCAAGTGGCCCTTTTCTAGGTGGCAAGTGTCATCACTCATAGGCTGACATGTGTCAGGGGTGACGACATCCTAGCTGGATCATTTAGGAATATTCAATTTTTGGCATTTTTCGGTGGTGTTGGGTTATAGAGTAATGGGAAACGATGGTAGTGTGAAAAATGACAACCAATAAACAAAGCATCAGGCGGACCCTCCCATCCAAATCATCCAGTTGATGGAGTCCCAAATTTTCAATAATGAGGCATAGGGGAATGCATCGAGTTAAAAGGAAACTTTAACCTTAGCACTAGACACAGGTTCCATGCAGTAGTGGAGGACAAGGGGCACAACGAGAAATATATAGTGGCGTAACCCCTGATCCAAAAATCTCATAAATTTTAAAGAATTGAATTAAATAGAAGAGTCGGGATTTGGAGCGCTATCCTATGGGCTTATATTTTTTCCCCTCTGGAAGAGGTGTGACCAACGTCTCGAAGTTGTTAAAAAAAACAAAATGGCCCAGATAAGGCTCAAAAGGGGATAAGCGCCCAATAGCTTAGGTCATGGTCGTAGAGACTGGTCCTATGGAAGAAAAAAGGAAAAGGGCCGAGCAAAAGGGGCTTAAAGGGAGAAACAACAAAACTGCTAGTTTAACTCTAGTCTTGAAAATTAAGCCATAATTGACTATAGATACAATTAGCAGGTGAAATGTTAAATTGTATGGAGAGACATAATGCATAAAATTAGTAGAAAATCTCAGTTTAAGTGGCATAAAAGGTAGTGAAGGTAAGTTAGACCTAGAGATGTAGCCCAAAAAAAAAAATATAGTCCGTAAAGACTGAGATGAATAGGACAAAGGAAAAAATAAAAAAGCATGAAAGCAATCAAAGAAACTGTAAAATAAGCCCTAATAAAGAATAATAAATATACAATGTTTTTGAGACAAATATTTTGTTGCAATGAGGTGTTGATATGGTGTTTTTTGTAATCAAGGATTATTGTAGGTGTTTTTCTGAAGTGATGACAAAAATTTAAGTTTTTTGGAAGTAGAGAAGGAAATCATTGATCCTAGTGTGAAAATGGATGAACGATGGAAAAATGAGTGTCAAAATCAAGTTATAGCTTGTAGATTAGGGGTTGCTGCTCCTTTTAGTGGGTGCTGGAGAATAGTTGGGATTGTAGCTCCATTCAGTTGTATTTGGAAAAATTAGGGAGTTGTAGCTTCGTGTAGTTCATAGCCAAAACTTTGTAATTTCAGGTTGTAGCTTTCCCTCTTAAGAAAATGGAGAAGAAGTTATGAAGTTATATATTATTTTCATGATTCTATTGATTACTAAAATTGTTTCTTATTTCTGAAAGTGATTTTTACTGTCTTATTGTGAAAATAATTTTTAATTGGTAAATTGTTACAATATTGATTCACCTGTCCCACCCCCCCTCTTAGTATTGTCTTGGTTTCCAACAAAGGTCTGATGACGAGATGATGATTCAAGGAGGTAAAGTGGGAGAACCAATAGAAAATATTATTAGGAGATTTTATAATCCAAAAATTCATAGGATGAAGCTTACTAAATGACCTCAAATCTCTTAAAATGAGTTCTTACAAGTCTACAACAACAAATTACCTTGTCGATTCCTCAGATCCAACTTCATAGAAAAACAAAGAAACCTTATAGGTTTATTTATTTATCCTAATATATAGTACTATAAATAACTAGGCTTATTGAGGGTCTATTATCATAGGAAAACTAAATCCTAGATTAAAAACTCATAACAATAATGATCGAAGTTGATATTGGTGGCCACCCACATTGTTCCACGTAGACCTCCGGTCGCTTTTGTTGGGAAAAATGCGAGAGGGGGGGGGGTGAATCAGTATTTAGGACTTACTCAAAACTTTTACTTTTCATTCACTAAAACCCATACGCTTCTTTCCTGAAGCCAACTCACGTATACACACAAATATCCTTAATAAAACATGCGTATGCACAGAGATATTATTATGCAGATATTTCTTAACTTAGATGCTTGCAACATTCATTCATATGATGTTTAGTTAACATTAAGCATGTGCAGTAATAATAGAATAAACCATCACACATAAGCATCACACATGAACACCAGGATTTAAGGTGGAAACCCAAGTCGGGAGAAAACCACCGCTGTCGTCGTCTCAATCTTCAATATTTATTATATAAAGAAAACATGTTACAACAATGTACTGGCGCAGACTCATACCAGCACGCAGGCACCTACCTGCAGAAGGCTACAACCTTCTCTCGTTTACCAGCCTCTCCTAGAAGGGAGCTACAACCCCCTGCTCTCGTTTACCAGCCTTTCTTGGAAGGGAGCTACTGCCCCCTGCTCTCGTTTACCAGCTACCACTGGAAGGGATCTACAACCCCCTTACTGAAGGCTTCGACCGTCAGCACCACTGCAGACCACGTTTCATCAATTTTCAAACTGGATCAAACAGCTTCAACACAACCCTTCACTTATCAACAAACATACTTTGATCATTGCTTCCAACAGAACTGTGAAACCACTGTAACCAGAATATCAGAGATAACCCAGACTTCAGAGTAGATATGCAGAAACACATTCAACCTTGAGCAACCATTAGATCAGATACCATACGCGCTTTTATTTAAACAGACCCGCGTATATACGCGCTTTTCATGAAGCTAACCCGCATAGACATCTGTGCATTTTTTAGAATAATGCTAACTTCCCATACGCGCCTTTGTTTAAACAGATCCGCGTATACACGCGTTTTTTATGAAATGAACCTACGTATAGATCTATAAAAGTTAATATTTGTAGAAAAGACCAGATCTATGAACTTACCCTGATTTCTTCAATTTCTTCAACAGATTTGCGCCAGGTCTTCAATACTTCTTTTCAGATCTTCCTAGAGATTCATCATTTCCAGATCTAGAGATTTTGAACCTTCATCATATTCATAGGTGCATCATAGATTCAGATCTATCGATTAAGAACAGAGTTCAGCCATACAGATAAAATTCAGAGTGAAGTATTCATTTAAAGCGCAGACACTTGCACCCCCTTTGCACAATGATTTTCTTCTCCTTATATAGATTTTGCCTTTGTCAATACCATGAGACAAAACCACACCACTTCCGATGGTATTCCTGGACGGGATCAAATAGACAATCTAGCACTCAATACAATGGGTCAATACCATGGTAAAGCCCCTTGGTTTTACAAATTTAGAGCGCAATTGGGCATACACGACTTGGAACGATCTTTCCCGCGTACATACGCTACGTCGCCTAAACAAACTCGCGTATGCGTTGTGTCACACACTTTTCATCATTGTTCTGGCCCTTACTGATATTTCTATCTCTAGTACTTCTGAGCTACTTGTAGAACATCATATTTACATCATTAATAAACTCATCAAGCATCAAGAACAACTTCATTAATTAGGTTGCCATCATCTTCATCAAGTGGGTTGCCATCAAGGACAACACTCTGCAT
The DNA here is from genome assembly GCA_034641835.2 of Pinus albicaulis. Taxonomy (NCBI): domain Eukaryota; kingdom Viridiplantae; phylum Streptophyta; class Pinopsida; order Pinales; family Pinaceae; genus Pinus; species Pinus albicaulis. The sequence continues at coordinate 923,762,198 of CM076581.1, read as the reverse complement.
CATATTGCCTACAGTCTCCCCCTTTGGACTTGATGACAACCACGATGGTGTTTGATCACCACAACAGATAGATACATTAAGCATAATGATATTCTTCCCCTATTCAAACACCATGTTACTCTCCCCCTTTTAACTATCTTTTCCGCGTACATGTGCTACTTCGCCTAAACAAACTCGCGTATGCTTTGTGTCACACACTTTTCATCATTTTTCTGGCCCTTACTGATATTTCTATCTCTGTTACTTCTCAGCTACTTGTAGAACATCAGATTTACATCATTAATAAACTCATAAAGCATCAATAACAACTTCATTAAGTAGGTTTCCATCATCTTTATCAAGTGGGTTGCCATCAAGGACAACACTCTGCATCATATTGCCAACAATCTTCCCATTTGGACTTGGTGGCAACCACGATGGTGTTTGATCACCACAACAGATAGATACATTAAGCATAATGATATTCTTCCCCTATTCAAACACCATGTTACTCTCCCCCTTTTAACGATCTTTTCCACATACATACACTACTTCGCCTAAACAAACTCGCGTATGCTTTGTGTCACACACTTTTCATCATTGTTCTTGCCCTTACTGATATTTCTATCTCTGGTACTTCTGAGCTACTTGTAGAACATCAGATTTAAATCATTAATAAACTCATCAAGCATCAAGAACAACTTCATTAAGTAGGTTTCCATCATCTTCATCAAGTGGGTTGCCATCAAGGACAACACTCTGCATCATATTGCCAACAATCTCCCCCTTTGGACTTGATGGAAACCACGAAGGTGTTTGATCACCACAACAGATAGATACATTAAGCATAATGATATTCTTCCCCTATTCAAACACCATGTTACTCTCCCCCTTTGACATCAAGGGCAAAGGGCGGATCAAAACCAACACAAGGTTTTTCTCCTCATGTAGAGAGAAGATCGCCGTAGAACTGATGTACACTTAAGTTACCATGCTCCCCCTGAGTTCATGCTGAATGTTCAAACATATTTTTTCAATGAAGTACATGACTCTATGACCTTCCTATCACCAAGGACTCATACTTAAATAAAAAAATTCAACCAAATGGATTTACATATGCGACTCAAATACCCAACCAAGTGGGTTTACACATTTTGACTCAACTACCCAACCAAGTGGGTTTACAAATTTGAACAAGTCCTTTCATGAATGAATATTACAAATTTACATCATGGGTCTCAACATGACCTTTTCAACCAATTACAAATATGACCTTTTGTAACAAATACCAATAGGACCTCAAAGAAGAGATCATATTTCAGAATCATCATAATGCCAAAAATGCATTATACTCAGCAAGGCTAATGCTCCCCCTGAACCTGTACAACAGTTTACTCCTTCATCTCCCCATTAGCTTGTGCATCCTGAACACTTTCAACAGCAAGAACATCAAGGCATCTTCACCCAATAACAAAGAATGAAACAGAAATATAAGAGCTGAAACACCACCAGAGACACCAACAAGCATCAGAGAAACCAAACAGCACCACAGCTTGTGCTGAAGAAATGCTGACCCAAAAAAAATTGTCAGCAACCACCCATACGCGGTTTCCTTTGTATGAACTCGCGTATATACGCGACTGTCTTTCATGAAACCTGCGTATTCAATTTAATCTTCTGAATTTAAGCAGTTCTGATTTTCTGCACAACAGAGACTACTCCCAGCTTCTGTCTGAGATATTCGAACGCTTCCCTGGGCAGAGGTTTGGTAAATATATCAGCAACTTGTTCTTTGGAGGGAACATACTCCAACTTCACCTTTTGTTCAAGAACTTGTTCACGTAAGAAGTGATACTTGATGGGAATGTGCTTGGTCTTAGAATGCATAACAGGATTCTTTGAGATACTGATGGTGCTTGTATTATCACACATAATGGAGATAGGAGGTGAACATTTGATTTGAAAATCTTGTAAGGTTTGCATCATCCAAATAAGTTGAGTGCAACATGATGCGGCAGCCACATATTCTGCTTCTGCTGTAGATAAGGCAATAGAGTTTTACTTCTTGCTGAACCAAGATACTAACCGGGGCCCCATATAGAATGCACCACCACTAGTGCTTTTCCGATCATCAACATTTCCAGCCCAATCTGCATCAGTGTAAGCATGAAGAGTAAGATCAGCATTCTTTGGATACCATAGTCCAAAATCTTGAGTTCCTTGTAGATATTTGAATATTATTTTGACAGCCTGAAGGTGAGACTCTTTTGGATTAGCTTGGAATCGTCCAACAATCCCAACTGCATGCATAATGTCTGGTCTAGTCCCAATGAGATAAAGTAGGCTTCCTATCATAGATCTGTATTCTGGTTGATTCACGGTGGGAGAATCATCATGAGAACTGAGATTACATCTGGTTATCGTTGGTGTACTTATATGTTTGCACTCTTCCATGCCATACTTCTTCAGAATTTGCTTAAGGTATTTTGCTTGTGATAAGAATATACCATCTGTATTTTGATGCACTTGCAAGCCAAGAAAGAATGTTAGTTCCCCAAGTAAAGACATTTCAAATTCTTGCTGCATGACAGAAGAAAATTTCTGACTCATAGATTCTTCATTACTTCCAAAAATGATATCATCAACATATACCACCACAATCAATAGTTTATCATTTTCAATTTTTGTGTATAAATTGCTATCAGCAGACCCCTTTGAAAATCCTTGTTGATGAAGATATTTGTCAAGACAATAATACCATGCCCTTGGAGCTTGTTTGAGACCATCTAGAGCCTTTTTAAGTCTATAAATTTTTTTTTTATCATTTCCCAAAATGAATCCTTCTGGTTGTTCTATATAAACTTCTTCTTCTAGATCACCATTGAGAAATGCAGATTTAACATCCACTTGATAAACTTTGATTTGTTGAAAACTTGAAAAAGAAAGAAACATTCTTATGGCTTCAAGTCTAGCTACAGGAGCAAAAGTTTCTTCAAAGTCTATACCTTCTTGTTGAGTATACCCCTTGCAAATAAGTCTAGCTTTGTTTCTTACAACATCCCCATTCTCATTTAACTTGTTTTTGAATATCCATTTAGTTCCAATGACATTTTTGTTATGAGGTCATGGTACTAATTCCCAAGTGTGATTCTTTTCAATTTGATCAAGCTCTTCATTCATGGCTTGAACCCAACATTCATCTTTGCTAGCTTGATTGACATTGTGTGGCTCAATAGTGGATAGAAATGCCAGATAGCTAGAAGATCCCACAAGATTCCTTCTTGTTTGTACACCTGATCCCTTATCTCCCAAAATTTGAGATTCTGGATGATTCTTTTGAACATATCTAGATGGAGCTTTTTCAGATAAATCATCTTCAGGTTCTTCATTGGGTTCACTGTCTATATCATTGCTATTAGATGTAGAAGGACATAAGTCATCATCATCTTCATTTGAATTTTGTTTTTCTTCTTTTGGGGCTGCAGGAGACTCATCAATAACAACATCAATACATTCAACAATCTTCTGAAGTCTTTTATTGTAACATTTATATGCTCTACTCCTAGAGGAGTACCCAAGAAGTATTCCTTCATCTGCTCTAGGTTCAAACTTGCCAAGTTTTTCATCATTATTTTTGATAAAGCATTTTCTTCCAAAAATTCTAAAATGCTTCACAGTGGGAGGATTACCATACCAGAGTTCATATGGCGTTTTATCACTATTTACACGAACATGTGCCTTGTTAAGAATGATTATCGCCGTATGTGCTGCTTCACCCAAAAAGGTGTCAGGTGTTCCAGAATCATCAAGCATAGCTCTAGCCATTTGTTGAATTGTTCTATTCATTATTTCTGCTATGCCATTTTGTTGCGGAGTGCCAGCTACAGAAAACTGTCTTTTTATGCCATGTTGTTCACAAAATTCAAGGAATTCATTTGATGTATATTCTCCTCCTCGATCAGATCTAAGACACTTGATTTTTAGATTTAATTCATTTTCAACCATTGCTTTGAAGATCTGAAATTTCTCAAACGCTTCATATTTGTGTTTAATCAACCCAATCCAACACATTCTAGAGAAATCATCAATAAATAAGATATAGTATTCTTCACCACGTGGTGAATTTTTCCTCATAGGTCCACATATGTTAGTATGAATAAGTTCAAGAGGCTTACTTGAAGATCCTTCCTTGGCATTAAATTGCACTCTGGTTTGCTTACCAAATTGATAGGATTTGCATATGATACTTTCAGGTAGAGTAATATTGGGAAGACCAAGAACAACATTGAGTCTGCTTGATTTGTTGATTTGAGAGAAGATTAGATGCCCCAACCTTCTATTCCATAGCCAGTTTTCTGAAGATTTACTCAAGTAACATTGTTCTTTGCAGTTCTTTAATACATATAGGTTGCTTGGAGTTCTTTTTCCTTTTATAATTGTTTTACCTGTATCAAGATCATGAACCACACATTCTTTTGAACTAAAGACAACTTCAGTTCATTGATCAGACATTTGACTTACACTTAACAGGTTATGCCTTAATCCATCCACATACATGACATCGTTAGCCTTCACCTTTTCTTTTAGAAACACAGACCCTTTTCCTTTAATTACAGCAGGAGTATCATTTCCAAAAGTAACTTTCTTTTCCTTTTCAAGAGCACTATATGCATGAAGTTTGTTTTTGTCACCTATCCTGCGTCTTGAGCATCCGCTATCAATGTACCATTGATTTTCTTCTCCTTCTGCAAATAATGCTATGCCACAATTTTCAACCTGTAATTCCTTCTTTTTCCATAATTTGGAGTTTGAAGGAAGATGCTCTTTTGGCCGAACTTTGCTCTTGCATTCAGATTCTTCATGGCCAAAGTTATTGCAATAAGCACATTCAACTTCATTTAGAAGAGGAGAGAAGTTGTTATAGGTATTATTCTTTGTTTCAATATCAATCCTTTTCTTTCTTGCTTCTCTTGTCATGATGGTTTTATATGCAACACATTGAGCAACTTTATGGCCAAAATTGTGACATGAGAAACATTGTCCATTGAAGAAGATATTTCTGCGATCATGAAATCTTCTACTTGAATTTACCTGTTGATTGGTGTTTCTTTGAAAGAAACTCCTGTTAGTGTTATTTGAATTGAGATGATCATGCTTTACCTGTAAAGATTCTTTATTCCCTTGCTGAGTGGCAGAATGTTGTAGACCAGCTGTAACTACTTTTAGATAATTTAGTGCTGAAGCCTGAGAAGATTCTCCAGTATAGCCAAGACCTATCTTTATAAGAGGAGAACGTTGTACCTTGATAATTTCATCTAAGGTTTCAGATCCTTTAGCAAATATAAGATTCAGAGTCTTTACTTTCTCAAAATATTTTCTTAGACTTACCACTTCACATTCTAATTTCTCGATGTGTTTCTTTGCTTCTTCAAACTGCTTTTCCATAGTTTCTATGGTTATTTTCATTTCTTCTAAGAGTATTTTACTTTCTTCTAAGTGTATTTTGAGTTGATTGTTCTCTTCAAGAAAATCATTGTCCTCTAGAGCATCCATAAAAGTATCATTTTCTTCTCTAGATTCAAATGCCATGAGAAGTCTAAAATCTTGTCCATATTCTTCTTCACTATTAGATAACTCATCATTGTCTTCATGAGTATAGTAACTTTTTCTAGTATCAAACCGATTCTTATTCATTCTTGCTACTTCCTTTCCTTTTGCAGATGTTTCTTGATGAGGACACTTAGCAGCATAATGACCAACTCTTCCACACTCAAAACATTTGAAAGGAAGCTTACCTCTGAACCGTCTTGTGCCAAGTTGGAGTTTCTTTACAAAATTTGCCTCATCTTCTTCTGAGATATATCCCGATCCTTCTACTTCTTGTACTTCTTTCCCTTTTGTAGAAGCTCTGAAGACAACCTCTTTGACTTTAGATGGTCCTCGTCTTCTCATTTCATATGCGGTTAGTATGCCATGAAGTTGTACCACAGTGAGATTTTGAAGGTCCTGTTTTTCTTCAAGAGCAGAAACTTTTGACTCAAATTTTGCTGTTAGTGATCTTAAAATTTTCTGAACCAAAGTAGATTCGGCTATTGTTTCTCCCAGATTTCTCATACGATTTACAACATCATCAATACGTAAGAAGAAACCGGCAATATTCTCATCACTATGCATTCTTAAATTTTCATATTCAATTCTGAGAGTTTGAAGTTTTGCACTTTTTACCTTTGCATCACCTTCATAACTTAGAATGATTTTGTCCCATATCTCCTTTGTTGTATTCAGCTGCATAACTTTGACAAATTCAGAATCAGTTAGAATTCCTGTTAGAGCATTGGCTGCCTTTGCATTTGTTTCATAATTCTTCTTTTCAGTCGGATCTATTGGTACTGCAACTGGATATTGATATCCTCATTCAAAAATGGCCCATACATCTGGTCCCATAGATTGAAGATAGGATCTCATCCTTATTTTCCAGAAGATTAAATTGCTTCCATTAAAGAGCGGAGGCTTGATAGATTCTATTCCATCTTGATTGCTCATCTTGCTTGATCTTCCTTCTAGCAGCTAAGCTTTTTCAGAAGGACTTGCTCCGACACCAATTGTTGGGAAAAATAATGAGAGGGGGGGGGGGGTGAATCAATATTTAGGACTTACTCAAATCTTTTCACTTTTTCTTACTTCAAAACCCATACGCGACTTTCCTGAAGCCAACTCGCGTATACACGTGAATATCCTTAATAAAATATGCGTATGTCCAGAAATCTTATTATGCAGATAATTCTTCACTTATATCATTCCATCATTCATTCATTAGATGTTCAATAAATAGTAAACATATGCAGTAAGAATAGAATAAACCATCACACATAAGCATCACACATGAACACCAGGATTTAAGGTGGAAACCCAAGTCGGGAGAAAACCACCGCTGTCGTCGTCTCAGTCTTCAATATTTATTATATTAAGAAAACATGTTACAACAATGTACTGGAGCAGACTCATACCAGCACGCAGGCACCTACCTGCAGAAGGCTACAACCTTCTCTCGTTTACCAGCCTCTCCTAGAAGGGAGATACAACCCCCTGCTCTCGTTTACGAGCCTTTCCTGGAAGGGAGCTACTACCCCCTGCTCTCGTTTACCAGCTACCACTGGAAGGGAGCTACAACCCCGTTACTGAAGGCTTCGACCCTCAACACCACTGCAGACCATGTTTCATCAATTTTCAAACTGGATCAAATAGCTTCAACACAACCCTTCACTTATCAACAAACATACTTTGATCATTTCTTCCAACAGAACCGTGAAACCACTATAACCAGAATATCAGAGATAACCTAGACTTCATAGTAGATATGCAGAAACACATTCAACCTTGAGCAACCATTAGATCAAATACCATACGCGCTTTTATTTAAACAGACCCGCGTATATACGCGCTTTTAATGAAGCTAACCTGCGTATACATCTGTGCATCTTTTAGAATAACCCTAACTTCCCATACGTGCCTTTGTTTAAACAGATGTTGGGAAAAATACTGAGAGGGGGGGTGAATCAGTATTTACTGCATATTCAAAACTTTTACTTTTTCTTTCTTCTAAAACCCATACGCTACTTTCCTGAAACAGACTCGCGTATATACGCGGATACCCTTTATGAAACTCGCGTATACACAGATATCTAATTATGTTATTAGATCTTCACTTAAATCATTCCATCATTCATTCATCAGATGTTTAATAAACAGTAAGCATGAACAGTAAGAGAAAAGTAAACCATCACACAAAGCATCACACATGAACACCAGGATTTTTAGGTGGAAACCCAAGTCGGGAGAAAACCACCGCTGCAGTTGCTCAGCCTTCAATATTTTATTATAGAGAAAACATCTTACAACATATGTGGTGGCGCAGACTTGACCAGCACGCAGGCACCCACCTGCGCTCGTTTACCAGCCTCTCCTGGAAGGGAGCTCCAACCCCCTGACTCGTTTACCAGCCTCTCCTGGAAGGGAGCTACGACCCCCTGATCTCGTTTACCAGCCTCACCTGGAAGGGAGCTACGACCCCCTGATTGAAGGCTACAACCCTCAGCACCTCTATGGACCACGTTTCATCAATTTTCACACTGGATCCAAAGCTTCCTTTAGGACACCACTTGCAGGCCACATTTCATCATATTTTCAGACTAGACCCTTTCCATACTTTTAAGCACAGTCAACCATGAAACAGATACATATAACTTACTGACAGATATCAGTAAACCAGCAGAACAGATCAGACATTTCTTACCACAGACTTCAGCAAACCCTAGTTTGCATACGCGCTTTCCTTTCTCTGATGTCGCATATATACGCGCTTCCGTTCACATAAACCCGCGTATACTTCAGTATAAATTATAGAGCTAATTTTATTGCGCATACGCGCTTTCTCTTCAGCGAAGCCACATATATACGCGCTTCCTCTACGGTGAACTAGCGTATAGATCTTCAACTATTATAGAGCAGCATACTTCTTCAGATCAGATATTCAGATCATATTTACCCTTTTGCTTCAGATAGATGTTCGCCTCATCTCAGATCTAGGCCTTCCATGAACAGATCTAGCAAGTACAATACAGATCTAGATCCCCTTCTTCATCACTCATTCATTGGTGCATCATACATTCATATCTTTCATTCAACTGTAACCCTTTCCATTCAGATATACTCCAGAGAGAAGTATTCGTTCAAGCTCAGACATCTTGCACCCATGCTCATGATTTGCACAATGAATTTCATCTCTTTATATAGGTTTATCCTTTTTCAATACCATGAGCCAAAACCACATTACTTCCGATGGTATTCCTGGACGGGGTCATTTAGGCGAATTATTACCCAATACAATGGGTCAATACCATGGTGGTTACCCCTGGTTTTGCACTTTTTGAGCGCTTTTACCCATACGCGACTTGGCACGTTCTTTTCCGCGTGAATACGCGACTTCCCCTAGACAGATCCGCGTATTCCTTAAAACATACTCTTTTCATCATATATTTAGCACATGCTGAATTCCTTTCTTCATTGCCTTCTGTACTCACTGTAGATACATCAGTTTTAGTTCATCAAGACATATTCTATCAAGCACAACTTCATCAAGTAAGTTGCCATCATCTTCATCAGGTGGGTTGCCATTGAAGAACATCATATTGTCAACAAACATCATATCACATCAGATTTACATCATTTACCAAGTCCATCAGATCAAGAATAACTTCATCAGGTGGTTTTCCATCAAGGACAACACATGTCCACAATCTCATGTCTTCATCATCATTCATTGGGTTGTCATCAAGGACAACACTCTTCATCATATTGACAACAATCTCCCCCTTTGGACTTGATGGCAACCATGATGGTGTTTGGTTATCACAATAGATAGGTACATTAAGAATACAATGATACCGTGTCACATTCTCCATTTTTGACACCATTCAAACACCATGTCACTCTCCCCCTTTGACATCAAGGGCAAAGGGCGGATGAAAACCAACATACTCTCCTCCTTTTTCTCCTCATGTAGAAGAAGTGTTCTGCAGATCTGATGTATACTGAAGTGACCAAGCTCCCCCTGAGATCATGCTGAAAGTTCATCCATAAGTTTCAATGAAGTACATGACTCTATGAACTTCCTATTACCAAGGACTCATACTTACATCAAATATCCAACCAAGTGGATTTACATATAAGACTCAAGTACCCAACCAAGTGGGTTTACACATTTCAACTCAGCTACCCAACCAAGTGGGTTTATAAATTTATCAAGTCCTTTCATGACTGAATATTACAATTTTACATCATGGATCTTAACAAGACCTTTTCACCAAATTACAAAAATGACCATTTAAGACCAACACCTAGAAAGTCCTCAAGAAAAAGAACATATTTCAGAACCATCATAATGCCAACAATGCATTATACTCAGCAACGCTAATGCTCCCCCTGAATCTGTGCATCCAAGCATCCTTTTCATAAGACTAAGGCTCCCCCTTAGTTTGTGCATCCTGAACACTTTCACCAACAAATCATCAAGGCATCTTTATGAAAACATTAGAAATAGAATTATGAGAACTGGAACACCACTAGAGATACCAAACAGTATCAGAGATACCAAAAAGCACTGCAGTTGTGCTGAAGAGAGCTGACTCCAAACAGAAAAATGTCAGCAATCAGACATACGCGGTTTTTTGTGCATGAACTCGCGTATATACGTGACTGTGTTTCAGGAAATCCGCGTATCCAATGCCATCTTCGAAATTTATGCAGATTTGTGCTTTTGACTGGCAGAGAACACTCCCAGCTTCTGTCTTAGATACTCGAACGCTTCCCTGGGCAGAGGTTTGGTAAAGATATCAGCAACTTGTTCTTTAGAGGGAACATACTCCAACTTCACCTTTTGCTCAAGCACTTGTTCACGTAAGAAGTGATACTTGATGGGAATGTGCTTGGTCTTCGAATGCATAACAGGATTCTTTGAAATACTGATGGCACTTGTATTGTCACACTTAATGGGTACAGGAGGTGTACATTTGATTTGAAAATCTTGTAAGGTTTGCATCATCCAAAGGAGTTGAGTGCAACAAGATGCGACAACCACATATTCTGCTTCTGCTGTAGATAAGGCAATAGAATTTTGCTTCTTGCTGAACCAAGATACCAACCGGGGCCCCATATAGAATGCACCACCACTAGTGCTTTTCCGATCATCAACATTTCCAGCCCAATCTGCATCCGTGTAAGCATGAAGAGTAAGATCGACATTCTTTGGATACCATAGTCCAAAGTCTTGAGTTCCTTGTAGATATTTGAATATTCTTTTGACAGCCTGAAGGTGAGACTCTTTTGGATTAGCTTGGAATCGTCCAACAATCCCAACTGCATGCATAATGTCTGGTCTAGTCCCGGTGAGATAAAGTAGACTTCCTATCATTGATCTGTATTCTGGTTGATTCACCGTGGGAGAATCATCATGAGAACTGAGATTGCATCCGGTTATCATTGGTGTACTTACGGGTTTGCATTCTTCCATGCCATACTTCTTCAGAATTTGCTTAAGATATTTTGCTTGTGATAGGAATATACCATCTGCAGTTTGATGCACTTGCAAGCCAAGAAAGAATGTTAGTTCCCCAAGTAAGGACATTTCAAATTCTTGTTGCATGACAAAAGCAAATTTTTGACTCATAGATTCTTCGTTACTCCCAAAAATGATATCATCAACATATACAACTACAATCAATAGTTTATCATTTTCAACTTTTGTGTATAAGTTGCTCTCCGCAGACCCCTTTGAAAATCCTTGTTGATGAAGATATTTTTCAAGACAATAATACCATGCCCTTGGAGCTTGTTTGAGACCATATAGAGCCTTTTTAAGTCTACAAACAAGATTTTCATCATTTCCCAAAACGAATCCTTCTGGTTGTTCTATATATACCTCTTCTTCTAGATCACCATTAAGAAAAGCAGATTTAACATCCATTTGATAGACTTTGATTTGTTGATAACTTGAAAAAGCAAGAAACATTCTTATGGCTTCAAGTCTAGCTACAGGAGCAAAAGTTTCTTCAAAGTCTATACCTTCTTGTTGAGTATGCCCTTTGCAAACCAATCTAGCTTTGTTTCTTACAACATCCCCATTCTCATTTAACTTGTTCTTGAAAATCCATTTAGTTCCAATGACATTTTTATTATGTGGTCTTGGTACCAATTCCCAAGTGTCATTCTTTTCAATTTGATCAAGCTCTTCATTCATGGCTTGCTTCCAACATTCATCTTTGCTAGCTTGATTGACATTGTGTGGTTCAATTGTGGATAGAAGTGCCAGATGATTAGAAGATCCCACAAGACTTATCCTTGTTCGTACACCTGATTCCTTGTCACCCAAAATTTGAGATTCAGGATGATTCTTTTGAACATATCTAGATGGAGCTTTTTCAGATAGATCATCTTCAGGTTCTTCATTGGATCCACTGTCTATATCATTTCTATTTGATGTAGAAGGACATAGGTCACCATCATCTTCTTTTGTTGTTTTTTTTTCTTCTTTAGGAGCTGCAGGAGACTCATCAATAACAACATCAATACATTCAACAATCTTTCGAAGCCTTTTATTGTAACATTTGTATGCTTTGCTTGTAGATGAGTAACCAAGAAATATCCCTTCATCCGATCTAGGTTCAAACTTGCCAAGCTTTTCATCATTATTTTTGATAAAGCATTTACTTCCAAAAACTCTAAAATGCTTCACAGATGGAGAATTACCATACCAGAGTTCATATGGAGTTTTGTCACTATTTACCCGAACATGAGCCTTGTTGAGAATGTTAGCTGCTGTATGTGCTGCTTCTCCCCAGAAAATGTCAGGAGTTCCAGAATCATCGAGCATAGCTCTAGCCATTTGTTGAATTGTTCTATTCATTATTTTTGCTACGCCATTTTGTTGTGGAGTACCTGCTACAGAGAATTGTCTTTTTATGCCATGTTGTTCACAAAATTCAAAGAATTCATTTGAAGTAGTGTTTAATGAGCCCGATCCAACACATTCTAGAGTAATCATCAATAAATAAGATATAGTATTCTTCTCCACGTGGTGACTTTTTCCTCATAGGTCCACATATGTCAGTGTGAATGAGTTCAAGAGGCTCACTTGATGATCCTTCTTTGGCATTAAATCGTACTCTGGTCTGCTTACCGAATTGACAAGATTTGCATATGATACTTTCTGGTAGATTAATATTGGGAAGACCACGAACAGCTTGAAGTCTGCTTGCTTCGTTGATTTGAGAGAAGCTCAGATGCCCCAGCCTTCTATGCCATAGCCAATTTTCTGAATACTTTCTCAAGTAACATTGATCTATGCCGTTCAGTACATACAGGTTGCTAGGATTTCTTTTTCCTTTTATAATGATTTTACCTGTATCAAGATCACGAACCACACATTCTTTTGAACTAAAGACCACTTCTGTTCCTTGATCACACATTTGACTGACACTTAACAAGTTATGTCTTAATCCATCCACATACATGACATCATTAGCCTTCACCTTTTCTTTTAGAAATACTGACCCTTTTCCTTTAATTACAGCAGGAGTATCATTTCCAAAAGTAACTTTCTTTTCCTTTTCTAGGGCATTATATGTAAGGAGTTTGCTTTTGTCACCTGTCATGTGTCTTGAGCATCCACTATCAATGTACTATTGATTTTCTTCACCTTCTGCAAATAATTCTATCCCACAATTTTCAACCTGTATTTCTTTCTTTTTCCATACCTTAGAGCTTGAGGGAACATGTTCTTTTGGATGGACCTTGCTCCTGCATTCAGATTCTTCATGACCAAAGTTATTGCAATATGTACATTCAACTTCGTTTTGAAGAGGAGAAAAGTTGTTATAGGTGTTCTTCTTTGGTTCAATATTCATCCTTTTCTTTCTTGCTTCTCTTGTCATCATGGTTTTATATGCAACACATTGAACAGCTTTATGACCAAAATTGTGACATGAGAAACATTGTCCATTGAAGTAGAAATTTTTGCGATCATGAAATCTTCTATTTGATTTTACCTGTTGGTTGTTGCTTCTTTGAGGGATCTCCTTGTTAGTGATCCTTGATTTGAGATGATCATGCTTTACCTGTAAAGATCCTTTGTTCCCTTGCTGAGTGGCTGAATGAAGAGAACCAGTTGTGACTGCTTTCAGATAATTTGGTGCTGAAGTCTGGGAAGATTCCCCAGTATATCCAAGACCTGTTTTTATAAGAGGAGACCGTTGTGTCTTGATAATATCATCTAAGTTTTCTGAACCTTTAGCAAATCTAGGATTGAGAGTCTTTACTTTCTCATTATCTTTCCTTAGACTTACTACTTCACACTCCAATTCCTCAATGCGTTTTTCCTTTGCTTCAAGCTGAGTTTCAAGTGTCTCTATGATTATGTTCTTTTCTTCTAGGCTTACTTTGAGTTGATTGTTTTCTTCAAGAAAATCATTGTCCTCTAGAGCATCCACAAAAGTATCCTTTTCTTCTCTTTGTTCAAATGCCATGAGAAGTCTAAAGTCTTCTTCACATTCTTCCTCACTATTAGATGATTCATCACTGTCTTCATTAGTATAATAACTTTTTCTTGTGCTAGATCGATTCTTATTCCTTCTTGCGACTTCTTTTCCTTTAGCCGAAGTTTCTTTATAAGGACACTTTGCAGCATAATGACCAAATCTTCCACAATTGAAACATTTGAAAGGAAGCTTACCTTTGAATTTTCCGGTACCTAGTTGAAGTCTTCTCACAAAATTTGCTTCTTCTTCTTCTTCAGATATATAGCTGGATTCTTTGACAACTTCCTTTTCTTTTCCTTTTGCAGATGCCTTAAAAGCAGCTTCTTTGATTTGAGCAGGGCCTCCTTGCCTCATTTCAAAAGCAGTCAGAATACCATGTAATTGAACAATAGTAAGAGTTTGCAGATCTTGCCTTTCTTCAATAGTTGAAACTTTAGAGTCAAATTTTGAAGTCAAGGATCTTAAGACTTTTTCCACCAGAGTAGTATCGGTTATGGTTTCACCCAAATTTCTCATCAGATTTACAATATCATCTAGACGAAGAAAGAAACTGGCAACACTTTCATCACTATGCATCTTCAAATTTTCATATTCGATTCTAAGAGTTTGGAGTTTTTCATTTTTTACCTTTGTATCTCCTTCATAGCTCAGAATGATTTTGTCCCATATCTCTTTTGCTGAATGTAGCTGCATCACTTTAGCAAATTCTGATTCAGACATGCTTCCTAATAAGACATTCACTGCTTTGGCATTGATTTCATACTTCTTTCTTTCAGCAGCATCAGTAGGAATACTTGCCGAGTATTGATAACCTTCTTCCACGATTGCCCATACATCTGCACCAAGACTTTGCAGATATGCTTTTGTTCGTACCTTCCAGAATATCAGATTGCTTCCATTGAATAGAGGTGGCTTTATAGACATTACTCCTTCTTGACTTCCCATTGCGACAGATCTCCTTCAAGCGATCAAGCTTCTGTAGAAGGACCTGCTCTGATACCAATTGTTGGGAAAAATACTGAGGGGGGGGGTGAATCAGTGTTTACTGCATATTCAAAACTTTTACTTTTTCTTTCTTCTAAAACCCATATGCTACTTTCCTGATACAGACTCACGTATATACGCGGATACCCTTTAAGGAACTCGCATATACACAGAGATCTAATTATGTCATTAATTCTTCACTTATATCATTCCATCATTCATTCATCGGATGTTTAATAAACAGTAAACATGTGCAGTAAGAACAGAATAAACCATCACACAAAGCATCACACATGAACACCAGGATTTTTAGGTGGAAACCCAAGTCGGGAGAAAACCACCACTGCAGTTGCTCGGCCTTCAATATTTTATTATAGAGAAAACATCTTACAACATATGTGCTGGCGCAGACTTGACCAGCACGCAGGCACCCACCTGCGCTCATTTACCAGCCTCTCCTGGAAGGAAGCTCCAACCCCCTGACTCGTTTACCAGCCTCTCCTGGAAGGGAGCTACGACCCCCTGATCTCGTTTACCAGCCTCACCTGGAAGGGAGCTACAACCCCCTGACTGAAGGCTACAACCCTCAGCACCTCTATGGACCACGTTTCATCAATTTTCACACTGGATCCAAAGCTTCCTTTAGGACACTTATTGCAGGCCATATTTCATCATATTTTCAAAATAGACCCTTTCCATACTTTTAAGCACAGTCAACCATGAAACAGATACATATAACTCACTGACAGATATCAATAAACCAGTAGAACAGATCAAACATTTCTTACCACAGACTTCAGCAAACCCTAGTTTGCATGCGCGCTTTCCTTTCTCTGATGTCGCGTATATACGCGCTTCCGTTCACATAAACCCGCGTATACTTCAGTATAAATTATAGAGCTAATTTTATTGCGCATACGTGCTTTCTCTTCAGCGAAGCCGCGTATATACGCGCTTCCTCTGCGGTGAACTAGCGTATAGATCTTCAACTATTATAGAGCAACATACTTCTTCAGATCATATATTCAGATCAGATTTACCCTTTTGCTTCAGATAGATGTTCGCCTCATCTCAGATCTAGGCCTTCCATGAACAGATCTAGCAAGTACAATACAGATCTAGATCCCCTTCTTCATCACTCATTCATTGGTGCATCATACATTCAGATCTTTCATTCAACTATAACGCTTTCCATTCAGATATACTCCAGAGAGAAGTATTCATTCAAGCTCGGACATCTTGCACCCATGCTCATGATTTGCACAATGAATTTCATCTCTTTATATAGGTTTATCCTTTTTCAATACCATGAGCCGAAACCACATTACTTCCAATGGTATTCCTGGACGGGGTCATTTAGGCGAATTATTACCCAATACAATGGGTCAATACCATGGTGGTTACCCCTAGTTTTGCACTTTTTGAGCGCTTTTACCCATACGCGACTTGGCACGTTCTTTTCCGCGTGCATACGCGACTTCCCCTAGACAGATCCGCGTATTCTTTAAAACATACTCTTTTCATCATATATTTAGCACATGCTGAATTCCTTTCTTCATTGCCTTCTGTACTCACTGTAGATACATCAGTTTTAGTTCATCAAGACATATTCTATCAAGCACAACTTCATCAAGTAAGTTTCCATCATCTTCATCAGGTGGGTTGCCATTCAAAAACATCATATTGTCAACAAACATCATATCACATCATATTTACATCATTTACCAAGTCCATCAGATCAAGAATAACTTCATTAGGTGGTTTTCCATCAAGGACAACACATGTCCACAATCTCATGTCTTCATCATCATTCAGTGGGTTGCCATCAAGGACAACACTCTTCATCATATTGCCAACAACAGATCCGCGTATACACGCGC